>JAZKJV010004536.1:0-338025 GCA_037367405.1 Ottelia alismoides | reverse complement strand
TAAGATAAATCTTAAAGAGCATGTGCCATATATAAAAATGAGAAAAAAGAGGATGATTTGTGGAAAAAAAGGAAGATTTTTGTTTACTCTTTCTTTGTCCCCCAACTTAGGTTGAGTATCCTCATGTTTCGATAAGTATAGGAGAAAGGGCGAGTGAGAGAGTAGAGCATATCTACTGCCTACGAGCCTCCACATGCTCCATCATAACCCCATGGTATTCAGCCGACACTTATTCCACACCCCCACGGCTTCATCAGCTTTCTCAGAGATCTCCAGAGAGAGTCATTGCAGGTAGTGCAAGTCCAATGATTTTGAACTCTAGTACGAGATCCTTCCGAGGTTCCTAAAGGAGAAAACCCACTTCGAGGTCCCAATGAGACTGACCCATGTTTAGAGATCTACGTATGGATATTTACACGACATTCAATTTTATGCCACCATCAGTTTCGCAAGTCCTTACGGACTCAATCATCACAAACTTTGACGACACATCCCTCACAAGCTTTGTCGCAACAATCCCCATGGGCTTTGATAATAGAGAGACTCATTACAGAGCCCTGCCCTCCAGTTCCTCCTCAACAACATGACGTGAGAAGCACCGTCCTTAGCAGTAACCAACAGAGTATGTGTTGAGTTGTTATGATATGTAGTGTCACATTTTCAGTGTGTAAGTGCGAGCCTTCTTACTGTTTGTCAAAGCTGAGCATTGCATGCTCCAATTGAGAGAGAGTGTTGAAAAATGAAGTAGGTGGTTACTGGATCTCTCTAAGATTCCATACCATACTATCGGGTTTAGTTCCACATCATCTATTAGAGAGACTTCAGTCAGTCACCGGAGCTTACAAAGATCCTTGCCCATATTTTGTCAATAGCCAATTTACGTTTATGGTTACTTTCTTTATTGTTCTTCTTTTATCTTTACTTTATTTGATACAGATATCCATACAGAAATTTTTGGGGCTATACTCGTTTTATATATAGCATGTAATGATTTATGCAGTGGTGTTACACTCATGAAAGTAGCTATTATAAAATTGAACGATTATTATCTAGGGATTTTGACACAATACCCCCTTTGAGTTTCAACAAATACACTTATGCATCTACCTTATCCTCCAACTTGGAATTGTTGGTGAGGAACATTGTGAAACTGCGCAAAGAGTTAAACAAACGGTAATATGTTACAAAGAACTTCGGAATATTCTAGCTATCCTTGGATTGGGTGCATTATCCGAAGAGGAACATTTAACTGTGGGAAGAGCACGGGAAATTGAATGTTTCTTCTCGCAATCTTCGTCATAGCAGAAGTATTTATTGGCTCTCCGTGGAAATACGGAAGGGTAAAAGTGTGAAATTTTTAAGAATATAAAGACAAAAGTGTTATTGTAAAAAAAAGGAAGGGCGTAAGTGTATTTGCAGTATGCACGTGTAAAAATCGTTAAGGATGATGGATATATATGTTCCAGCTTAGCTTGAATATCAAACGTTTTTTTTTGTTTTGACTTTCTCCCTTCCTTACTATATATATCTCTACTTTATCAGTAGAATAAAGGGATATTTACACCCATAACCCTGAGTAATATCGTAATTACCCCGGAAACCCTCTCTAATAATGAATTACACCAAAAACCCTGAATAATTGCTCCGTTCTACATGCACTACCTTCCGTTACTTTGGTTCACTAACTCAACTAGATGGCTGAGTTAATCTAACCGATATGCAATCTCACGGTTGGGATTAAACAAAAATAAAAAAAGAAAGAAAAATAAAGAAAGGAGAGGAAAAGGTGGGTGACGAGAAGAGAGGGCTTGCGGGCTCCGACCTCTCCCGGGGAGGTTGCGGGCTCTGAACTGAGGTCTGGCAGGCCGGGTGGGCATTCCGAGCTCCGAACTGGGCGGGGGAGGGTGTGCAACGGGGGGGCTTGGGTTTGACGAGCGTGGTATGGGGTGGGCTCCGAACTAGAAGGGGACCTGGGGGCGGCGCGCGGGTGATGCGGGCAGGGGTGCGGGGGGGGGGGGGGGGGCGAGGGACGGCCATGGCTGCCAGGAGGAGGAGGGGGTAGGTCTTGTAGGCGGTCTTGCATAGGAGGTCGGGGGGGGGGCTTGCCTGCCCAGCAGGGTCGGCCTTGGCTGCCGGAGGGACGGTCGTGGCTGCCAGGAGGAGGCGGGGGTGGGTCTTGTAGAGGAGGACATGGGGGGGGGGGGGGGGGTGGAGCTCGCCTGCCCAGGAGGGTCGGCCTTGGATGCCAGGAGGAGGCGGGGGGGGGGGGGGGGGGTGTTGAGGAGGGGTCGGGCTTGCCTGCCTGTTGCCGGTCAGGGGAGGTCGGGGGCCGGCCTTGGCTGCCAGGAGGAGGGGGGCGTTGGGGGGGGGGGGTCTTGCAGAGGATGCCTGGAGCTCGTTAGCTAAGGTCCGGGGCCGGAGATGGAGCTCACGAGCTGGGGGCAGGGCTAGTAGATGGAGCTCGCCAGCACGGGGAGGGGGTGCTGGAGCTCGCGAGCTCGGAGCGGAGGCGCGAGGCGGAGCGGGACAAGTTGCCGGGGAGAGAGCGGGCCAGCTTTCCTAATGAAGGAGACATGATTTTGTTTGATCTAAAGCATGGCATCGTGTTATAAATATGGTGCGTTTCGAAGGGTAAACGGTCAACATAAATTTTTTTTCCGTCAAAGTTAACGGATAATCAAGACGGAAATTGACACAGGGTTATGCCATGTAAAGGTTAAGCATTATTCAGGGTCCTGGATGTAATTCGTTATTAGAGAGGGTTTCCGGGGTAATTACGATATTACTCAGGGTTATGGGTGTAAATATCCCTAGAATAAAACTGGCAATTGCAACTCATCGGGTTCGGATTTAAATGAACAGCAAGTTGAGGGAAAAGATGGATATATTGAACACCATCAACAACATATGCACAACAAGATGTCACATATAGAGATCACATATAGAGATCACCTTCTTCTTAAAAGAGTACTACTACAACTGAAGAAGCACAGCCAACGACTTCCACTCTTAACTACAACTTCACAAGCACTGCCCCTAATAATACATCCTCCTATCAGAGTCCGCGCTTTCGACGCGGAACCTCTCTTGCACGGAGGAGATGTACCTTGCCGCCCGCAGGTCGATGTTGTCCTCGTAGCCATCGCCTCCCCTCTTGGCGGGCATGACATGCATGTGGTCGCCCTCCCCGAAGAAGCGGCCCACCGTGTACGAAGTCGAGACCGACGAGGTGGTGGTGAAGTGGAGAGGGTAAGACCTCGGTGCCTTGTAGAGGGAAGTCGCGGGCTTTCCCTTGACGGCGAACCTCTTGATCACGGGCTCCATCTCTCACAACTAGCTCACTTGTGTTTAGTTTGCGCTCCTTACCTAGTGGGGAGGGCAGGGCTGCCTTATATATACACGTCGGGAATATCCACACAACATAAGAAATATCTAGAGTCGTGGTATTTGGTATATAATCCCAGAGCAGATCCTCTACTGTTACAACATCTGTTGTAACGTAAAGGAGTCGCTCGATGAGGATCGGGATGCGCACTAACTAGACCTGATTCCTTTTGAGTGTCGTCCGATCCTCATCGAGTGACTCCACTACGTTACAACACTCCATTATTATCCACGTGTCCTACGTGGAATCTGAGACGGGGATCTCTTCCTATTGATCGCTTGCCACGTCATCATATTGCGACGAGCAGGCTAAAGGAATTTTTCTGCCTACATATATGCTTCTGCTTTTTAGGAGATATCCGTTAGGGAGATGCTCTTTAGGCTAAATTATTGGTCCGGTATCTCTTCTCTTTTGGAGGTAACTTTGCATTTTTCGACTTTGGTGTGCTTTATGTTCAGCTTAATCCGATGATGGATTCCCCATTTTGTCGGTTTCCCATAAGTGCAAAATTATCCCGAGGAGTAAATGACGGGACAGCCCTTTTATTCTCTTCGTCTTGCTCCAAAATCTAACGACTTATTCCATTTCAATCTTTTGATGTGCCTTGGACCATATGTTTTACTGGACTTAGCTGAAGAACCGTTGTATGCACTTTCTCCTGTCGTAGTGTACACTTTGTGTTTAGTACGCGAGTTAGGATGGATTAAACTGGTAGAGAGTAACATGTTTTTGTGTTTTGGTGTTTAGATAGAGGGTTAAACTGTGAGTGTATTAGAAATGAGTTTGTTATAATATAATTGTATTGAAATTTGAAAAAGTGAGCATTTATTATGATGTGATTGTATTGAAGTTTGAAAAAGGAAGTAAAAGTAGAGTAGTTTATTATTTTTATATGATATGATGGTATAATATATTATTTTTTGATGGAATTGGTGATGGAGAATTGATTTATTTATTTTTTTAAAAAAATAAAGTGGGGCCCACATGGAGAGAGAGGGAGTGGGTTAGGGGGGATAAACTCCCTCTGGCAACCAAACGGGGCCGAATGGTTCTAATTTTATACGGGACTATATGATTTTGTTTGTATTACAGATCTATATGTTTGCGAGTAGTATATAAACTCTCCTATGGAATGGAATGACTCTTTGTATCCGTTATACTTTTTTCTCGTTACACATTGTAAAAACCGATCATCACCAAATCCGCATGTCTTCATGCTTGCGCGATTTATCATCTGTGCATGTTCCGTTTCTTTGATTTTCAACAAACTCTCTAACCTCTTGCTTGGGTTTTCCTCTCTCAAGCTACTCTTTCGTCTTACTCTATGATATGATAAAATTAAAAAAATCTGATTATGTTTGGCATGAAAATAGAACAGCAAGAAGAAATGAATTATTTGGTATTAAGGTATTACTGTATAAGTAGGGCTCATGTGGTTCTTTTTCCTTTATTTTCGCTTGGGACAAGAAATCTTGATATTTCCTTGTTAGAATAGTTATTCTTCTTTCCTATTTCATTGTTATTCCACTTCTGAGTATCTTTTTTTAAAATAATAATAATAAATTATTATTTATTTCTCATTCACACTACGGGTTCGTTTGGTTGCAGGGTTGGGCAGAGTTGGGTAGGGTTTGGTACTATTCACATGGGTACCCCCTCCTCACAGTTTACTATTTACCCAGCCCTGTGAATAGTACCCAACCCTGCCCAACCCTGCAACCAAACGAACCCTACGTATTCCACAATAACTATTACCTGTTGTACAATATCTATGACTTATTCTGTATTTTGAAGAATTCATTACTGCTCTTGATCTCAACGGGTAATATAAAGACAAAGGGATTGAATGATGGTAGATCAAGCCGATTTTTTCTCATTATCCTGAGCTCGGGCCTCCCCGCTTCTTAGTTAGCATGGTCTCGATCCCCAGCAGCCCTCCTAGCGTCCCGGTTGTACTTCATGGTTGGACAACAACATGGAGAGGAGCAGATCCGATTGTTTCGCATGGTCAGAAGTGTACTAGATTTCGGGTAGGAAAGCACGAGTCTGAAAAAAAGGACTCCTCAAAGGGAACTCACTTGAAAACTCGAGCATCAGAGTATTCCACTACGACTAACCTAGCCTACTAAAGCCATATGTCATCCTTTTCACTATAACTTTATCTTAGCCCTAAAGAAATTGGCAAGAGCTTATTTGTACACCCTCAAAGGAGACCTGAGAGGGATATGAAAAATACTAATCATGTGACTTCGGTAATTAGTTGAAAGGCGATGCTAACACATCTAAGACCTCTGCCGAATCAATCAGCCCTCTAATGACGCACTTCCACCTCTCCCGGGCTTTTTTCAGGAGTCATGCTTCTTGCCTCATTTAGAGACCAACTCAGTTTTTCAGACAGGGATCATGACTCACCTCTCTTACTCCGCTAGTTCTCGGCCTCCTTTGTTGGTCTAGCCATGGTATGGGAGACTGCCTCCTACTGGATCAAAGGAGCGAATAAAAAAACTCTCAAAACAAATCCAAACAGATATTTAACCTCGTAACCTCGTTATTCACTAGCTCACCTCTTTATTCCACCGTTCTTATTTTCGAAAACGGTCTCTCTCTCTCTCTCTCTCTCTATATATATATATATATATATATATATATATATATATATGGGAAAAAGGAGCCTACACCGGCGGGTGCAGGTAACTCCCTACATCCAGCCTATTTTTTCATTATTTTTTGATTTTTTTGAACTGAAACCTTGGGGGAATTAGATTACTATATGTCATCATGGTGTCATTCAAAATTCAACTTAATTCGAGACTTCTATGATCTCCATCAAGACTACCAAATTTTAACAGTCTCAGAAATGCTGAAAATGATCTCTTCTAGATGAACATGTTACGAATGTTTGTTTTGCATGAAACTTGAAACACATATTCTACTCAACATATTAAGTAAATCCCCCCAAGTTTTCATTCAAAAAAAGTAAAAAAAATGGAAAAATAGGTCGGTGCAGGCTCCCTGCCCCCTATATATATGAGAAAAGGGATCCTACTCCATGGAGTAGGTAACTTAACTACTCTATTTTCTTCTTTTTCAATTTTTTTTTTATTTTTGAAAAATACTTCTATGTATTTTCATAACTATATCCATCTAATATGTCATTCAAATTTTGTCAGAAACAGAGACTCCTACGGCCTCCATCCAGACAGTCATTTTTTAACGGTCACAGATTTGCTCTATTTTTCATGTTCTGGATGGAGGCCGTAGAAGCCTTTGTTTCTGACGATATTTGAATGACATTAGAGGGATATAATTATGCAAATTCATGGAAGCATTTTTCAAAAAAAATAAAAAATTGAAAAAAGAAAGAAAGTGGAGTAGGTAAGTTACCTACTACATGGTCCATGGAGTAGGTAAGTTACCTACTCCATGGTCCATGGAGTAGGTAACTTACCTACTCCATTTCCTTTTTTTCTTTTTTTTTTATTTTTTTGAAAAATGCTTCCATGGATTTTCATAACTATATTCTTCTAATGTGTCATTCAAATTTCGTCACAAACAGAGACTCCTACGGCCTCCGTCCAGACAATCATTTTTTAACGGTCACAGATTGATGTATTTTCCATGTTCTGGATGGAGGCCATAGGAGTCTCTGTTTCTGACAAAATTTTAATGACATATTAGAGGGATATAGTTATGAAAATCCATGGAAGCATTTTCAAAAAAAATAAAAAATGAAAAAAAAAGAAAATGGAGTAGGTAAGTTACCTACTCCATGGAGTAGGATCCCTTTCCTAGTCCATGGAGTAGGATCCCTTTCCTTATATATATATATATATATATATATATATATAATATATATATATATATATATATATATATGGGTAAAATGGGACTGCCCCTGGGAGTAGCCAACTTGGCTACTCCCACCCCTATTTTTCCCTCATTTTTTTATTTCTTTGGAAAATAAAAATTTGTATATTCATCACTATATCCCTCTAAACATTCTATTAAAATTTCGTCAGAAACAGAGACTCCTAGACCCTCCATCCAGACGTCATTTTTTTAACGGTCGCAGGATTTTTTAAATCGACCATGTTTGGATGGAGGCCGTAGGAGTCTCTGTTTCTGATGAAATTTTAATAGAATGTTAGAGGGATATAATGATGAATTTACACATTTTTATTTTTCAAAGAAATAAAAAAATGAGGGGAAAAAAGGGGTGGGAGTAACCAAGTTGGCTACTCCCTGGGGGCAGTCCCATTTAACCATATATGTATATATATATATATAGGGTGCACTTGAATTGAGGTGGCACCTTTCCTTGATTATGAAAAGGTGTCATCTTAGGCCGTGGGATGACGAATGTACGAAGGAGATTGAAACCACTATGTGGTTTTCATGCCAACTAACATTCCTAAAATGTGGGAGGGTTAAATTAATGTTAATTTAGAAAAATACACGTCATTGAACATTCTATATTTAGGTAGATGCGGATTGGTGTACAAAAATTTCCAGAAATATTCGATGAAATAAAGGACCGCATTTTGAAATAACTGTTATGAATTTACAATCGATTGACATATTTTACATTTACATGTTATAAATTACAAAAATCGTGGCTACCGATGTTTGAGAGAAAAGCCTAAATCCGGTGAAATTTTGTGTTTTATGCAGTTGTATTTTATGCATATTATGTTTCTTAAAAATACAAGGTGCTTACGTAATAAGATAATTAATTGTTTTACACATGGCAAACTTTCCTATAATGAAAGCAGAATTTGATCACTCTTTAAAAAGTTGGATACTTAATTTTACATTATTAAAAAATCTATTCCAACGGATTTGCGTTTTATTGAAATCTCAAATTTGAAATAAAATGAAATGAGAATAAAAAAGTACACTATATATATTTATTTTACATATACACACACAATTTTACAAAATTGGATTATGTTTTACGATGATATTATAACAATTTGTACCTACATAATGCCAATTTGACTACTAATTTACCAACAAGTATCGTATTTTAAGTAAACAATATCTATTTTACCGCAAGAGACTATATTTTAGTAATTGCTAATTCTCTTATGATATGTATATTATGTCTACAATTGATGTATTTATTTTCACAGATTTTTGAAATGAGTTAGATTTACAATTGTATCCTATGAAATACAACTAAATAATTTATTTTACATAAAATGATCATATTTTACTGAGATATTATAATATTTTGTACCAACTTAATGACAATTTGTCTATTATTTTACACTAACAGATCGTATTTTACATAAACAAGTTATATTTTACAACATTAGAATATATTTTACCATTTACTACTAATCAACATTTTAATACTAAGTAACATTTGAAAAAATTATATAACATAATGAATAGTATATATTCGGACATTTAATTGACTTGGTATTCTTCATTTATAACTAAAGATGGAATACCGTAATTTAAATAACAAAAAATTTTGAAAACAAATCAACATTTTAATACTAAGTAATGATACTGTAGATTCTTAATTTGCACATCTTGATTATGGTATTTTCCTATAACAAATTCCTTTTATGTTCAACCACGCGTTTTCATTGTATTGAAATATTTCTAATTTAGATGCCCATTAATATTTCTGCATGGAATTACATAACCAAAAAAACTGAACAATACCTTTTTTTAATCATTGTTATTTAAATTATCCCTAAAGTTGATAAGAAAAAAAGAGGCATAAAGTGGAGATCAAAACTACAAATCCCAAATGAGAATATAAACTTTCTTTCCATCCGAATTAGGGTCTCCGTCTCATATTTAGAAACGAAAAGCTATAAAATCCAAAAATGGGGGTAGTGAATGGGATCAGACCTGCAACTTCATGATGTAGAATTCTGCCCCAAGTGCTTCAGAAATGGTCGACGAGGTATTGCGAAGAACCAGGGAATGAGGGAACTAGAATAAGAAAATTGAAAAATGAGAGATCATCGTGCAGGGATAGCGGGACCGAGCGAGACTGGCCTACCGATTTGATTTGACAATTAAATACGCTAATTAATTGTTAGCGTGAAAATTGAAAGAAAAAAGAATGAGAAAGATTACTTACTAAAAATGGGAAATAGAAGGGAATCAGATAGGTGGTTTTTAAAGTCTAAAAGTGGTTTCCATGAGGACCGTAGATCATAATCGAAAGGTTAAAATGAGATGTCGCACCATAATCAAGGAAAGGTGCCACCTCATTTCAAGTTTTCCCTATATATATATAGGGGGCCTTTCAAATAGGACGCAGTCCTTCCATTCCTAAGGAAGGCCGCCCCTTTTTTGTATAAAACAGGGCACTTTAGTAGAATACGTATATAGTTTGTATTATAGGTGCACGTTATAAATACAAAGCCGCATACAAAACTGCGCATTATAATACAAACATTAAAACTGCACATTATAATACAAAACTGTTTATGTATTCTACTAAAGTCATCCTGTTTTATACAAAAAAGGGGCTGGCCTTCCTTAGGAATGGAAGGACTGCGTCCTATTTGAAATAAATCCTATATATATATGGGGTTGATGGAGCTGCCCTGCCCCATTTTTCAGCAATTTTTTTATTTTTTTTGAAAAATATCATGTATATTCATCCCTATATCCATCCTATATGTCATTCGAATTTCGTCAGAAACAGAGACGTCTACAGCCTCCATCCAGACAGGGTCGATTTAAAAAATCCAACGACCGTTAAAAAATGACGTCTAGATGGAGGCCGTAGGAGTCTCTGTTTCCGACGAAATTCGAATGACATATAGAAGGGATATAGGGATGAATATACATGGTGATATTTTTCCAAAAAAATAAAAAAATTACGAAAAATGGGTGGGAGCAGCCCCATTTTTCCCATATATATATATTATATTCTTTGTATATATAGATATTAAAACTAACTCATTGCCACAAAAAGGAAACAACGAGAAAACTCCCTTATTCGTTATCCATTCTCGCATTCTTAAGAAGCTTTCTCAACCATGTCCACCACTAATACGATCACCCACTTCGCCTTCCTTGACGTTCTTACCTTGCTAGTTGCAACCTTTATCTATCACTAGGGGTGTAGATGAACCGACCTTAAGCGAACTTACAATTTGAAGGTTTGGTTCATTTAAATAAACGAGCTTAAAACTATATCAAGGTTTTGGTCATTTTTTTCGAACTGGATCTGAATTGAACCTTTAATAAGTCGCACTTAAGTGAATATCAAACTCCAGATTTTTTTGACACCCGTATCTATCACCTTGTCCGCAAGTTCTTTACTGCATAAGTTCATTTTGAACATCAAATATCTTGAATATGGGAAAATTACCATTATTCATTTTGCATTTGCATGTACATTTTAAGAATATGATGTTTCTATTTATACATTAATCTATCATCAATATTCACATTTATATTCTGAAAGAAACAAAGATAGGAAAATGCATAGATGGAATCATAATCACTATACAATTGTTTACGGTTCCTACCCACCTAACTCTCATGAGCCCATGTTTTTTAAGTGCCACCAAATTAGAACACAAGCGCACATGCATTGAGTGCAAAACCTTTATCTCATTCTTGGATCAATCTCTTTTCAACATCATCTTGTTGATACATACATTGTGTATCCCTTTCTAAATAAAACCTTACAATAAAACCCTAAGATAAGCCACAATCTTAAAGCTTGATCACATATTAGAATCATGCCCAATATCTCACACACAACTAGCATAACTGATATCTTCTCAATTTCCATATTTTCAATCATTTATCGGTGTTGGTCGGATTAATTCTTTAAATGATCATGAAATAATCAGGATTTGATGTGTATTTTTGCGGATCTTGGCCAACCTGATTTTGGGAGAGTTGCACTATAGGTCATTTTTGTCATCTCTTATGAATATTGTACATTTTAGGTATTAGCGGCTTGCTCATTCAGTGACTTTGGCACCGGGCGTTCCCAAAACATGTACTATTGGATCAGGTGAATTATAGAGTAGAAAATGTCCGTTGGCTTTCCACTTTCCTTCCCCTTTGAGGTCTTATCCGAAAGAGAATCCAGTATCTCTTGGTCGTGAATATCTGAGTAGATCGAACCGACTCCCGTAGATATCTTTGCTTCGAACAAAACAATTAGAATTAGGCTTGGTCAACTGGAATGTGTATTATCCATATGGGGGATCCTCAATTGAGAAGATCCATCCACCTGAGACGAAGAGAAAGGTCTATCTATTTTCTTTAATTATTCAGTTAAATCAATAATTCATTGTTGGAGCAAATATTAACAACCATTTCATCATACATGCGTATTTTTTATTTTCTGGTGGATTACATGGTTTTATTAATGGAAATTATTTTTTCTCATAATGGATCTCTCTCTCTACCCAAGGTTGTTATCCTTTCTAGAAGGATTTTCCCATGTAAATAAGCCTCTTGTTCGATTACTCTATGGATTGTTTTGCGTGAGTCATTTCTTCTCGACAAACCGATCTCATAGCCATGATTTGGATTCTTCGAGAGGTCTCTCCATGTCTTCGGTGCACATTTAAAGAGCATGCACATTTCTTTGAAGCCTTAAGTACTAGATCATTTCTACATCAGATTTTTCCTCTATGAAGAGGGTAAAATTCTAGACCAAAATGTTCAATCGCAATGTCAACTTTGGCATGGGAAAGGTCAAGATGGAGACAATCCTTACTCAATGAGGCATTACAAAAGGCATTGAATGATCTAGAGAGAATGCCAACAAGTATGACTCCCAATAAGAAGGAAGAGGTGAATGCAAAGATTGGGGCAAATATACCACTTTACCTATCCAACAATGTTCTTTTCAAAGTCATGGGGTCACCTCTGCAACATCCATATATAGTTGAAATTGAAGAGCTTTACAAGACAAAGACTAACCAAATTGTGTTTAGATGTCTTAAATTTAAACATCTACAAAATTTACAAAATTGGATGAAGATGTTGATGATGAAGATCATGTGGTGCGACTACTTTGTATATTATTATCTTCATGCAAACACTTAAGGGACCTTGATTTACAAGAAAGATGAATTTCTATTACTTGTAAAGGAATTTATGGACCATAAATCGATGGACCCATCTTATCATAACGCTAACATCTCACATATGAGGGGTCGGAATGAGAGCACTTAGAGAAGACATATAATGATAAGAATAATGAACAAAGCAAGTTTGTGTTACCGCTAGAGAAGAAATCATACAAATGATGAGTGCTACAAACTCCCAAGCAAGCAAAAAGAAGAAGAAAAATCAATCCGGTAAATCCACAAAAAGATCCGCACATGCTAGTTATGTGGAGATTAAACGTAGAGATGAGCTACATGTTGATGGCCACCACATGACACATATCAAGGGACAATCAGCTATCTACTACCGCATTGCACCCAGCATACATCGGTACTCCTGATACAAATATTGTTAGACCGTTTCAAGAACAATGACCTTCAATGGTCATGAATACAAAGATAATGGCCATGAATAATATATCAAAACGTCTATGATAATTATAGAGACGTTACAGGATCTTTGGGCAGTTATTGGGGGCGTACAGGTCACTGGAAAGCCCTATATATGGGTGTTCTTCCCATGGAGAAAAACACACAAGAACAAGAATCGAGTGAGTCCTGGGAGCCCCCAAAATATCTTACCCGAAATTTGTTCTTCAAATGGTATCAGAGCGGTGAACTCAACGACATCTAGATCGTGCGACGTTGTCTCGGTCTTCTGATCACGATTGTACCTCATCCTCTCCGATCACGAAGTATTGCCCTCATCTCATCGTGCCCGTGATCGCACATCTTTCTCGGCGCACATCTGTTCTCAATCTGTCGCGTGAGAATAACTTCAACATCGTTGCTCCACCTGGTGCTTCAAAATTAGAAAAGTAAAAACAAAAGAAAAATGGTTGGAAAATTAGTTGCAACTGAACTTGTGAAATTAGAGCATCTTAATGGTACAAACTACGAGATGTGGAGCCGTAGAGTTCGTTATGGTCTTATGCATGATAACATTCACTCCGTGATCGATAAGCCCGTTCCCGAATTGCCTGAGAATCCTACTGTTGAACAAATTAGAACACATGATCAATGGGAAAAAATGGATAATCGGGCAAGAAGCTTCATGTTAATTCACATGGAGGATAACTTGATTCGGGTTTTCGAAACCCAAGAAAATACTTTTAAGCTTTGGAATGCCGTGAAAGAAAAATACCACTCTAAGTCAGAGGTGAGTATTCAACTTTTGTTGCATAAATATAATTCCCTCAAAATGAAGGAATCCGAAAATGTAATCGATCATGTGAATAAAATGATTGTCATGGCAAAGGACCTAGCGACTGCAGGATCAGAAATTCCTGATAGATTACAAGTGGCAACTATTCTCAATAGTTTGCCATCCTCCTTTGATGTAGCGGCGACATCTCTTAGGTTGAGTGGTACCATTAAGAATGTCTCCGACCTTCCTGCTCAATTAGCGATGGAACAAGACTTGGCCAATCAGCGAAAAAAGACAGAGGTCTTCGACGTTGAACCTGAAGATGAAGCAAATACGGTGCAAAGCAAAAAGTGATGGGGACCCTCCAAAGCTGTATTCAAAGGAAAACGCGGAAAAGTGCCACGCGGCTCATGCTATGGCTGTGGGAGTTTTGGTCATTTCAAGGCCAACTGCCCGAAACGAAAGAATGCAAGTGTCTCCAAAGGACAAGAACGCAAAAATCAGCATAAGTCAGAATTTGCGGCAGTGGTAGAATGTAACTCTGCGGTGACAGAGTGCGAAGGATGGTGGATTGATTCCGGTGCAACCCGCCATATCTCAAAGACCAAGGAGGGCCTGGTGGATTTCAAAGAACTTCAAAAGGGAGAACAGAGAATTTACATGGGGAATAACACCTATCTTGATGTTGAAGGTGTTGGAACGTACAAACTGGATCTAGGAAGTAGTATAATGGTCTTGAATGATGTACTGTATGCTCCTGGAATCCGTCGGAACCTCGTCTCTGTCCCCGTACTACTGAAAAAGAAGTTTGAAGTCCGCTTCTACAACAATCGCGTTACCATCGGCAAAGATCAAAAAATCTTTGCCATGGGAAAATTTGTACCAAGCGATGATCTATTTTGTCTGAACGTCACTTATGAATCAATGAAAGAAAGTTCTGATTATTCCTTGTGTTGCTTGTCAATGTATGATCTTTGGCATATGCGGTTAGGACACCCGGGAAATTCAAAAATGGATCAATTAGTTAAGATGAATCTAATACCTAGCATGACAGGAGTAAGAACATTGCCCTGTGAGCATTGTTTGACTGGTAAAATGACAAGGAAACCTTTCTCCGAAGGTACAAGGTCAAATGAACTGTTAGGATTGATCCATTCTGACATTTGCGGTCCTTTAAGTGTGAGTACACACAGTAATAAGGAATATTTCATAACTTTTATTGATGACTACTCCAAGTATACCTACATTTATCTCTTAAGTAGAAAAGCTGAAGCTTTTGAAATGTTCAAGAGATATAGAATGGAAGTGGAGAAGAAATTGGGAAGACCAATTAAAACACTTAGAACTGATAGAGGTGGTGAATTCAACTCAAATGAATTCAAAGATTATTGTATTCGGGAAGGCATTAGTAGACAAACTACAATGCCTTATACACCACAACTGAATGGTGTAGCAGAAAGGAAGAATAGGACCTTAATGAATGCAGTAAGGTGCATGCTATCACACTCATGTCTCTCTAAGAGATTTTGGGGAGAAGCTGTGTTGACAACCAATTACATATTGAATCGGATTCCCACCAAATCTGTGGATTCAACTCCATACGAAGTATGGAATGGTAGAAAACTAGAATTGAGTCATCTTCGGAAATGGGGATGCACTGCACATGTCTTAATTCCAAGTCAGCTTAGAGACAAGCTTGAGTTTAAGACATTAAAGTGTAGATTCATTGGATATTCTGAAAAATCCAAAGGGTACATGTTCTTTCATGATACTCGAGGTCTCATTGAAAGTCGTGATGCTACCTTTCTTGAAAACCAAGATGAAAAGGAGCATGAAATAGAGGAAACAGAACCTCTAATTATCTTAGAAGATAATGAAAGTGATATAGAAGCGAGACAAGAAATATTGGATGACATACCTCATCCGGAGATGGAACATGAACCTATAGTAAATATAGAACCTTTGGAGGAAGTGGGTGGACCCACACAACCCACGGGTATAATCGACAACAAGAGACCCAAGACACAACCTGCATGGATGGATGATTATTATCTGTACGGATGCGAGGTTTCGTGTTACACCGTAGATGAGGATATAGAGGATTGTACAGATCCTATTTCTTTTAATGAAGCAATGGCGTCTAACGAGTCGGAATCATGGACGGCTGCCATGAGGGATGAACTGGACTCAATTGAGCGAAACGGTGTTTGGGAACTATGTGATTTGCCAGAAGGTAGGCAATCCATAGGGTGCAAGTGGGTATTTAAAAGGAAGTATCGCATCGACGGTACCATTGATAAATACAAAGCTAGATTAGTTGCCAAGGGTTATACCCAGAAAGTTGGAATAGATTTCCAAGAAACCTACTCTCCGGTAGCCAAATTCGCATCTATAAGGATGATCTTGGCAATAGTCGCATATATGGATTTAGAATTATTTTAAATGGATGTGAAGACTGCTTTTCTCAATGGAGAATCGAGAGAAGACATTTATATGCGACAACCTGAAGGT
The DNA here is from genome assembly GCA_037367405.1 of Ottelia alismoides. NCBI lineage: Eukaryota > Viridiplantae > Streptophyta > Magnoliopsida > Alismatales > Hydrocharitaceae > Ottelia > Ottelia alismoides. The sequence continues at coordinate 321,869 of JAZKJV010004536.1, read as the reverse complement.
TTTCAGGTAGAAAGAAAGGAGAAAGAGGTATACAAATTGAAAAAGTCATTATATGGCTTGAAACAGTCTTCACGACAGTGGTATCTCAAATTCCATGACACTGTTATCAAATTCAGATTTTTTGCGAATAAGTTGGATAATTGTGTGTATGTCAAGAAAAGTGGGAGCAAATTTGTTATAATGTCACTATACGTTGATGACATTTTACTTGCTGGAAATGACATGCTAATGCTCAATGATATAAAAGAAAAACTGAGGAATGAATTTGAGATGAAGGACATGGGCGAAGCATCCTATGTTCTTGGTATCCAAATAACTAGAGATAGAGGGTCAAGAAGCTTGAGCCTAAATCAAGAAAAATACTTGCATACAATTTTGAAGAGGTTTGGAATGCAAAATAGCACTCCAGCCCCTACACCACTTGTGATGGGAAAAAGACTTAGCGAAAGTCAGTGTCCCGGAAAGGGGCAGAAACCCCTTGATATTCCATATGCACAAGCAGTAGGAAGTTTGATGTATGCAATGATGTGTACAAGACCTGATTTGGCTTTTCCTGTAAGCCTGGTAAGTAGATATCAAAGTAATCCCGGAATGGCACATTGGGAAGCTATAAAGAGGATTATGAGATACTTAAAAGGCACTGTACAATTAAAACTAATTTATCAAGCCGATTCACTTGAGGTGGTTGGATACTCCGATGCAGATTTCGGAGGAGATGTTGATGATAGAAAATCTACATCAGGTTACCTTTTCATGTTTGGTGGAGCGGCTATTTCTTGGGGTAGCAAAAAACAAACATGTGTTTCTAGACATACACAAGAAGCCGAGTACATTGCATGTAGCATGGCCACCACTCATGCAGTTTGAATCAGACGCTTTCTTGAGAACTTAAGTCTCGAATTGGTTAAAGAACCAATTGAAATATTTTGTGATAATCAAGATGCAATAAGTTTGATTAACAGTGGAGCAAATAGTTCCAAGGGAAAGCATATTGAGATCCATTATCACTATATTCAAGATATAGTGGCTAAACAAGAAATCAAGGTAACATATATACCTACCAGTGATATGTTAGCAGATTCTTTTACTAAAGGAATTGCAACTGGAACATACATTAAACATGTTGGTTTAATGGGACTCAGGAATGATTGAGTCAAAATTGGAGGTGTCATGAATAATGGACCTCAAGTAAACATCTCTAAGAAGATATACACTTCTCGAATAGTGGGAGTGTGGAATATCATGACCATTTTGATCAAGTGGGAGATGTTAGACCGTTACAAGAACAATGACCTTCAATGGTCATGAATACAAAGATAATGGCCATGAATAATATATCAAAACGTCTATGATAATTATAGAGACGTTACAGAATCTTTGGGCAGTTATTGGGGGCGTACAGGTCACTGGAAAGCCCTATATATGGGTGTTCTTCCCATGGAGAAAAACACACAAGAACAAGAATCGAGTGAGTTCTGGGAGCCCCCAAAATATCTTACCCGAAATTGTTCTTCAAATATTTCAATGGAAGAGTTCTCCTTATGGGAAATCACTCGCATTCAAGAACTTCAAGATTGAACATCATCATATTGTGACTTCGTAATGGAATAATTGTCACTCTGACATATGCTCATCATGTTCCAGATATGACGAAGAGCCTCATCTCCCTAAATACTATAGAAGAAAGAATGGTGTAAGTACTAAGCATGTTGCAAGAGATGGTGTCTTGACAGTCTCCAAAGGTGGGTATCATGTTCTGTCTTATAAGAGATGAAGGAATTTCTATGTTTTGCAAGGAGATATTATCACAAGAACTGCAACCATGGCCATCATTTCTTACGCATATCATACCAAAATTATGCCACCTCAAATTGGGACTTCTTAGTGAGACAAGCATGAGCACTCTATGCCAGAAGAGGACTACTCCATGATCATGACACATATAATTTACATTTTTATGAACATTATTCTAGGGGGAAAGTCATGGTATAATTATGATGTTGTTGAACACATAGCCAAGGGTGCACTAGAATATGTTCAACCTAATCATACATGTCAAGCATATAGCCAAGGGTACAGTGGACTGCTCCATTAAGGTTATTTGTGTCAGTAAATACAAGGATGAAGTGTTCAAACACTTCAACTAGTGGAAACCACTAGTAGAGAAGCAAAGAGGAAAGCTCAAGAGGATGAGGACATATGATGGTTAAGAGTTCTATGCTACATAATTCAATAAGTTATGCAAAGATGAGGGTATTACCAAATATTAGACAATTAGATGACTCGACAACAAAAATGGAGTTGCATAACACATGACCTATCTAGAAAGAGTATGATGCAGGTTTTTAATGCGAATTTAATCAACTAATTTTTTTACCAAAGCAGTGGCTACAACAGCTTTCATGGACAATAGTTCCCCTCGTTCATAACCTAGCATCATAAGAGGCATCATCCAGATCTCTTAATTGTCAATATTTGGAGATCTTTTGTTATCCCGCATATGCACATCTTGTCCAAGGAAAATCAAAGAACAGCATCTATCAAGGGTTTTTTTTTTCTTTGATATCCTCTACATGGAAAGGATATAAATCATGGTAAATTGATCTCAAATATCTAAGTTAATCATTTAGAAAAAAGTTGCGTTCAATGAGTCAACTACTTTATCACTCATGAAAAGTGAAAATTTTCATTCTTGAGATGCAAAGATGTGGGTGGCACTTGAGATTGATCCAAACCAATTGCATTGTGATCCTTTATCTAATACATATATAGAGGAAGATATAACATGTGATGATGATTTCATTGCACATAAATGATGATGGAGAATGGTTAAGCCAACCTCTAAATATGACGAAATATCTACACTTCTGCATGCATTATTTATTGCAAAGGAAACTTGTGATCTATGAGAGTTATATATTTAGTCTGAAGTTGTTTCATCACATCGACTTATAGATTGCTTTATGGTCATGAATTAAGAGATGGAGTCTCTCCACATGAATCTTACATGGATCTTTTTTCATCCGCCACATACACAAAAAACTATGGATGTAAGTGGGTGAATATGGAACATAGAGTAGAGGCATTTCTTATACTAAGAAAAGGAATTGATTGCAACAAAAAAATGAGTGACTTGGACAAATGACTTGAACAAAAATAAATGGAGGGAGTTGGATTTATCTTCTTTGTTGGTAGCCTCAAATCAATCTAATGAATATTGATTATTAAGCAATCTATCAAACATCATAAACAAAATGTTACAAATGCTATTTGAAGTTCTTGCTCTCAATAGATCACTAGTACGTATATATACATATCAAAATCCCAATTCGTGGATCGTCAATTTTTTTGTTGAATCAAAGACTTTCATCAATAATAACTCTTTTATTTTACTAAAAATAAATGTATAAAAAAGAGCAATAAGAATGTGAAATTTATAAACTATGCTTGTTCCTGAACTTAAAAGAGTCCAATCTTTTCATGAATAACATCCTAAACTAGATATAGAAGGGGGTCTATAAAAAAAATCATTTCAAAAGCTACCGATGCTAAATTTAAGGTATGACTAATTGCCAAGAGCTTTATCCATGTAGCACATATTGATTGCAATGATATCTTCTCGCGTATGATAACATGCATCTCCATATAAGTCTCGTTGGTTATCGTTGATGTGAACAACTTCAAGTTAGAGCAGCTAGATATGAAGACAAGCTTTCTATATGTTGAACTTGAAGGGTGGGTATACATGCATCACCCTGAAGATTTTACATTACATGAAAAGGAGGGTCATCTTTGTCTATCAATCCTTTACGGGCTAAAACAATTTCTTATATAGTGGTATAAGCAATTAACTCATTCATGGTTGCGGAAGGTTTTAATAGGAGCAAATACGATGTTTGTGTCTATTTTAGACATCCTGATGATGACTATCTTCTTATTTTGTTGCTTTAAGTTGACAACATGGTGATAGTAACCAAAAATGAATACGAGATGAAGATTATTGAAGACACTGCAATGTTGATTTTACGAAAAGTGTAATTTCCTATGCAATTTTGATTTTATGGTGGATCTCTCCTTACCTGTGATTTTTTACCATTTATTATGAAGAAAATCTTCTACATAAATCTGACTCCTATGCCATTCATTTTATGGATTGTTTTGTGTGTAAAAATTCTTAGCAATAATAATAGAATGTCAAGTTGAAACGTCCAAAAAAGAATTTTTTTCCTTGTTTCCTTGCATTTTTTATGCAAAGCATAGGGAAAAAATCCAACCTTTCTTAGAACTTTGACATAAAAAACATAAACCACCTAGCAAAAAAACACATCGTCATTTATCTTGTACTTAGTATGCCTAACTATTGGGTGCGTTTATAATATCCAGGTTAACGAGTATCCACGTATGCATTTTGACCATAAATTCATCGGTGCCCGTCAACGATTCGATATGCCATGATACATGTTCTAACCAAAAAAAACATGTGGGAAAACATGTACTCATTGGATATCTGGTTGGAAACATGTACTCATTGTATATCCATTAATTCAAAGGATGTCTTATATGTTTTAAAATATAAATATGGATATAGATGCGTATTTATGAATATCATAAATGTGTTATTATATCCTTACCAAGGAATATGGTTATGAAATGGACGGGGACAAATACAATGTGATATGCATCACTTAACAGAAGCAAAGTCTTATTTGATTTTTATTATAGCGAAAGGATCTCTTTGGATAACTAAACCATTAGAAGATTCTAGTGGATCCCCCCTTCCCTGGACTTTCTCCTTTGCGAGTTCGGAGATGCAATATATTATTCCCTCTTCAGTTGGACATCTTCAGCACATTCCCAAGTTCCATCTATTCTGATAAGCAAACTCAGCAAAGATTGAGTACATCAAAGAAAAAGATATCAAGACTTTGGTTCTAATCCACAAAGGGCAACAACAACACCAATATGAGGAAAGAGAGTAATTTATAACGAAGTTTACATATTGTTGACTCCAAGATGTAGTGCTTCTTCCCCTGAGTCGCATATTAGTAGATTGAGTACCAAAATATGAAACGAATATAGTAATGAATTAGATACAAATATGTCTACATACCCATTTGCATCACTATTCAAGACTCTCTAGACATCCACATCACCTTTCACTTGCAATGTCTCCGTTTATTCAAACGAGTCCACTCCACCTCGTCAACATTCACTCGAGCATACAATCACGGATATAGATGCTCTTATTGTAGAATCTATGCACATAGCTTCATTATATCTGGCATAATAGTGACTGCCAAATCAATTGATCAACGAACCCTCTTAAATGGTCTAGTGGTACAAGCGATGGACTCACATTCCAATGATCATGGTTCCAGTCCCATAACCCCACCCTCCCCCTTCAACTAGTAAAAAAAATCAATCAACCAATTTAATGATCGGATAAACAAATTTATGAAAGAATGACAATAAAAAATGTCACAAATGTCAAGATTGATAAACTTAACGAAAATTGTAGTTATCAATGCTTTCATCAATCATTTAGCTAATATATAATCAATCTCATGTTAATACCTCAGATACCTACACATACCCAGTACCGATTGAAATGGACCGAGTACACATTTGAGTATCCATTAGAGGGGGCCGACCCATGACCCGATAATGATTGGTTAGAGCAAAGTCACGATCAAATAGTTCGACTACCCCATCCCTTGAATGCCCACACTAGAACTTAAAAAGAACTAACAAATACAAATGCCACTAAAAGGTCCAAGAGTTGTAAAAGGATTAAGATGTAGAGGTCCTACTTTGACATTGATATTGTTATTAAGCATACGGTTTTTCAGACCCATCTAAAAACTTGACTAATGTGAGGTTCTCCGGTTGAAACCAGAAGGATATCTAATGGCACTGTTACCCATTTTCACAACAAGAACCTCTTTTCCACCAATATAAGAGAGGCTAGGGTTCTGTTGAATAACATAATAACTCTTTTCCACCAACATGGTATCAGAGCCAAAACCCTAAAACCCTAAACCCCTTCCCGCCCCCTTCTCCCAGGCACCGCCGCCCGCCGTAGCCCCTCTCCGCCACCTCGCAACCCCAATCACGTCATACAGGGAGATTCCATCAGTACGGTCGGTGGTAATAGCTGATGGGACTCATTCATCCATTATTGGACAGGGGGAGATTACTTTTTCACCTTTCATGCATCTATAAAATGTTTTACATGCCCATAATTTTTCGATGAACTTATTTTCTATTAGTCAGATTACAAAGGATTTGCACTTTCGCGCTATATTTGACCCATCTTCTCTTCTATTTGAAGACATCCTAACGGGCACGGTGATTGGCTGTGGTTCTGAGAAGGATGGCCTTTATCGTTTGGTCCGGAATTCTTATGCTGACGTCTCCTCTCATTCAGTCGGATCAGTCTCTCTGTATACATGGCATCTATGTTTTGGTCACCTCCCGCTTCAGAAGATGTGTCATCTCTTGCCTCAGATTTCTCCGAGTTCTTCCTTCCGGTGTGAAGCCTGTCAGTTGGGAAAGCACCATCGAGCTAGCTTCCCTAGTCGTTAGTGTCGGAGCAATCGGTCCCCGTTTGAATTACTTCATGTTGATATTTGGGGTCCGAGTCGTGTTCTTGATCACCAGGGACATAGGTTTTATCTTGTAGTCGTTGATGATTTCTCTCGTTTGTCATGGGGTATTTCTAATAAAGAACAAATCTGAAGCAATAGATGTTATTAGAAATCTTATAATTGAAGTGTAAAATGTTTTTCCTCTCATGTGAAATGTGTTCGTATGGACAATGCTTTGGAATTTACACTCGTTCCCTCTCACATTTCTTTTCGCCAAGAAGTATTATTCATCAAACCACATGTGCTTACACATCTCAACAAAATGGAGTCGCAGAGAGAAAACATCGTCATCTTCTTGATATTACTCGAACCATGCTTATCCCGTATTGCGCACCTATTTCTTTTTGGGGAGATGCAATCCTTACATCTTGTTACCTTGTGAATCGTATGTCGTCCTCAATACTTGGTGAGAAAATTCCTCTTTCTGATGTTTTTCACGACAAGGAATTATTCTCACTTACCTCTAGTGTTTTTGGTGCTGTTGCTTTTGTTCACCAGTTGTCTCATAGACTTGACAAGCTCTTGCCTAGGGCTGTCAAGTGTATCTTTGTGGGTTACTCTCGGACTCAGAAGGGATATCGTTGTTATGATCCTGTAAACAGGAAATACTTTGGCGGTGTTGATGTTACATTTTTCGAGTCTGTTATGTGGTTCTCACCTGCAGCTGACAGGTTGGCCTCGTCCACATCTAATGACGAGGTTTATGTTCCTCCTCCTCCTATTCTGAGTCCACCAACATACATCCTCGTCCCCGTTGTCACGTCAACATCATCCCTACCACCGCCACCACCCCTGCCACCACCACCAAAACCACATGTCTCGCCATTACGTAAATATTATACACGTCGGTCAGGTCCTACTCATGTTGCACGTCAATCATCTAGCACGCCTCAGGTATGTTTAGATGTTATTACTAATGATGGGTCGGATAGTGTGCATGCGCAGGGTTCATTATTGCAGGAGGAATGTGAACCGACGAGTACAATGACTGATGATTTGGATGTCTCTATTGCTATACGGAAGCAGAAACGTACTTGTGCATCATATCCCCTTGCTTCCCATATTTCCTTTCATCGTCTCACAGGGGACTTTCAGGGGTTTGTTGTGGCTTTGTCTTCCGTGGAGATACCACGGAATTATCAGGATGCCTTGAAGATTGACTGCTGGCATTCTGCTATGGAGGAGGAAATGGTTGCCCTACAGTCACGGGGGTACATGGACCTTGGTTCCTGCTCCCTCAGGAGAATCTGCCGTTAGCTGCAAATGGATATTCACAGTTAAGTATCACACAGTTGGTAGCCTTGACCGTTACAAGGCAAGGTTAGTGGCGCGAGGCTTCACTCATACATATGACGTGGATTATATGGATACCTTCTCTCCAGTTGCTTGTCATTCCACTCTTCGTATTCTTCCGTCTGTTGATGTGGTACGTGAGGAAAAAAATTCCCAAGTTCTAGGGTGATCAACCTCATGATTAGGATCATTCGATTCAAACCATATACAGTATAAAACTCCAAAGGCTCAGGATAAATGACTTAGGTCCCATCCCCCCCCCCCCCCCCCCCCCCCCCCCCCCCGACCATCTCCATCTAGTGACCTTTTTTTTCCTTTTGGAGGTAACTGGGACTCCACGACCTACGTATTAATACCTCGAAGCAAAACATGGCAAGAAGCACTCCCATTTCCAAAGCCACGACAGCAAGAAGACTTGTGGCAGAAAGTATCATGATGTCAACAAGCAAGAACAGTAAAGATGTTTTGCAAGCTCCACTTATGAGTAGTCTCGTTGCATATTTTTCTACTTGTTGAACAGTATTGCAGAAGTGCCTCATGCTGCACTGACTTTTTGTTTATAAACATACAATGGTGTAAAATCAGTTCACAATCACAAGCAAGGTGCTATAATAGGACGATTCACAAGAAAATTAACAAAGGAATGTCATTTTTTACCCATATGTGAATTCACGTTCTCATGTCACAAGTATCTGCATTAAAAGGATGCTCCCAATCTACAGTGATGAGGAGTGATTTCGAACTTCATGCTTGATCTTGATCCATGTGGGAAAGAATAAAGGCATACAAATTACGCAAGAATTTACATAGCTACTGTGAGGGTGAAAACTGTCGAACCGTCTGCCTAGCAGCATCCCTAAAGTGGCAGGGTTCCTTCATCTCTTTGAACAAAGGAGGGCAATGTACGATATTTGTAGCGTGAGGGTTAAACAGTTCAACACCCAAGATAATTTTAACTGATAAAACATTCATCCTCCTGTTGAGATTTATCTTGTGAAGACTGATTGGTTGAATGCAAGTAGAAAGCATTGTTGATGTGGCTGATCTCCCTCATGCCTTCTGATTGGCTGAGAGCTCTTGGGCTGGATTGCTGAGGTGTCTGATCCACCTCCTGCATTCTGATTGGCTGAGAGGTGTTGGGTTGGATTGCTGAGATGCTTAATCCACATCCTGCATCCTGATTGGCTGAGAGCTGATGGTGGGGGTTGTTGAATGTTTGGTATTCTTTTGTTGTAGTATAAAAGGAGCCATGTGGCACTACATATTGTATCCCAACGTCATTCAAGCAATAGTAGAGAGAGTCTGGTGTAAGCAAGTGGAGTAGGCACATTGCCGAACCACTATAAATCCTTGTCTTGTGCGATTGTGCATGATTTCTTCTTCGATTGTGGTTCTAGTCATGTGGTGCTTGATCGGATCCGTCCTCAACACCCCCTCCCAAGTGTTGGCTACAAATGTCAATCATGCCCACATCCATGTCGAACCGTGCAAAGACCTTTGGTGGAGATGTCTGGTTCTTGAGCTGAAATTTTTATGAATTGAAAACACAAATGTCCAGCGTCACTTTTTTCACTGATAAAGTGCATATCCATCTCCATGATTGGTTTGATCATGTAGCATTGGATAGTTGGCAAGATTGTGGTAGTTTTGTTGTCACAATATAGCTTCATATGTGAGTGGCCATGAATTCTTGTGTCTTTAAGTATAGTTTGTATCTAGATCATCTCCGCAACACCAAGAGCCATAGCATGACATTCAGCCTCTGCATCTGGGCACATTTTTTCAGGATTCAGTAGATAATAAGGTTCCCATCCAAGTACACAAAGTATCCTAACATAGAATGGTGATCAACTAACCAATACGGTATGCATATATGCTTCAACTCTTACATCCTTCAATGCAATAAAAAATAATCCTCTTCCTGGATTTTCCTTCAAGAAGAACAAAATGATATCGCATTCAACTGCACATACATAAGCAGGAGCATGCATGAAACCGGCGCACGATTTCCACAGCATGCTTAAAATCCAATCCAGGTTGAACAACATAGATAGGCTTCCCAACAAGTCTTTGAAAGCATCTTTTCCATGGCTTATCCCCGTTTTTTTCCATCATTAAGGTCCAAATTGTAGTTGGTCTTAATAGGAGTTTTGCAATGCAAAGCCTTGCAAATATGGCTGACAAATAACATACTAATTAAAAAGATCTGGAACCACCAACGCATCAAAAAAGTTGAGACTGGGGGTAATGGTAATCTCCCCTTATCCTACAACTAGTGATGGATGACCATCAACAACCTAAACTATCCTGCCAGGGGGATATGTCTGATCATGCTAAATTGCTTATTGTCTCCACAAAGGTAGCAAAATCACCTAAGACTACCAGCCAATCAAACTCTATCAAGTGGACGGAGAGAATATGTATCCATGCAACAACTATCAAAGATAATGCTGATGCAGATCAAAATGTATCCCTCTATTGTCGATCGAGCACTACAGGGCATATATAATATGATCCAGCATGTAACATTGATGTGGTATATCCAGCCAGTAACTATACATAAATATACTAAGTTATTCCTCTGTCGATAGCGCTAGTGGGACCTATCTGACTAAATCTACCGCGTACTCTGTCAAAATGTTTCACTCTGAGGAATGGGAGAAGACGTGTTGCCCTCTGTCCTCTAATTGAAATCTAAAAGATGTGTAAATCATTTGTAACATCCGGAATCAATTAAATTCGAATCTGATCCGACTAGGATTTGTATAACTCAATGAAGTTATCAATCAATATTAAATAATCTATTTCGATCGGTAGATCGCATATCAAAATTCGTTCGGTCGCAATCGACCAAAAGTCGGTCGCACCGTAAATCGTGTCACAGAAAAGCCACAATGTGAAATCGGAAATCGCAAAACAAACCGAAACCGCCATTAAATCCGATTCGACGAAACAAGATCAATGAAATTGACCGTTTATCAATCGGAGAGCATTTGGTATTTTAGAACCGTGAAATTTAACAATAAATTGAAATCATGTCTCGAAAATTTCAGACATGCAAACCCAATCTAAAATATATCAATATTACACCATATTGATTGTCGTTCATAGATGATCAAATCGAGATATTGCGCGTTGAAATCAGAGGATCGATGTGCGGATACAGACGATTTTAACATCTTAATTAAACAAAAAAATAAATAATATAAAAATAAAAATTTAAAAATTTTGATAACGGTATCAGGAGACTGTTAATTCCCAATGATGTCACTAGTGATGTCATTGATGATGATGTCATCAATGAGATCACTAATGCTGATTGTCACAAATATTTGTTTAAAAAACCAAAAAACAACAAAAAAAAACTTTTGAAGGTTCTAGGAAGGAATCCTCCCTCCCTTCTCCCGCTCCTTTCTCTCCTATAAATTCCAACAAGAAGCACTTCTTTCCAATGTTAGAGCCTCTCTCTCTCCCCTTTCTTCCTCTACTATTTCGACCAAAATTTTTCCCAAACTCCAGCCCTCTTCCCTCCAAGCTGCTGCAACCCTAAATTGAGCATCACAACTTCCATTGTTAGCTTCTATTGTAGCTACTGCTGCAGTTGGAAGACCCTAGAAGTTCCTGCAGCGTGTAATGTTGCCACTGTTGTAGCCTCTCCAAAGATTAGGAGCTGCTGGAGCTTCGATTTCTGGTGCAGCTCGTCACCTTGCCAGTGCATGTATTTTGATCTTTATTCTAGAGATCAAAATGTACAATTCCCTCCTTCTCCTTGCTGTTATACATTCTCTCTTCCTCTTGTTGAAATTTGCAGGTTGTTGCAGATAACAAAACAAAAGTTTTGATATTTTTTCTGCACTATGGTCAAGAGAAATTAGAGGCGGAGTCTTACATTATATTCCATATTAGCAGATGTGTCTTAGTGTCCATTTCTGAAAAGTGAAGTGGAGAGGCTTTTTGTTATTATTGGGTGTTAATAGGAACTTAGAATTTAGATACCTGAGAGAGATAATCTACAAGTCCTAGGGATATGGTTGTTTAGAGGTTGCATTACACGTGAAGGTTGTAAAACTATTAGCAACCAGAGATCGGAAAGAAAATCAAAACAAGTTACAAATATTTTCTGGATTAGCTAGTCATTTATGTTGGACATGAGTCACATGATTTGTGTGTTCTTGTCAATGTTATCTGATGAATCCCCATTCATCACTCTTTATTCTTTTATTTTAGCTAAAAATCTTTGTAAAACACCATGTAGATACTTGTAAATACAATAAATTAAGAAATTGCATGCTTTGTGTAAATATCTAGAATTAGCATGTTTTTGTGCAAAAAAAATAATAAAGAAATAAAGAAAAAGAAGGAATATCTAGAATAAATATTGAGTGACCTGAACCCAAGAGAGGGCCCAACATGGGCCTGATCGCCAAATAAAATAAGTAGAAAGAGATAAGGCCATTCATCATTGTACACATTTCCTTCTTAGTGTATATATTTTATTTTATAAAAGTAAAAATAAAAATGGATTTTTATTAAGTTGTAAATATTTCTAAAAATAAAATAAAAATGAGAAAAATAAAATAAAACCAAACTTTCTCTCTCTATATTGTACATATACCATGTATATAGAATTAATACATCTATTTATTTCACCCTTGTAAATACACAATAAAAATCAAATAAAAATTATTTTATATCCCAAATTTTATGTTGTAAATTAATAAAATATAAAATTGGGATAATTGTATAAAAATAAAATAATAAAAATAAAAATATAAAATACATAGATATTTTATACTTGTATATATTATTATATTATGTATATACACTAATTTATTTTCGAAAAAATAAATAAAAATCACTAAAAATAATTTGAAAAATAATAAATATTTTTTTATTTTATAAATATTTTTAAATAAAATCATTTGCTATTTTAAAATTAATTTATAAATAATTTATGGAATGCTGAATTCTGATTGGTCCACGGGGGATTGTTGACCCCCGGTCAACTCTCCCCCCTGGACCACTTTGCAACCGGATCTGGTTCCTGCCCGATTTCTCCAAATATTCCCGAATCGGTCCGACCTCCATCTTCTCAAACCCAAGGCTCCGATTGTCGAGGGATGACCTGTGATTCACGCCCGATCTCCTCTTTAGGTATACATGCCTCGATCCGCGCGCTCCACTCTAATCTTCTCGGACCCTTCACCGTATAAAGCCTCACCCTCAGCCGCCTTTTCCCGCACCTTCGGCCATTGTCTTCGACCCCAGTTACCTCCATTCTTCTCCTCGAGTGACAGCGAGCGCATGAGCCTGTTGCAGCGAGAGTTTGAAGGCCTTAGCCCCAGGTCCGGCGACCCATCTCGTCGTGCTCCACCACCGACGAGCTCGAGCCTCTGGAGACGTCGCTCTATCGAGGCAAAGACACTAGGAGGTAGCTGACCTCCAGCATAGATGCTTTCATCCATCAGGTAGATTCGAAAGCCTCTAGTTTCATCTAATTTCCAAGTCTTCGATTTCCGACCGCCGGGCTTTCATCGGGCATCCCGCACCCTCTGATCACCTATTCGCCACTCTGATCATCCCTTCACTTTCACGAGTCTCCTCTCCACGTTTTCCACCCATCCATTCCCCCTAGTTCGCCCAGGAACAGGGACATCGACTCTCCTCCGCCGTCGCTCGCCGGAGAGTATCGCCCCGCCTCATACATCCATCCACTTCGCCCGTAACTGGGTCGAGGCAGTTTGCCCATGACCCATCTTTCTTCCTGTGCAGGTTCGAAGGCAAATGGACCTCATCTGGAAGTCCTATCACTGAAGCACAGTGCTACAGGTTCTTCTTCGTTGCCGGGATCCTCCGGGACCTCCGGCCTCATCGGAGCATCCCATCCCGCTGCAAAACGCCATCAGCTATTTTTTCCCTATCCTAGCAGCCTCGGAGGATGCCCCCACCGTGCGTATTGGCTGGACGAAGTTCGTCAGTGACCTGTTCTTCCAGGGAGCGTCTCCGCCGTCCGATCGAGCCTCGTTGCCAGTTCTGATCTCCACCATCCATCATCCGAGGGGCTCGTAGCCGTCCGATCCATCTGAGGATCTGATCTGGGATGTTGATCGTCGAAGGGGTACCAGCCATCCACAGCCGTCAGATCTTAAGTGGACCTCCTTCAGCCGTCAGATCCTTAATAATAAGGGTAAATTTCACTTAGGCCCTTTCTGCTTTAGTATTTACTTTTTCAGTCCTGTAATTAGTTGTCGTAGTTGTTTTTAATTTGGATAAATTGCACTTTAGACCTCATACTTTTAGATTTTGCATTTCAGTCCCTCCGTTTGTGGTGCATGTGCTTCGTCACGTGATTTACTGGGATATTTGCATGTATGGGGCTCGGGTTTAATGAATGTTATGCTTTGAAGTTTTAGTTTAAATATTTGCACGTATACCCCTGTACGTGATGGATTTGAACATGTGCTGAATTTGACGTGACAATTGCATTGAGCCCCCTATATTTTTAGCATGTGTTATATTTAAGCCCCTGGAACTTACTTTCTTTGCACTTAGGTCCTCGTGAGTTGTCTGTTTGTGATTGCTTGAATAAAAGAACAAATTAACTCCAAAAATCATGAAATTTGGACACGTGGCTCATGCCACTGTGTAAAAATTTCACTAATTTTTTGGGACATTTTTGTTTTCATTTTATATTTATAAAAAATTTCAAAAATCCATGTTTTCTCTACTGTCTAACTTGAAAAATCAAATAAAAAATTAAAAAGCTTTTAAAAATTCTAAAAAAAAATAATTTGTGTTTGTTTTGTTGCCTTTTTATTTCTATGTAATTTTCGTGGCCTTTTGATATATAGAACCCATAAAAATCTAAAAACCCCAAAACACTTATAAAAATCATTAAAAATTCCTAGAAATTCAGAAAAATCTAATTTCTTTTTCTGTAGTTAGCTTTTCATTTATAGTTTTCATAAAAGTATTGCTAGATTTTTAGAGGCTATTTTTATACTTTTAAATAGCCTTTGAAATCTGGCGACACAGTAGATTTTATTTTTTGCCTTCTTTTATTTTTAGAAAAATCATTAAAAAATATTAAAATCTGTGAAAATTAATAAAAACACTTGGAAAATCCTAAAATCCGAAAATATTTATATTTTAATTTTTTGACCTGTTTTGATGTGTTGAATAATTCCTTGATTGTGCCTTTTTCATTTTCTTTTATATTTTCTTCATAATTAAAAATAACAAAAAATTAAAAACTCCTAAAATCCACCAAAAATATTTTCTTTCTTATTTTGATTTCTGACTACTTCGTAGGCTTTTTAGCCAACCCGTGCTCTTTGAGTTCGACCCTGGTCGCTATACCAGGTTAAATAAAATAGGGAGACTGCTATTTGAGCTTTGTGTTTGATTTTCTTTATTTGGTGGTCTTGATTTCTTGTTGACTGAGCTTCGAGGTTCGGGTCGCAGCGACCCGTATTTTTACCTTTACCCGGATCTTGAGCTTTCTCGGTCATCATTATCCTACAAATTTTTGGAACAATTGGTATCATATGTATTGGTGAGGACTTGTATATGGGGGTTAATATATGTATATATGTAGGAGATAATATGCTTTATTAAGTTAATCATAAATAAAAAATGCAGAACACCTCTGTAAAACATTTAACATGTATTAGACATGACAAATATAGCTGATACCAAAGTATTCTTATAATATCTAGAAAAGTTGCAGTATCCGTTAAACATGCCTTGGCATTTTAAGGAAACTGAATGGTTATCATTGAACAGTGGTTCTGAATTCAACTTGTTCCCTCATATAATGGTAGGTTTAATCCTCAAGTATCATAGTGATTGCTAGGTCAACGTATTCGTTTGTGGGACCTGGTCATTTTAACATACCCAGGTCATTTTGTTTACATAAAGATAGATGTCTAGATAAATGATCAAATGCTTCTCTTTTGCATGACACTTATTGATAATATTGATTAGACTTATTATGCTCAAGGCTATGTAACTTAGAAGCAGGAAGATATGAATCTAAATCCAGATATGTCCCATAATAGATTTATCTGGAATTGATGTATTCACATAGTCTACACATACTTCAACGTAAAAAAAAGAGGCTTGTTTTTGTTTATATTAGAGAAACCTAGAGCCTGAGATTCTCTAGATGGTTAACACTAAATGGTGATTTTGGAGAGCTTGATACATTGATAAGTGATGGTGCTAGCGAGGGTGTTAAATCCCTATTGCTACTTAATGACCAATTTTTAGGGAACCAAATTTTTTAATTTGGGAAGGTTTTGCATCGACTTGAACTTAAATCTATATCCAATAACCCGCTTCTAGTCTCATGATCTTCAAGAAGAGAGTACTAAGGAGGGTGCACGAATTAGACTCTAAATCTAATATCAAATCATTAGAATCTAGGAAACTTTGGGTTTTGTTAGATCAAGAAATTAACATACATTACTATGAAATCTATGAGATATTTGATTGAAAATAAATCAGTAATGATAATAATTTAAGCCGATCATGGTGACCCTTACACATGACCGTGTGAGGGTACGGTGACCCTCAACTGGACAGGAAATATGAAGCCCAGTTAGGGAAGCGACCGCCAAATGCACGGGTCTAGGATCCCAGTCTTTTACATGATTTTTACGCGAGCTCGTAGTATTTTTACGTCTCGTTGGGATCCGGACTTTTGACTAGCTCTGCTGTCCCCTTTGTTTTAGGATACCCATGTGGGGGATCCTCAATTTTAGTTTTTCATACATACTCGTCTGCCCGTATTAGTCAGGCCAGTTTCTAGAGTGACTTTCTGTAAAGTCTCTCTCACCCGTTTTAGTGGCATAGTTTTGGAGTAGACCTATCCCTCTAATGGACAAGACTTCCATTTAGAGGGTGAGATGGAAGAGTCTCCTTAGGAGACTACCTCACTGCTTGAGTTTTGGTTACTTTTCAGTCAATAAGCTTGGCGATGCTACATCCGAATTGTCTAGGACTACATCTGAAACAATTACAGTTGAATCTGTAGGAGTTACAATTGAGTTCAGAATGAAGTATAATGGATCTTGGCTAAGAGATGAAATCAATCATAAGTTGTGTTGGATAGAGGTTACAATAATTAAGTTGTTTATAATTAAGTTATTTATAATTAAGTTAGTGGACGTGTCGAAAACTTAGTTAGTATGCACTATACCCCATCGCATGCTTACGGAGGCACTCCAACCCTAAGGCACTCTTCATGCCTTAGAGTTATAGTGTGAGGTTACACGCAGACCAAGATCATAAACTATCCGATAAACTTGAGAAATTAAATAAAATCAATAATCATTTCAAAAATCCATATTTATGATCTCTAATTAATAAGAAAATAATATATACATATGGCCATCAATTAATATATAAATATATATAAGGCTATGGGGGAATGGAGAAATTATACATATGAGTCATTAACTACTATATAATAATATGATATATAGAAGGTAATGGGTAAAACTTGGGACATTCTTTTAGGGTAGTTTGAAAACCTTGTTCAATAGCAAGTAGTTACAGATTTTTATTGGTTATACCTTCTACTTGCTTCTTTTGCAATCACCTTAAATGTCTGCTTGTTTTAATAAGTTTTCGGAAGTACCAATGCTCGCTCACGTCTCTTATACCTTTCATGTGTGGCCAGCAGGCAGCCTGCAACTCAGTAGTTGATTGATGATTTCAGATATTCGTTGTTATTCTAAACGGTACAGTTACTTTTGTAACAGTTCTTTTTCGATTTATTATGTAAAATACTTTCTTTCTCTTTTGTATATTATGGGATACATGTATGAACTGTCAACCTCTCATGTACATGTTGATTATATATATGGAAATTAATGAACAGAAATTCGGTGGCACATTCTATTTTTGATTTTGTGGTTGCTACTTGAATTGTGAATGTCATGGCAGAAACACAGAAATTTTTTCATATTTTCATATAACTTGTGTGATCTTTTGTGAATGTAATACTGCAAATGTGTTGTAAATAGGTACCCGGATTCGAGGGCGTCACAGTTTGGTATCAGAGCCGTGGTACCCTGCTACAAGCATTCATAATATTACAATTCTGATCAGATTAAGTTCTCGGATAGCAACAGTCTCCCGACTTGTCGTGAGTCTGAGAAGAGAAATATGACATTCGAATTCAATAACCAAAGATGTCACCAATTTCATTAATTTTCATATTGTATCCCAAGAAGAAAAAAGGCACATATGATAGTATATGTAAACAACAAATTTTATGTCTAATAATGGTTTTCATGCATAGCCATGACGTTCAGAGCTGCCCAAGTCATATGACTGACTATTTGGAGCGCAATATAACCGCTCTCACCGATCTCTAGTAGCAGCAGGCTACCAAGCGAGGTCAGCAGGATTGGATACTAGCATAGCAGACTAAGATTGCAGACCGAAAGACTGACGTAAAGGTGAGGTTCAGTTTTCACTTCCTACCAGCTGCCAATGTGCTCATGTTCGAGGGCACATGGACATCATATGTGGTAAAACAGTGACTGAAGAGAGTCATGAAGGTATTGAGGATGATTTGCACGTCACGAGATACGTGACTATCTTTCACAGAGTATTCACTGACGGATTTCGCAGAGAGATGGTGGGAGGCGGTAGTTTTTGAGTTGGGGAGTGAGCCCACATGGGATGACTTTGAGACGAGATTCAGATCCCACTTCTTTTTTACGAAGTGGAAGGAGTCCCAACGTTGACTTTTTGCAGAGCTTCGCCAGGGATACATGACATCCAGAGATTACTTCGTTCGATACACCGAGCTATCTCGACACACTCCAGTAGCCGTCGCATTTCCAGATGAGAATCTGGAAAAGTTCATTAGAGGTATGCGAGAGGAAGGGCAAGAGAAGCTAGCCGGATTACAAATCACTTTCATCTCTGAGGCTATTGATACATCGTAGAAATTTGAGGATATCCGTGAGAGACGTTTCGAAAGTTCGTCAGGAGCGACACCTAGACCACAACGATCATTTGGGCCAATAGGTCTATCATTTCAGCAGCAGAGGTCAGCCAGGCAGTTTCGACCTACAGGTTCAACATTTTTTGGTAGTGCTTGCTCGTCTTCAGTGACTACTGTAGGAGGAGCACTTGCCGGAAGTGGCACTGATTCAGCTCTACCATCTGGGTCACAATAAGCAGATAGACTCCTAGCAAGACCGACTCAGAGCACATACACGACCACTCCACAAACCCAATCAGTTCGATGTTACTTATGCCATGAGTGGGATATTACCGAGCTTAGTGTCTACATGCTTCTGGTGAGCCTCGACCACAGCGACAACCTTCACAGTCGCATCCACATGCACAACATACAGGGAGTTTCCGTGATAAGAACTCTAACTTCAGGAGGCCACCGAGACAGACATAGAGTATAGTAGGTTCCAGTACCGCACCATCCAGGTGGGGTCAGTTACATGCAATTACCGAGGAGCAGGCACGTTCAACAACTACAGTGGTGAAAGGTATGGTCTCGGTCTTTCCATGTTTTGTTTGATTCTGGAGCGACACAATTCTTCCTTGCATCGAGATTGCTAGCTTCATTGGGAAGAGTCATAGAGACTCTATCATCTCCATATCACATCAGTGGACTAGGTGGCCAGTTATTCGTCATTTCACTGATAGTCAGAGACTTACTAGTGTTGATTGGTGGTCATGAGATGATTACAGATTGTCTCTTACAACTTGATGAGTTTGACTTGATTCTAGGCATGGATTGGTTATTAGCTCATCATGCTCTTGTTGATTGCTTTAGGAAGACGGTTGTCTTTAGGATTTCAGGTTTACACGAGTTCACTTTTGAGGGCACATTACATGACTCCAAAATGGAGTACATTTCAGTATTGCGAGCTCAAAGATTAGTTGATCAGGGATGCGATTCATATCTAGCATTTATTCAAGAGGTGTCTGATCATGAGCCTAGTATCCAACTACCCCGATGTATTTCCTGATGAATTATCGGGATTACCTCCTGATAGAGATCGAGTTCGAGATCACATTGCTACCATACACACAACCAATCTTGATGGCTCCTTACCACATGGCACCAGCTGAGTTGAGAGAGCTGAAGGTGCAGTTGCGGGAGTTACTTTGATTTGGGTTTCGTGAGGTCAAGCACTTCACCTTGGGGTGTTCCGGTTCTTTTTGTCAGGAAGAGGATGGATCCATGAGATTATACATTGATTACCGACAGCTGAACAAGGGAACTGTGAAGAACCATTATCCATTGTCGTGTATCGATGATTTGTTTGACCAGCTCCAGGGATCTTCGGTGTTCTCGAAGATTGATCTTCGTTCGAGCTATCATCAGCTGAGGATTCAAGAGTCTGATATTCTGAAGACAACTTCCAGGACTCGTTATGGACACTACGAATTTGTGGTGATGCCGTTTGAGTTCACTAATGCACCTACAACATTCATGGATATAATGAACAGGATTTTCCGTCCATATATTGGACAAGTTTATGGTGGTGTTCATTGATGATGTGCTCATATATAGTCTCGAAATGAATGGGATCATGCAAATGATCTAAGTATGGTTTTGGACACATTGAAAAAGTACAAGTTATATGCTAAGCTAAGCAAGTGCGAGTTCTGGTTATCACATGTCTCATTTTTGGGGCATGTCATTTCTGAAGCAGGCATCACAGTTAATCATGCGAAGATTGAGGAAGTTATGTCTTGGGAGCAGCCTAAGACAGTTACTCAAATTCAGAGTTTCCTTGGGCTAGCGGGTTATTACACACGCTTCATCAATGGACTTTCACGCATTGTTCGTCCTCTGAAATAATTGACACAGAAGGGAGTTCCATTCATTTGGGATGATTCATGCGAGCAGACCTTCAGGACATTGAAGGAGAGATTGACTACAATGTCTATATATTCTTACTCTTTCTTCAGCCACTCAGGACTATGAAGTCTACACAGATGCATCCGGAAAAGGTTTAGGAGTGGTATTCTTGCATAGAGGTCATGTGATTGCTTACGCATCACGATAATTGAGACCGCATGAGTGGAACTACCCCATACAAGACTTGGAGTTGGCGGCTGTTGTCTTCGCCTAGAAGATATGGCGTCACTTATCTATATGAAGTGAATTTCGAGATCTTCACAAATCATAAGAGTCTGAAGTACATCTTTGATCAGAAGGAGATGAACATGAGGCAACGCAAGTGGCTGGAGCTACTGAAGGATTATGATTGCACGATCTCTTACCATCCCGATAAGGGAAATGTGGTGGTTGATGCACTTAGCGGGAGAGCTCATGCAGAGGGCACGATGAACTGACTATATACATGAGATATGCTCATTGCTTTGACTAATTGGCATCCTTAGGAGAGTGCATCCATATCCACATCGTGCCTCCACGATTCAATAGTTTGTGGGATCGTATAGTGGAAGGCCAGAGGATAGCTCCTTGGATTCGAGATAGAGACATGCACGCTGTCAAGGATGAGATTGGTGATTTTGTAGCGACAGTGTCTATTTTATGGAATGCAGGTCGAGTTGTCATACCGAATGATGAGAAATTGCGCAGAGATATTCTTGATGAGGCACACAGTTCACGATTATCTATTCGTACCAGTAGTACAAAGATGTATTGTGATCTGCGAGGATATTTCTGGTGGGACGGAATGAAGCGTGATGTGGCACAACAAGTTAGCAGATGCACGACCTGTCAGATGGTCAAAGGTGAGCATAGAAGACCACCGGGGCTATTATAGTCTCTCCCCCATTCCCTAGTGGAAATGGGAGAGTATCCCTATGGATTTTGTTGCAGGTTTACCAAAGACACCAGGCGGCCATGATTATATTTAGGTTGCCGTTGACAAGTTGACAAAGTCAGCCCATTTCACACCTGTTGGCATGATCTATACACCATCCAGATTGGTCAGGCTGTATGTACAGAATCAGATTTCATATTATACCACGCGAGGTGGTGTATGACAGAGACTAAAGGTTTACGTCGCATTTTATGGGTTCAAAATCCTTTGAGATTTTTATGGCTAGTAGAAATCCAATCAAAATACATAGTGACCTTGACTCGAGTCTCGAGGATGAGTTTCCCTTTAAGGTTTTATATTTGTAACATCTGGAACTAATTAACACGAACCAGACCCGATTAGGGTCGTATAACTCAATAAACTTATCAATCAATATTAAATAATGCATTTCGATCAATAAAATCACATACCAAAATTCGTTCAGTCTCAATCGACCAAAAGTCAGCCACATCGAAAAGCATGCCACGGAAAAGCTGCAACCCGAAATTGGAAACCGCAAAATAAACCGATACCGCCATTAAATTTGATTCGACGAAACAAGACCAACGGAAATGATCATTTGTCAATCAGAGATCATTTGATATTTTAGAATCGTGAAATTTCACAATAAATCGAAATCGTATCTCAAATTTCAGGCATGCAACCTGATCTAAAATATATCAATGTTATACTTATATTGATCGTCGTTTAGAGATGATCGAATCGGGATATTGCGCGTCGAAATCAGAGGCTCGATGTGTACATACAGATAATTTTAACATCTTAATTAAATGAAAAAATAATATAAACATTAAAATTAAAATTTTGATAACGGTAGCAACAAACTGCTAATACTGTTACTATTTCCAACAAAAAATGATTATTTCATCCTAGATTTTCTAATGATGTAACTAGTGATGTCATTGATGATGATTTCATCAATGACATCACTAATGTTGATGTCACAAATATTTTAAAAAAAACTTTTGGATGAAGGTTCCTGGAATGAACCCTCTTTCCCCTCTCCCTATCCTTTCTCTCCTATAAATTCCAACAAGGAGCACTTCTTTCCAACGTTAGAGCCTCTCTCTCCCCTTTCTTTATCTATTATTTTGGCAAAATTTTTTCCCAAACTCCAACCCTCTTCCCTCAACCCTAAATTGAGCATCACAACTTCCACTGTTAGCTTCTATTGCAGCTACTGCTGCAGTTGGAAGACCCTAGAAGTTCCTGCAGTGTGTAATGTTTCCACTGTTGTAGCCTCTCCAAAGATTAGGAGCTGTTGGAGCTTCGATTTCTGTGCAACCCCTTCACCTTGCCAATGTATGTATTTTGATCTCTATTCTAGAGATCAAAAGGTACAATTCCCTCCTTCTCCTTGCTGCTATACATGCTCTCGTCTCCTTGTTGAAATTTGCAGGTTGTTGTAGATAACAAACCAGAAGTTTTGATAATTTTTCTGCATTGGTCGTGAGAAATTAGAGGCAGAGTCCAATTTACATTGTGTTTTATATTATCAGATGCGTCTTAATGTCCATTTCTGAAAAGTGAAGTGGAGATGTTGTTTGTTATTATTGGATGTTAATAGGAACTTAAAATTTAGATACCTGGGAGAGATAATCTACAAGTCTTAGGGATATGGTTGTTTAGAGGTTGCATTACTCGTGAATGTTGTAAAACTATTAGAAACCAGAGATCGGAAAGAAAAGCAAAACAAGTTTACAGATATTTTCTGGATTATCTAATCATTTATGTCAGACATGAGTCACATGATTTGCGTGTTAACCACTTATCATTGTTATCATGTAAATTTTTGGAATAATTGGTATCGTAGGGGTTAATATATGTATGTATAGGAGATAATATGCTTTATTAAGTTAATCATAAGTAAAAAATGCTGAACAACTCTGTAAATCATTTATCATATATTAGACATGATAAATATAGTTGATACCAAAGTATTCTTATAATATCTAGAAAAGTTGCAGTATCCGTTAAACATGCCTTGGCATTTTAAGGGAACTTTACATTTATCATTGAACAGTGGTTTCGAATTCAATTTGTTTCCTCATATAATGGTAGGTATAATCCTCACGTATCATAATGATTGTTAGGTCGTCGTATTCATTTGTTGGACCTTGTCATTTTCAATGTACCCATGTCATTTTGTTTGACATAAAGATTGATGTCTAGATATGATCAAATGCTTCTCTTTTGCAAGACCACTTCTGGATACTATTAATCGGCCTTATTATGCTCAAGGCTATGTAACTTGGAAGCAGGAAGATATGAATCTAAGCCTGGATATGTCCCTTAATGGATCTATTTGGAACTGATGAATTCACATAGACTATACATACCTCAACGCAAAAAAGAGAGGCTTGATTTTGTTTTCGTTTGAGAAACCTAGAGCCTGAGATTCTCTAGTTGGTTAACAATAAATGATGACTTTGGAAAACCTAATACATTGATAAGTTAAGGTGCTAACTAAATCCCTATTGTTATTTAATGACCAATTTTTAGGGAACTAAATTTTGTAATTTGGAAAGGTTTTGTATCGACTTGAACTTAAATCTATATACAATAATCCGCTTCTAATATCATGATCTTCAAGAAGAGAGTACTAAGGAGGGTGCATGAATTTGACTCTAAATCTAAGACTGAATCATTAGAATCCAGGAAACTCTAGGTTTGTTAGATCAAGAAATTAACATACACTGTGAAATCTATGAGATATTTGGTTGAAAATGAATCAGTAATGATAATATTTTAAGTCAGTCATGGTGTCCCTTACACATGATCGTGCGAGGGTGCGGTAGTCCTCAATTGGAAGGGAGATAGGAAGCATAGTTAGGGCAACGACCGCCAAGTGCGCAGGTCTAGGATCCCAATCTTTTACATGAGTTTTACGAGAGTTCACAGTGTTTTTATGCCTCGTTAGGATCCCAACTTTTGATCAGCTCCATCGACCCCATTATTTTAGGATACCCATGCGAGGAATCCTTGGTTTTAGTTTTTCATATGAGCTCGCCTTCTCGTACTAGTTGAGCCAGTTTCTAGAGTGACTTTTCCGAACAGTCTCTCTTACTCGCCTTAATGGTGTAGTTTTGGAGTAGACCTATCCCTCTAGTGGACCGCACTTCCATTTAGAGGGTGAGACGGAAGAATCTCCTTAGGAGACTACCTCACCGCTTGAGTTTTGATTACTTTTCCACCAATAAGCTTGGCGATGCTACGTCTGAATTATCTAGGACTACATATGAATTAGTTACAGTTAAATCTGGTGGAGTTATAATTGAGTTCGAATGAAGTATAATGGATTTTGGCTAAGAGATGAAATCAATCATAAGTTGTGTTGGCTAGAGTTGACTATAATTAAGTTGTTTATAATTAAATTAGTGAACATGTTGGGAACTTAGTTAGGATGCACTATACCCCATTGCATGCCTATGGAGGCACCCCAACCCTAAGGCACTATTCACGCCTTAGAGTTATAGTGTGAGGTCATAGATAGAACAAGATCGTAGACTATCCACTAAACATGAGAAATTAAATAAAATCTATCATCATTTCAAAAACTTCGTCTTCCTCATTATCAAAAATCCATATTTATGATATATAATTAATAAGAAATAATATATACATATAACCATCAACTAATATATATATATATAAGGCTATGGGGAAATGTAGAAATTATACATATGAGTCATTAACTACTATATAATAATATGACATATGGAAGGTGATGGGTAAAACTTGGGACATTCTTTTAGGGTAGTTTGAAAACCTTGTTTAATAGCAAATAGTTATAAATTTTTTGTTGGTTATACGTTACTACTTATTTCTTTTGCAATCATCTTATAAATCTGCTTGTTTTAATAAGTTTTCGGGAAGAACCTACACTCGCTAACGTCTCTTGTACCTTTCATGTGTGACAAGCAAGCAGCCTGCAACTCAATAGATGGTTGATGACTTCAGATATCCGATGTTATTCTAAACGGTACAGTTACTTTTGCCATAGTTTTTGTTCAGTTTATGATGTAAATTGCTTTCTTTCTCTTCTATATATTAGAATGACACATCCAGACGTTAATAATAACATCATGTCACCACACGGCTTCCAACGTGAGCCGACACTGAGGGAATGATGAACGAAGGCACACATGCGTGGAAATGAGTGATCGACGCTTAAAGCCCAAAATGTGGCGACGAATACTTATCTGTTGTTCACAATCATCTCATTAATAAGTAGAAAATGTAACAATGATTAATGAATGTTATCTTTCGTAGTACCATTACGATGTCCTCTTCGCTGAGAATTCCGAGTTCACTGCTACGTAAGAGCGTTCACAATTTGATACTAAGATATGGCAGGAGGTTATCGGTTAATAACATATGAGGCCAAACCGAAGGCAAGCCTTATGGACACTCCAACTAGAATACCCAACCTCGTCTAGTTGTTGCATGTTAGGTACAACAAGTTTCTATGCTCCACCCCCATCACAATATTTGCAGCCATTTGGATCTACTATATATACAACCCAGATTAACCATATTTTCGATAATGTTGAAATATTTTGAATGTAATGGGAAGTGTGTAGTATAGGCTGGACACCATAGAGAGCCAGTTAGCCATCAAGTATTGGAATTTACATTACTCTTGAATTTATTACTTTTGGATAGAACTATTTATATCGAAATTATAGGACTACTGCCCAATAGTAGGTTGCAGTTGACGATGACGACATAAGTAATGATGGCAAGGATGACGGTGAAGATGAAGAAGAGTAAGATGTATATGATATTTGTGAAGCAATGATGATTTGTCGAGGAGTCGTAATCCATGAGAGAGACGAAGTCGTAGAGCAAATAGAAAGGGTGATGCAATGGGAACTAAGAAATGAGAATGGAAAGAGGATCTTGTGGAGATGGAAAAAGTAGCTTGCAATACATATTTTTTATTTTTATTTTGTTAAAACTACTTATTTTCATCCTTTATAAACACTTGACATTTCATTTAGCGTACTTAAATATAGATGTGTATGACTGTTACAGTTTTCTCGTTATCATAGATGCTCGTGTTTGTACTCATAAGGAGGAATGCAGAAGAAGAGGGCGGTGAGAGTTGGAGGAGATAGTTGAATCATAGTCATTGGACATGGGGCTTACCTAGACCACATGGTCCAATGAGAGAAGAGGGGAACTAGGGTTTTACTAGGTGACGCATGTCCAAGGAAGATGGGAACTAGGGTTTTAGTAGCGAACCAGGGTTGCATCAACGTGGGAATGGGCAGCGACGGGCTCTGATGCCACTTGATGAAATCAGGTAGGCTGCCATTGACCTTCTAAAAAGAGAACAAGAGAGAGAAAGCGAGAGATTGTGAATGAATGCAAATGGCTCATGATTACGAAGTTCATCATGAGATGATCTTCCCTTCTGGTAGGAGGTGAATATACAAGACATGCTTCACATCGCGTCGTCTGCCCTTGATTCCCACGCCTCCGGTTGTTACGGTTGTACGGATCCTCCACCTTGAGAAATAGTTGCCTGTGATTTTTGACCAGTAGGTTACACGTGAGAGTCATTCCAACATTATTACAATACTTAAGCAAAATAACCAGGAACCATATACATGGAGTTATTTTTCCCACAAAAAGTTGACAAGAATTTTCCTACAAGCTTGCAGGCCACCGTGGCATACCTTAAAGAACTAAAGATTGAAAATACATCATTATCTTTAAAATAAATCGAATCGTGGACAATAAGAATACTCCAATAATAGTACAAGGTAAACGCCAGTTGAAAGATTCGTCAATGAAAAACAAAGGAGTTTTTGGTAGAAAATAAAAGCAAACCTACTCCATAACATATTAATTCTTAGTTACATTACCAACAAAATTTCCATCATCGTTCGCTTGATTATAAAAGAAACAAGAGAAAAATAAAATAATCGAAAGGAAAAAAAAGAATGGTAAGAAACGCTCTGACCAAGGCAAATCACATGCTCAGTGGACCTCCCGACAAGTGAGGAGGCGGAGGAAGATTCCATTCCTTTTGGTCTGTGTTGTGTGTGTGTGCACAGCTTGACAGAGAGGGGAGGGAGAGGAGGAGGAGCACACAAACACAAACACAAGCACCCATCAAAGTAGTATTATTGGCAGCAACATCAAACCTTTCCCTCCCTCTCGCGCTCTTGGTTCGTTGCTGTTCTCTGCTGTACGAGAGCTTATGGAAAGCAGCGAGAGGTCTGCTGCCGCGTCCACCACCTCCAGGAGGAGCAGCATGACACTGGGCAGGAGGAACACCCCTGCTGCCTTCGACGCCCCCTCCTCTCGCAGGTGCACAATCGCTCCACCCAATACGATGGTTACCCGTTTTTTCCTTTCACCAAAGAAACATTTTTTTTCCGATTTTGAGAAAAGCTGGAGCATAAAAGAAACATTTAAAAGCGGTTTTCTGGATTCTCTTGAAAGGAAAAGTTGGGTTTTTTCGCCCTTCTATTAAAGGGCGAGCTTTCGCGAAGATCGGATTGGAATCAGTGATGTTTGGAGTGATTTCAGTAAAGATGGGTATACAAGATGAATCTTTGGAGGTGAATCCACTTCTGGACGTGAATCCCATAGAGTTGCAATCTAATTTGGTTTTTTCTTGATATTCCAAAGTATACGAATAAGATCAGGGGAATTTTAATTCAGCTACAACTTGTCTTAGTTATATTACATGGGAAATAATCTCGTTGATTCCAAATCAAATCATGATGAAAGTATTGTCTGTGCTGTATTATCTTTCCTTCTATATTTTGTTCTGGCGTTTTGCTTTCAGGAAAGAGGTATCTATGTTTGGAACCGAAAGAAATATAAGTAAATTCGCCTGAGGGGTACCCGTGGAATCTTATTCCACGGGACCCCCAGGCGAACATATAATTTTTTAAGTACCATAAGGAAGCCGTGACCTCAAGTCACGGCTTCCATAGAAGGGAGCCGTCTCTTGAAGTCACGGCTTCCACTAAAGGAAGCCGTGACTTCAAGTCACGGCTTCGGGCCTATATACCCAGACCGCGCCCGCCCGCAACCCCCACGCGCACTGGACAGCCCTCCGCCGTTCTCCCTGCGGCAAGCCCCCCTCCTCCTCCTCCATTTGCGAGCTCCACCCGCCGTTACACCCCGTCCCCGACGCTCCGTACGTGTGCACGCCCCCTCCCGTACCGCCACGTCCTCTCATTCCTTTTGTAGAGGTTCTTCATTCTCACCCACTGTTAGTGAACCCTAGCATTGTTTTTCTAACTTTTTATTTGTATTTTGTGTAAGCCATATAATTTAATTACTCATTTTTTCACTATATAGTCGAAGCAATGGAAGTTTTGTGCTTGTGCCATGTTGGTGGGAAGATTTGTAAGGTGGACAAAGAAGTCCGATACGAGGGTGGTCGGGTGAGGCCCATAAAATTTGGGATGGGTATGACATTCAATGGATTGGTCGAGACGATTGCAAAATCATTTCGTCTTGACCTAACAAATGGTTCCGAGTTACGTGTGTTTCACAGGATGACAGAGAATAATGAGACCTTTTTGGTTGATGTGGAGTATGATGGTGACATTGCCGATGTTTTGAACTACGTTGAGATGATGGAAAGCTCCTACAGACCAGTTCTATTTACTGATCTTGTATGTACAAGAGATCCTATGTCTATACGCCAGGTTGCTGCGACGGCTCCAAGAGCACATGTTGATCCCCAACCTTTGGGGCCCTCTCTGAATGACCCCATGTACACTATAGGGGAGGATTACGATCCCGAGATTGATCGCTTGATGGAGGATACCCCACAGAACACTGATGATGAAATGGAAAATGATGATGATGAAATGCTGAACGATGAGAACGAGACGGTGCATGTTGAGTCTGTCATTCCATTTTATAACACACGAGGCGGTGATGGTTACATCCGTAATGGTGATGACGTGATGGGAATTCACATTGGAATGGGAAGTTCAGATGAGCTCAGAAATAGGATGACCTTCAAGTGCAAGGAAGACTTGATTTATTCGGTCAAGTTATTTCACATCAAGCATCATTACAATTTTGAGGTGCACGAATCTGATCGTCATTTATGGGTTATTTATTGTAGTGAGAAGAGCAGGGGTTGCCTTTGGCGGTTGCGTGGACATCGTCGCCCACTTGATGGGCTCTTTGTGATTTCAAAATTAGATGCACCACATACCTGCTTGCACCGCGTAGCAAACCAAGACCACCCTCAACTTGATTGCAACTTCATGGCACAGAAATTCCTGAATCAAATCAAGATTTCACCCGCAGTGAAGGTTTCCTACCTGCAACAATCTATTTCTGACGAGTTCGGGTACATGGTGAGTCGTCGGAGGATATGGGATGCTAGGAGAAAGGGAATAGAGACAGAATACGGTAATTGGGCGGCTTCCTACAATGAGTTGCCGTACTTGTTTCGTGCGCTGGAGACATCAATTCCAGGAACCGTTACTGATATCTGTGGGGAACCTGTTGGTGGATATGAGAAGGTATTCAAGTGGGCTTTCTGGGCATTTGGTCCATGTATCAGTGCATGGAGACACTGCAGACCTATTGTTAGCATTGATGGTACTCATATGTATGGTAGGTACAAGCAGAAGGTGCTAATTGCGTGTGGCGTTGATGCAGCAAATCACATCCTTCCTCTTACATTTGCCTTTGTGAACGAGGAGGACGAAGACAGTTGGTGTTGGTTTCTCGAGAGAGTTCGACTTCATATTTTTGGGGATCATATTGGTCCAATTTGTGTTATATCTGATTGTGCACCAGGAATCCGAGCTGCCATGCGGCGCCAAGAAGTGCAATTTCAGCCGCCCTATGTGTATTGGCGTTTCTGTCTACGTCACGTTGCTAGTAACTTCAATGATGTCTTGAAAATCAGACGATGAAGAGTTTGGTGATGAGGGCTGGGAGGGCTTACACTCAAAGAAAGTGGACCGCTTACATGGACAAGTTGAAGGAAATGGACGAGAACGCATGGTACTGGTTTGACACACACAATTGCCCTCGTGATCAATGGACCTTGGCATTTGATGGCGGACATCGTTTTGGCTACATGACATCTAACTTCTCTGAAAGTTATAATGCTGTTTTGAAAGATGCAAGATCCCTTCCCGTGGCAGCTTTGGTGCAGAAGATTTACTACAATTGCATTAAATATTTCTACGACCGTCATAGTGAGGCAATGTCTCATCTTGCTCGTGGTTACCGGTTCACCAAATACGCCGCTGACATGCTGAAAAAATGGATGGATAGGAGCAACAGCCATCGAATCACTCGAATCAGGGGTGCTCCACTACACTTATATGAAGTCATCACATGGCAAAGGATGACACAGTTTGGTTTAAAGGGGGGACGGAAACATTCAGTGCTAATTAGTGACTTATCTTGCACATGTCAAAAATGGCAGGTTCACAGAATCCCTTGCTCCCATGCATGCGCAGTGTTAGCACATCTCAATGTTGATGTTGACGAGTATATGGGTCCGTGGTATACATGGCAGTGCCAACAAGACATCTACGAAGGTGTATTCTACCCCATTGGCGATAGGGAGGTATGGCCAACATTCACCACGGAGAAAATAATTCCAGATCCAACAAGAGCTCAGTCGAAGGGCCGGCCTAAATCAAAGCGTATTCATAATGAAATGGACATGCATGAGGATAGAGTCTAACAACAGTGCGGGGCATGTCGTCAACTTGGCCATAATCGTCGACATAGTAGGTACGGGCATTCAAGTTTAAACAAATGTGGGTTATGTCGGGAGAGCGGTCACAATAGGAGGAAATGTCCAAATCGTGGTAACCAAGGTTGTTTAATTTTAGATAGTTGTTTCTAATATTGTAATGCTGCATGTATCTTGTTTAAATTGATTGTAATCATTTAGTGATTTCTGTAAACACTAAAATTTTTAATTGTTGCAGATGGAGCCGGGTCCTATTGATCGATCTGTTTTACATCTACAGGGCTCCCACAGATCTAGAGCTGTTTGGCAGGGCGATGTATGTGGAAAAAAATTATACTGTAAGTTTTTAACATTTCGTTTTATTTTGTTATCTGACCTATTTTTTTCTCCAACTACCATCGGTTGCGAGATGGTTGAGATGTCGATGACGAGAGGGAATACTGCGACATGCCCCCATTGATGAACGGATCGTGGAACATGTTTATGCTGCGGGTTTTGCAGGAGTGATGCATCTGGACTTCATATCACTTGATTGGCATTTAATCACTGCACTGGTTGAGAGATGGCACATGGAGACTCATACCTTCCACATGCGGCATGGAGAGATGACGATCACTTTACAGGACATGGCTTATATTTTTGGATTGAAGATCGATGGGCATCCTGTGATTGGGTATACAACATCCCCTAGTTGGCCAGGACTATGCGAGAGACTTCTTGGAGTGAGGCCTGAGAAGCCAAATATTGATGGTGCACGTATCCGCATGACATGGCTTGTTGAGCATTTCTCCGTGCTTCCAGAGTTTGCTGATGAGATCACCATCCTGCAGCACACCCGTGCATATATACTACAGCTCTTGTGCGGAGTAGTCTTTCCGGACAAGTCCGGGAACGAGGTTTCTCTTATTTATCTTCCTTTGCTCGAAGACCTGCAGGCCTGTGGACAGTTTTCTTGGGGATCTGCTTGCCTCGCTTTTCTCTACAGACAATTGTGCATAGCATCCAAGGCAGAAGCAATAGAGATATGTGGGCCTTTGGTCCTATTACAGGTATGGGCATGGGAACATTTTCCTCACATAGCCCCCACTGTTCACCGAAGGCCCGAGTGGGGGGGAAGTCCCTTAGGATGCCGTTGGCGAGCTCAGTTTGATGTCACTACAGAGCCAACACATGTGGTGCGTCCATATCGAGATGCATTTGACCTTCAGACTGCTTCACTGGTAAGAGTTTAAATATTTGATCTTCAGATGTATTTGC
Source organism: Ottelia alismoides (assembly GCA_037367405.1). NCBI lineage: Eukaryota > Viridiplantae > Streptophyta > Magnoliopsida > Alismatales > Hydrocharitaceae > Ottelia > Ottelia alismoides. The sequence goes on along the minus strand of JAZKJV010004536.1, from coordinate 289,119 downwards.
CTCAGATATCTAATAAAATTCTACATATTTTGGCAGGTTGTTTGGAGACCGTACACCGCAGAGGTGATACAGATGCTTCCTCCGTACTGCTTGGAAGCACCGGATCTTCATGTCACACGAGTACCGCTGATTCATTTCTGTTTGGTTGAGTTGTACACTCCGGATCGTGTGTTACGACAGTTTGGAGCAGTTCAGGGGATCCCAGGCCCATGCAACACATGTCCGAAGCTCCACTCGATAGATCTGCGAGGGAAGATCACCGTTGATTGGATTCAGTTCCACGCCAATTACTTGGGGATGTGGGAGCGCAGGCGAGATTACACTGTGGAGACGGTACCCATAGTTCCAGGAGGAGAGGGAGTGACAGATGAATACATGAGTTGGTACAACCGTATCACCCGACGGTTTATTGGTAGACACGGGTGTATGATGGACTTTGTTGTGAGTAATAATTACATTAACATTTCTTTCTCAACATAGAGGGAATATGACTCGAACATGTCTCATTTTGCAGGTGTCGAGGTTTGGAGACATCCATCTAGCAAGGGATGATCCAGAACGTGTGGCATTTTTGGTGGTTGATTCTGAGCGGCGACTACTAGAAGCCATAGAACGACAATTCAGAGATGGGCCAGATGATGATGACGAAGCTGCCGCAAATGAAGAAGGGGTTTCTGAGGACCCCACTCGTACCAGCAGGGCCCGTGGATGAGGACATGGACGAGGACGCGAAAGATCAGGAGCTAGAGGTGGTCCGAGGCGACAAGTCGGAGCATCTACTATTGACGATTTTCAGACTCCTTTTCAGAACATTGCCATCCCTACTATCCCATCCACACCAGCTGCCCCGGTGAAGGAGAGGGGTCCTTCTGACGCCGGCCCTTCACGATGTTCTCCGCTCCCAGTGCTTCAAATGGACGATGAGGAGCACACGATGGATCCATGATCTCACAAATTGATGAGGCTAGCCAGATCATGCCCTCAAGCCAACTGCAGCATGAGTCGCTACCGCAGGAATCTGACGAGAGGCCACCAAAACTAAGAGTGTTTCGTAGAAGGAAACGAGTGTAATGTATTTGTAAATTAGTGGACCTTATTTCTATCACAATGTATATTCACTAGTATATGGAATGAAAACATTCTTATGTCCCTTGTATCTCTTCTTAATTTCAATGGATATGTGTTATGTTTTGTGTATGTCTTCATGTTGCGTTTTAAGCTAAAACAAAATCTCCATAATCATTTTTGGTGTATGTCCTATTTAGACAAGTCTCCACCACAATGGGTGGGGACTTGTCTGTTCTGTTATGGTAACAGAGGAGCCGTGACTTGAAGTCACGGCTTCCTTTAGTGGAAGCCGTGACTTCAAGAGACGGCTCCCTTCTATGGAAGCCGTGACTTGAGGTCACGGCTTCCTTAGGGTACTTAAAAAATTATATGTTCGCTTGGGGGTCCCGTGGAATAAGATTCCACGGGTACCCCTCAGGCGAATTTGCTTCGAAAGAAATACCACAAGAGACGCTGTAAAAGCGAATAGCCCGTCTCAAATGAAGTAAAATAATACAACGAAACCATCGAGATATTGAGTTTTGCTATCATTTAGAGAAACTTTGGAGGGCATTTTTGTAGAACAACACTGCTTCCCTCTACGTCGCCATGAAGGCTCTCTACCTTGATTAGCCCATTGGACCAACTTTAAGGAAAAAAGGATTAGAAGGAACGATTGTGTCCTTCATTCGCGATGATAAGTTTACGTCTAAAGTGCAAATACAACTCATCAAAGGGCCTCAGTTTCATATTTTGTTGCTGTTGAGCTACTTGTGGAGTTTATTTAAATGCCAATGGAACTTGAAATCTCCTCTGCTACAACCAAGCCATCCTCGCCCCTTGGAAACGGGATTTGATAGATAGATATGCCAGGATCAACTATCACTCTGTCAGTAACCGGCTAGCATATGTGGCCTATTTTCTGTAGTATGGGTGAATGTCGTCTACCAAACTCTCCATGCTTAACTGCATTTTCGATTCTTAGGAATGCGGACATTGCTCCCCACTTGTGAGCCTTTACAGTATGCATCCTTGGTTAAAATTAGTAAAACATGTATACGCCAACACCACCCTTTCTTTTTTTTGAGAGTTAGAAGGGTGGCCTCCCAGCCAGGGAGCCACCTCAGAGCGTATATATATAATTAAAATCCAAAATTGATTTTACATCATACTACATTTGCCAAGATGCACACAATGCCCTACAATGTTCAATCACATTCTCGGAGTAGAATCGTTACCCCCTAAAGATGAGTTCATTCCTAGCACACCAAATGGACCACACTATCGCAAATGGAAACGAGCTGTCCTCATGCCCAACACCACAAACCGATCTCATATTCCTCCAGAAAGTTGCGCAATCCCAAATCTGTAGCCACGCAATATTGGCCCTGTCCCACACCTCTGTAGAGTACTGACACCCAAAGAACAAGTGGTTCGCGTCCTCCACAGCCACACCGCACTGGTCGCAATACATATCGTCCACGCCCAACAAAATACCCCGACGATCCTTTGAGAGAGTTCTCCCCAGCCTAAACAACCATAGGAATACCTTGATCCGATTCGGCACTCGTCCAAATCATCCTCGTGTCGACCCACAACTCATCTTCCTCAACTACCCCATCGTCCACTAGAAATCGATACGCTTTCTTAACCGTAAATTTTCCATCTCCCCACACCAAATGATCCCTGCCCGTGGATGGCTCCATGCTCTGCAACAGCTCCGTCTGAAGCACCAGGAAATCCTCCACCCTCTGATCAGATAAAGCCGAAGAGAAGATCGGAGACCACGTCCCATTGTCCCACACCTGCCGCACCAAAACTGCGCTGTCGCCCACCAATCTCAAAAGACACGGGTATTTCTCTCCCAATTTTCCATCACCCGTCCAATCATCCAACCAAAAGCGAAAACCCGCACCGTCCCCAAGCACTGGGCGCAACTTCGACGAAATTTCTGGCACCACGCAGTAATCCCCTTCCACAGCGACGACGGCAACCGGCCCAGATCTACCTCTAGTGATACATTTACCCCACATATCTTTCTCAGCAACCGACAGACCAAATCCTCTGAAGTGCCCCATAGCCGTACCACCCATTTTGCCATAAAAACCTTGTTCATCTCCCCCATCCGCAACACTCCCCGTCCACCCTTCTGTTTCGAGGTTGTCACCTTGGCCCAATCTACGAGGTGAATGCCTTTCTTGCTCTGTCGACCGTCCGTCCAAAAGAATCTTCTCATCAACGCCTCAATCTTATTCGAACCCCCGCAGGCAACGATCTCGTGGAACAAAAGAAGATAGGGATTGCCGAGAGAACATGTTTCAACAATACCAGCTTCCCCCCTAGAGAGCAAAGTCGCCTTCCACCCCGCCAGCCTTGCTTCCAATCTTTCCAACGAAATCCTCCAGTCACCCGCCTTCGGCCTTCCCGCTATGTAATCGGTAAGGCCGAAGTCGAGCATCCCAGCATCCCAGACACGTTCCGTTGCTCCATTTCCGAAAGACTGAAAGGAACCACCACATACTTGTCTCTATTAACCTGCAAACCAGATACATCCCCAAAGATGTCCATGATGAAAGAGACTCGTCTAATCTTCTCCAGCTCGGCCCCCATGAATAACACGGTATCATCGGCGTACTGAAGAATAGGGATGGAAAGCTCCTCCTTCGAGAACCCTCGAACACCAATTGTTAGCCACCACCAACCTCATAAGCACCGCAAGAGCGTCAACTACTAACACAGAGGAGGGGAGCCAACGGCAGCCCTGCCTGATTCCCTGTTGTGGCTGAAAGAATCCCCCTTCCGGTCGTCTGTTGACCAACACAGTATGAGATCTAGTTGTGACACAACGCTTGATCCAGGAAATCCACGCCCTAGGGAATCCCCTTCTCTCCAGTGACGCCCACAAGAATCTCCAATCCACACAATCATATGCCTTGGAAAAATCCACCTTCCAGAGCACCCCTTTAGCCCCCCGCCTCTTCCATTTCGATACCATCTCCGATGCCATAACCAACCCATCAGCCATAGCTCTCCCTGGTATAAATGCAGTATGCTCAGGCGAGATGATCCCGTGCAGCACCGTCTTCATCCAATTTGCCAAAATCTTAGAAACCAATAGATATATAGCATTTGATAGCGTAATAGGCCTGAAATCCTCCACTCTGGTCGGGGTACTTCTCTTGGGTAGCAGAAAAATGAGCGTCTTATTCAGTCTTTCAAACCCTCTATTCCCTTCTTGAAACTCCACCAACACCTCCATCACGTCACTCTTAACCACCTCCCAAAACTCCTTATAAAAGCAAAATGGGAATCCGTCAGGCCTCGGTGCCCCATCCGGATTAAGCTGGAAAAGCGCACACTTGGCCTCCTCCGTAACTGCCTGCACCAAGGATTTCGCTTCCGCATCCGATACCCGAGAGACACCTTTACCCTGCCAACCCTAACCCGATCTGGTTCGCTGCCTGGCAAACTCCTGAAAACGTGACCGTAATGCAACACCCACCTCCTGGTCCCCCTCCACCACCACTCCATCCACCTCTACTGAATGAATCAAGTTTCTGCGCCTCCTCCCACTAGCCATGGCATGGAAAAACTTTGTATTCGCATCTCCCTCCCTCAGCCATTTCTGCCTCGATCTTTGCCTCCAAGCCACCTCCTCCTTTTTGTCCTCAAACAAGATCTCGCCCAAGTGATTGCCTCTCACCAACATCTCCTCCGCCGTCAAGGCTCTCTCGTCCTCCAGTCCGTCTAGCCTGCACACCTCCTCCTGAGCCCTCAATCTTCTGTTCCGCCGCTGCTCCCGATTCTTTCTATTGACGTCCAACAAATATCTCCAGAGCGTAGCAAGCTTGCAAGCCAACCTGCAAGTTGCTGAGCCGTCTGGTCTGCACTCTTCCCAGAAAGCTGCCACTGACTCCCGAAATCCCTCCTCCAAAAGCCATGCCCGCTCAAATCGAAAAAAGATCGAGGACGTATGCCCTCTCCAGACGACCATAACAACGACGTATGATCGGAATGCACCCGCGACAAGGCCCGGGCCTTAGCCAGCGGGAAAGACCCAAACATCTCAACCGACATCAAGAACCTGTCAATGCGCGATCGCGACCTTGCGTTCCGCCAAGTGTATCTGCATCCCGACGCATTAATGATCAAAAGACCAAGCTCCTCCACCATACCCAACAAATCAACGGAGCCACAGTCCCTCCCTCCACGATCCCCAGGACGATCCTCAGCCATCAGAGTAACGTTGAAGTCCCCCGCAATGATCCATGGAACGTCAGGTGCCCCTTCCCTTGCCAGCCATAATTCGCCCACAAGAAGATCCATACCAACTTCGTTACACGGGCGTACACATTGGTGATCAAAAGATTACTCCCATCTGCCTTCCTCCCCAGCAAGGTAGTGAGGGAGAATCTCCCCCGTAGTTCCATCTCCAAGTCGAACCTATCATCCACCCATCTAGTTACAATACATCCAGATGCCCCCTCAGAATCAATCGCTATGAACTCCTTCCATTGGTTCCCCCCAATATCTCTCCACACCCCCTCAAATCTGTTTGTTATTTTAGTCTCCTGCAAAAGCACAATGTCTGCCCTGTTCTCCACCATCAAATGTCGAACCATTGCCCTCTTCTCTGGTTGCCCCAATCCCCTAACATTCCATGTGATGATATTCATTTACAAACCGCCGTGAGCCCTTTTGGTGCCACCAAGACGAGGCATCTCAGCATCTGCTCCCCCAAATCAACCCTCTGTCCTACCTCCATCACACGCACTTGTCCAACCTCTGCCACCTGCATCTCCCCCCCGCCACGGGTTCCACTTCACCCAACGCTCCTAGACTCCGGTAGATTTCCATCCTTCGACGCCTTCGCCTCTCCCTTATTCCACCACGGGAGTAACTCCACCCATACCGCCCTTCTAGCCACCGCACCTCCTTCCGCTACCCCCCCAATCCCCCGATGCCTGCCGACAGAACTACATTCAACCCACGACCATCCGCCTCCCCCGAGGGGAGCATCCCTGTCGCTGCCCGATCAGCCCTGGATCCTACCACCGGCACCGCTCCATCTGCACCCACCATACCGTCAGAAATTTATATCGAAGGGCACTGCCATGACACCTCATTGGAAACAATCAACGGATCCATACCATTGCTACAATGGTCCGCAACAGAGCCGGGCATATCCTCATCCGAACCTCCATATGGCAAGGATCAAAACCATCCCCAAGCATCTACATTCTGTACCCAGAGCTCGCATGTCCCAGCCTCTGATAATCAGTCCTTCCTCCAAAACATTCAAGAGATGGGGACCCATTCAGAGATGACGAATGTTCCTCCTGAACAGCAGTAGGTCCCGCATGCCTCCCTCTCACCACATTTACTGCCCCATGCACCACCATCTGCTCCGCAACACCAATCGTGTCCGCCAGGAGCTGATTCGTCAGGCGCGGATCAGCCCTCGATCTGGATCCGAGAACCCGACCCGCAACCGCATCCGCATAGGACAAATTCCCACCACCCACTTTATTTCCACCCACGCCATTCAAATGTGCCTCGGGGTCACCACCACCTTTACCTCTCGTACATGTCACTCCTTTTGCTGAAAAAGGAATATGGGATTCAGAATCCCCAAAAGTGGAGATTACTCCTTCCGGAAATGTCCTTTCCGACCTGCCATCCCCTCCGGCTGAATCCATCGCCGCCCCTTCTCCGGCCAACCCAACCTCCACAACCACCATGCGTAAAGTTCCCCCGGCAAGCTTCACATCAGTGCAAAGGGGCAGCGGACAGAATACCTCCACCCCCGTCGCCAAGACCCCTGAAGGCTGACTACGTTGTAACCCATCCGAGATGATCCTCCCAACCCGAATCACGGGGTCCAGTGCCGCCCGCACTGCCTCCAGGCTCCTCCAAAGCAGCGGTAGCCTTTTGATCCAAATGCGCCTCTCCTCCCTCATCCCCTCAAAAGCCCCATCCCTTGCCAACGGCATTCTCCAATGAACCCTCCCAATAGCTCGTCGGGAAAACTCTAACAACTTCCTCACCTCCGCATCCATGAGTCCCCGTGCGCAGACCAGTACATCCCGCAGCTGGATGACATCCCCTTCAAAGCCACGGCCAAAAACCACCCCGACATCTTCCATAGTGTCGGCCAAGCAGAAACCTCTCCTCCTGCAAACCCCCACGAGGAATATGGTCCTCGGTGGTCCCGAACCGCTGCCGCCCACACTCGCGCGTCTCTTCTCCAGACGAGGCCGATCTCGAGGGCACCAGAAGCTACGATGCCCATTCCGCCCACAAGCAAAACACTTGACGGGATCCCTGCAATCTGCCGCTCTATGCCCCCAACCACCACATCTCAAACATCTTCCCTTGAAGCTTGTCTTCCCAGTGCCGAGCCCACCACGACCCTCACCAACACCCATCACTCCACACCACCCTTTTTAGCTTCACCATTATGCCAACCCCTGCCGACAATCAACGAAGCTCCACGCAACACCAACGAATGTAGTAACCATCAAAATTATCTCATTCTTCATCGACTAGGTTGCACCATTTATTGCCTTATCCTCTTGGAATATTTGATTTTCCTACATAGTTCCACCCCTGACTGCTATTAGCAACTTTACAATTCAACAACAAATATCGAACTCACCTCGACCAAAACCTTACTCCCATTACCGTTCCTCCATTACTCTCCATGGACCCAACTTTGTCTCTAACTCACGACCAATTTCATGCTATTTACCTTAATACTACTCTCACAACACCTCCTACCTAACTGGGAGAAATGTCTACCGACCCGCATGCCTCCTGTTCCACCACGATGACCTCTCGTAAATCCTCCACGTGACTGTAGCGCATGCATCTCCTCCTCTATGACAAGACACAACTAACTGTCCTATATCGCCTCCTGGTATGTCCATGGTATCTCCATGGCTGACGACTTTACGGCAAACCTCCTGAAATCCTCTGAGAGTCGTTGCAAAAGAAACACGAGCTAAGTGGATAAGTAGCACGAGTACGTCTCCACTTCCCTAGAGCAATATGCACATCAAGATCACCTGCCTCCTCCGCATCCTATAAACTACCCTCTTGAGGGGGCACTTGCTCATCCTGTAAAGTAGCCTGCTGCATGGACAAATCTCTAGTGCCATCAGTAAAAACAATGTGCTCAATACATGCCTAGGACGAGCTAGATGATGCTGAAGGCCTATGAGTAGGGGGAACCGTGGGCGACATTCGAACATAGAAACGTGGCAATAATTGGGCCAATGTACTGGATGGTGGTGTAGGAGTAGCCACAAGAGCAAGTGGTGGCGGTGGAGGAAATAGAGGTGGTGGTGCCATAGGAGGAGGCACATATACCTCCTCTCCAGAGTCATATGGAGTCAACCTGTCACATCTAGGACAATAATACATAATAGACTCAAAGAAGGTGGTATCAATACTAACATAGTACTTCGGTCAAACTGGATCGAAGCAACAATATCCCTTCTGGTACGAGAGTAGCCTATAAAGACACACTTAACATCTCTAGGGGAGATCTTGTCATGATCGGACGCCGTGTGGTGAAAAAAGGCCACATAGTCAAACATTCGTGGTGCAAGGGAGAACATGTCCTTCTCGGGAAACGTAACCGAGAAAGGAACATTCTCTCCTAAGATAGAAGATGGTACACGGTTCACCAAATAGCAAGCAATGAGAACTGCATCATACCAGAAAGAGTGAGGCACGACTCTGGATCAATAGTGTCTTGGTGACATCGATTAAGTGATGGTGTTTACATTCGGTAATACGGTTTCGCTGAGAGGTGTAAGCAAACGAGGTCTGGTGTATGATGCCAAGAGACCTGAAGAACTCAGATAGTTGGGATGACCCCCTCGTGGCTTGGGTGCATTCCTGCGATGTGGAGACCTTCTGTGATTCCCTCTTCTTGAATAAGCTTATGGATAGAAGGCGATTCTTGGCACCGGTGGCTTGTCTTTGGTCGATATGGCTTAGTCGCAACGAGGCCATTTTCTCTGCGTAGCGGTTTTATCTGGAGAACGTGCTCTGTCGCGCGAGGGCTTTAGTGGCTGACTGGAGTCGTGTTTAGTGGGGTTTCTTTTCTCTTTTCTTTTGTTTCTTGGCGCCCAGAGCTGGAGGCTCCTCGCCTCCTACTCTGGGTCGCTATTTTTTATTTCTTATTTGTATCCCTGACCTTCTTTCACTTTAATATATTGGGGTGAACACCATTGAGTGTATCCCCCTTTTCTTGGCTTCAAAAAAAAAATAGTTGTAATGTGTGGAACTCTAGGGCATTGTCAGGGAATAAACTTGATAATAGCAGAGAAGATAATATTTATTTTAGTAATAAAAGATTTAATGATAGACCCAGCTTCAAACGCATTTTTCAAAAAAAACCAAACAATATGGAATAACCATCTACACCTATAAAATAAAACATGCATCTCTGGTAATAAGGAACACGTCTGGAACCCCAAATGTCAAAATGGAGAAGTTCAAATAAATGAGTACTCCTACGACTCTGACGACCAGGAAAAAAGAATGATGATGCTCCCCAAGCTTGCAAGGTTTGGACTGGATTGTAGAACACACGGAGATCTGAGGGAGGACATGACACAACTTCTGCAGAGGAAGTTGACCAAAACGTACGTGCCACATGTATGGTGAGATTGATCTAGTAGGAACGGTATATGCACGAACACTTGGAGACTGGACCAGTATGTACAACCTCTTCTGCTCACAGCCACATCCAATCACCCTGCCTGTAAATGTCCTGATACACAAGAGAAGTAGGGTAAAAAATGGTACGATAATGCATATCCTTAGTGATCTGACTAATAGAAAGTAAATTCATCTGAAAATCAAGTGCATAATGCACATTCTGCATGTTGAGACATTTATATCTTCGTATATGTTTTTCGGTAGTTTATTTATTTATGTTGGTTATCTATGTAATTTTCCCTAGAGCCTTTCTCCTATATAAGAGAGCTCTAGGGCTACGATGAAAGTATTTTTTCATTCATTTACTTTTCCACATGGTATCAGAGCGATGGTCCTAGATCGGAGCCCGTGCCCTAATTCCTTGCCCTCACAGAAAACCTCGCACACCGGCGCCACCACTGCAAGTTCCGCCTCACCGCGCTCGAGCGTGCGCCTGTGCCCTTGCGCCGCTGCACGCGCCTGCGCTCGCACCTGCACTCACGCATGCCTGCGCCCTAGCGTGGTTCGCCTAGCACTCGCGTGTGCCTGCGCCCTAGTGCGGCTATGCCTGCACTTGCATGTGTCTGCACGCATTCGCCCCACGTGCGCTTGCGCCCTATGCTTGCATGTCTGCACGCCTACGTGCTTGTGTACCTGTGCGCCTGTGCCCCACGCGCCTGTGCATCTGTGCGCCTATTCTCATACGCACGCGTGATCATCTCCGTGCACCCGTAACCATCACAACCTAGCTTTTCAGAGCTGCTCAAGGCCTACAGGGATTCCGTGATGACAGGAGTCTTTCTAGCAGCATTGGACCCTGTGTATGATGCAGCTAGAGCACAGATTCTTACCGATGCCACTATACCTCCGATGGAGGAGGCATATCGCCGACTGAGTAGATTCTCTATATCCTCTGGTAGTTCCTCAGTGTCTCAGACTTCCTCAGCCATGGCAACTTCTCGCGGTTGGGGGGGCATTACACAGTTCCGTGGCCGAGGAGGCCGTGGAAGAGGAGGGAACAATTTACCTCCTCGTTAGCCTTGCACTTTCTGTCACATGCCAGGTCATTCAGAGGAAACATACTATTCTAAGCATGGGTTTCCTGCCTTTGCTCGCGTGGCAGACCAGATCTAATAGAGCAGCAGTTCTTCTGTCACATGACATCTGACCAGAGATTTGATGAGTTAGTTGCTCGACTTAAGGAGATCATGCCTTCCCCCGGGTCAACTAATTCACAGTTAGGCCCTGTTTGGTTGGAGAATAAACCCTGGAATAAGGGTCCAATTCTCATCCCGACACGGTTCCCAGTGGTACGACTATTCCCCATTATTTCATCTTATTTCACTCTTATTCCTATCTTTATCCCACCTTACCTACCTTTATTTCACTTTATTCTCCTTATTCCTATCCTCCAGCCGAACAAAGAATAGATCCTTATTCTCATTATTCCCCATCCTTCTTCCTGCTTATTCCCGAACCGAACGGGCCCTTAGGACCTTCGGAGGTAGCAACCTCAGTCTCACCTACTACATCCCTTCAGGTACAACATATGTTTTTACTAGTTACAGGGCAGACTTGTTAGAGTGGATCATGGATTCAGGAGCATCCCATCACCTCTGTGGTGATAGAGGCCAATTCAGTACCTATAGCCCGACTCAGTCTGGTAGATCTGTGGTGATAGCTGATAGGACACATTCCCCCATTACTGGTCAGGGGGAGGTGCAGTTAACCCCTGGAATGCAGCTTCATAATATTCTTTATGTCCCTGAATTCTCAATGAATTTATTATCTATTAGTCAAATCACCAAGGATTTATATTGTCGTGCCATATTTGACCCTTTTGCTCGTGTGTTTCAGGATATTCTAACGGGCATGGTGATTGGAACTGGCCGTGAGCAAGGAGGTCTTTACAGACTAGTGCAATCTCCATATGCTGCTGCTGTCTCTTCTCTTCGCACTGGGTCTGTCTTTCCGTATACGTGGCATCTCCGCTTTGGTCATCTTCCTCTGCAAAAGCTGCGTCATGTTCTTCCTCAGATCTCTCCTCGCTCTACCTTCGAGTGCGAGGCCTGCCAGCTTGGGAAGCATCATAGGTCTACATTCCAGAGTCATCAGGGTCAAAGTAGTCGTGGTCTGTTTGAGTTGATTCATTTGGATATTTGGGGTCCCAGTCGTACTCTCGATCTTCAGGGACATCGTTTTTATCTCGTTGCCTTTGATGAGTATTCTAGATTGTCTTGGGTCTTTTTACTTAAGAACAAGCCTGATGCTAGTCCTATCATTCGGTCCTTTATTAATGAAATAAGGAATGTCTTCTCTGTGAATGTCAAGTATATTCGTTCTGATAACGCACTTGAATTCTGTAGTACTCAACTCACTCAATTTCTTAGATCTTATGGTATTGTACATCAGGCATCTTGTGCTTATACATCTCAACATAATGATGTGGCTGAAAGGAAACATCGTCATCTCTTGGATGTTACCTGGACTATTCTAAATTGGAGTTGTGCTCCCCACTCTTACTGGGGAGATGCTGTTCTCACTGCGTGCTATTTGGTAAATCGTATGCCTTTATCGATTCTAGGAGAAAAGATTCCATTCTCGATTGCGTTTTCCGAGAATGATTTCTTCTCTCTTACACCTCGCGTTTTTGGATGCGTTGCCTTTGTTCATCTGACGTCTCCAGGGCTTGACAAGCTCTCTCCCAGAGCAGTCAAGTGCGTGTTTGTTAGGTATTCCAAGACCCAGAAGGGGTATCGTTGCTTTGACCCCGCTCGACAAAGGTGTTATGTTAGTGCCGATGTCACCTTCTTTGAATCCATCATGTATTTCTCTCCAACAGGTGACAAACTTGCTTCTTCAGAGAGTGGAGAAGAGGTTTACATGCCACCTCCTCCTAACTCTCTTACTCCACCATCACCATCTCCACCACTACCACCACCATCTCCACCACCACCGCCACCTCCACCTCCACCTCCTACGACAGCTACTTTCTTTCCTCAGGTTTACCAGCGCCGACCTCATGCTCATGTGCCTCCGCCAATATCCAACACGCCTAAGGTATGTCCTGAGCACTTGAGTTCTACTAATAGCACTAGTGATTTGAGCGTGCAGGATGTTCCGGATGATACCATTTCTGAGGATACAGTGGACTTGGATGTCCCTATTGCTCTGAGAAGGAAGCGGCGTGCATGTACTATGCATCCCATGTCCTCTCATGTCTCTCTGGCGCGGTTATTTGGGGACTTTCACAGATTTGTTGTTGCCTTATCAACGGTGCATATACCAAAATCCTATCAGGAGGCATTACAGAGTGGCCCTTGGCGTCTTGTTTTACAGTCTTGTGGTACGCGGAGTGTAGTTCCCGCTCCCCCATGTGTGTCTATTGTTGGCAGTAAATGGGTGTTTACTATTAAACACCGTGCAGACGGTTCCGTGGATAGATACAAGGCACGGTTGGTTGCTCATGGATTCACCCAAACCTATGGGGTGGACTACCAAGACACCTTTTCTCCTGTGGCATGTCACTCTACATTACACATTCTTGTTGTCGTTGTGGTGGTAAAGGACTAGCCCCTTTTCCAATTAGATACCGAGAATACTTTCTTATATGGCGATTTGCATGAAGAAGTGTATATGCAGCAATCACCAGGGTTTGCTGCTGAGGGGGAGTCTAGCATGGTGTGTAAACTTCATAAGGCCATATATGGGCTTAAGCAGAGTTCGAGGGCTTGGTTTCAGAAGCTCTCAGAGTTGATTGAACTACAGGGTTTTCTCAGATCTACTGCGGATAGTTCTCTTTTTGTTAAGAGGATCCAGAAAGGTATGGTTGCTGTTTTGGTTTACGTGGATGATATTATTGTCACAGGCAGTGATAGTGAGGAATTCAGAAAGCCAAGGACTTTCTTGACAACAGTTCATGACCAAGGATCTTGGTATGCTGAGGTATTTTCTTGGACTAGAGTTTACAAGAAACCAACAGGGGATGGTAATGATGTAAAGAAAATATGTCCTTGATCTCTTATCTGAGACCGGTATGACAGGATGTAAACCTGCTACTACTCCGATGGATCCTAATGCACGGCTTTATGATGATGACACTACAGAGGTAGATAAGAGACAATACATAGAGCTGGTAGGGAAGCTACTGTACGTCACCACTACCAGGCCTGATATGTCGTTTGCAGTTAGCAAGGTTAGCCAATTTTTCGGAGCAACCTAGGCAGTCTCATATGGATGCGGTCAACATGACCTTAAGGTATCTCAAGTCTTCTTCATGTGCTGGACTTCTATTCAGGAGAGATACCACCCTGACAGTGTCAGGATGTCTGGATGCAGACTATGCTGGGTGTCCCAAGGATAGAAAGTCAACTTCAGGTTTCACTGTATTTGTAGGCAACTCGTTGGTTTCATGGAAGAGCAAGAAACAGACGGTTGTGGCCCAATCTATCGCGGAGTCAGAGTATAGGGCAATGACCCAAGGGAGCACAGAAATGATGTGGGTCAAGTCTGTTCTGACTGATCTAACTACGGAGGTGCCTCTTCCTATGCATCTGCAATGTGATAATCAACCTGCGTTGTTTATAGCAAATAATCCTGCCTTTCATGAAAGAACTAAGCACATTGAGGTTGACTATCACTACACCCGCGATCTGATTCAAAAGGGATTTATATTCACTTCCCACGTTGCTTCAGGCGATAAGATTGCCGACATGTTTACCAAAGCTCTTGCAAAGGGACCGTTTCACTGGTGCTGTTCCAAGCTGAGCATGATAGATATTTATGGTAGTAGATGCATTGGTTACATTGACGCCCTTCTCCTCTACCACGGGGACCACACCCTCCGAACTGAATAGAGCCTCCTCTGCCGTGAGATTTAACCATCGTTGAGGTGGTATGTGTGGTGGGAGGATGTGAGACAGTGATCCTGCTGAGGCGAATGTATGCCTCCTCCATGGGCGGTATAGCTGTACCGGCAAGAAGCTGTGTGCGTGCTGTCTCGTACTTAAGGTCTAGAGCAGCTTGGAAAACTCTCACCATCATGGAGCTCGTGTATGCCATCTGCTGCTCAGTAGATGTGGTCACATGCACGAAGCTGTGAAGCTTCTCGAACATGCCACGAAGTGAAGATTGGAAGCTATGCAGAGGTCGATCGTTCCGCTTGATTGTGTAGATGTCGAACTGCAATTAAAGAATCTTGGCCTCATTCTTCGCTTAGACATATGTGGTTGCAAGGATATTTGACATCGCCTTGGTGGTGTGCTGGTTTACAATGTCACTAGCAATCTCCATGGTGAGAGTATCAGAGAGCCAAACACGTGCGTGCACGTCATCTTGCTTCCATGAAGCATTCTCCCCAGTCTTATTCATCGGCTCCAGCTGTATCATAATGCGCTCCTTGTTATTGCACTGCATCAGAGTCAAGAGTTGCATGGACCACAACTCATAGTTTGTCCCATCCATCTTCATGATGTGAGTCGGTCCCTTGAAGGCCAGACAAAGAGAAGATATCATTCTTGCTTTCTGACATGGTGAAGAAAAAGAGGCTGAAACGGAACTCGACTGTGGTAGTAGTGTTGGACATGCGAGCCCACGACGAGCCATTATGCAATAAATGTTATTGCAAATATCATTCCCTGATCTGAAATGAAGAATAACTAATTTGCATAATAGGTCCTTTAGTACAATTAGGGTTATGTACCATAGCTATCTTAATGATCATACACCTGTTGATTCAATTATTGAATCATAGAGGCTGGTGCTTGGATGAATATCTAAAGGGTTAGATTGATGACTCATCAAGTACCATCAAATGATTTTTAAGAGGTGATCTCCAGCCTGAGTAGGAGATGGTAATCCTTTCTCACATAGGCTGATATCTGACCGACCTCTTGATGCAGGTCCTTTGCATAGGAATAGAGATTCGGAGGTGTCAGATTAGTTAGGTCAAAGAGTTGACTTAACGAGATCGAGATAACCAAAGACCTATATCGTATGCTGTCACGGTATAAGCACGCATCTTCTGACCGGAGACAGATGTGTTACTATATGTCTGAGTATGTACATTTGGCAGACCAATAGGTTGATGACCTAATCAAGGTCTATACACCGGCGCGCTGGTGTGCATGTAAGGGCATATGAGTAATACGATCTCTCAAAGGGATCATACATGTTCAGTTACTGAACCGGAAGACATGAGCTCACTCATGAGATATTGGGAAGAATCAAATTCCATGCACGGTCGTCTCGCTTTGGAAGCTTGACTGAATTTGTAGGTTTGATATATACTTTTGGGAAGTGTATGATCAAGACCTAGGTATGATATATGCTTTTGGAAAGTATATAATATATACCAACTCCCAATGATCAAATGAGAAACTTACTGATAAAACCCTGAAGTAGACACTATAAAGTTGATCTAATATTTCGGGTTTATTCTGAGTCTTCCAGTATGCAGGATGTACAGGTGTTGGGAATACCTGAGGGTGATGTGATCATAAACGATTGTATAACCATGACGCTTCCATTCTTAGGGAGTGATGAAACGGGTCTGGATTTTAGTGACTCCTCTAAGGAGAGAAGTAATCTGATCTTGGTCCAAATGTTGGACATTGATCTGAATGAGATTCAAATGCAATGAGAAGATTAGATTTGCGGTCTTGATTTAATCAAGCATCTATGGGAGGTCCGAGATCTGTATTTGAGATGTGATCTCAATATCCAAGTCACTATACGTGGAACAATACAATCGCCCTGTCCTTATCTCCAAGTATCCGCGGAGAAAGCACATTATCCTTGAAAGAGTTCATGGATAATTTCATTGTTGATATATGTATCCAAGCATCGAGAAAATTGATAATTAAATGTGATTTAATTATCATGGATAATATGAATTTGATTCATATTATAAGGAGAGTTATCTGAGATAATTAAATGTGATTTAATTATTGTAGAGATAGTTCCTATTATTATTATATGTTTATGTACCTTGTTTCGATTTCTCTTTTCTATTTAGACGTCCATGTAATTTACCCTTAAGGCCTCTCCCTATATAAGAGAGCCTAGGGTTTTCTTATGATTATAACGAAGACTCCTCTCTTCTAACATGGTATCAGAGCCGCCTTAGGGCTCTTTCCCTTCCCCACCCGCCGCCCCTTCTCCCTTCGCTCTCTCTCGTCTCGCCGCCGCCCCATCTGCGGCTCCCGGCGCTCCTCCGCAACCCCTCCCGCGGCTCCAGCCACACAACAGCCCACCGCCGCACCCTCTCCAGCGGCTCACAGCCGCACAACGGCTGCCTCCTGCGCCTCCAGCGCCTCCAGCGGCCACAACAGCCGCCTCCTGCGCCTGCCAGCGGCGCCCTAGCTCCAGCGGCAACCCCCCCTCTGCCGCCCACAGCCACTAGAGCCCTAGCGGCACCCCTCCCTGCCGCCTACTGCCAACAGGTACTTCGTTAGTGCGGATGTCACCTTCTTCGAGTCGGTCATGTTTTTCTCGCCAGCCGGGGACAGAATGGTACCATCCACCACCGCTGATGATATTTTGGTTCCACCACCACCTACCTGTCCTACACCTGACTCGTCTCCTGTGTCAGTTCCTATGCCAGCACCGCCACCACCACCTCCACCTCCACCCCCACCCATTCCACGGAGAATCATATCACCATTTCCTAACCACTATACGCGTCGGTCAGGTCCCGCTCAGACAGCAGATCAGCCAATCACTGAGCCTCAGGTATGTTCAGATGATGTTTCTACTGACGGGTCAGGTTCGGACCATATGCAGGATGACTCTTTACAGGTGGACCCCGATGATGATCTGGATGTTCCGATTGCTATTCGGAAACAGAGACGACAGTGTGCATCCTACCCCTTTGCTTCACAGGTTTCCTTCCACCGACTCACAGGCGATTTCCAAAAGTTTGCTACTGCTTTATCTTCCGTGGACATACCACGGACATACCAGGAAGCCTTGAAGAGTGAATGCTGGAAACTGGCTATGGAAGAAGAAATGGGGGCCTTGCAGTCCCGTGGCACATGGTCTTTGGTCCCTGCACCTCCTGATGCTTCAGTTGTAAGCTGCAAATGGGTCTTCACAGTCAAATACCATGCAGATGGCACATTGGATAGATACAAAGCACGTTTAGTCGCCCGGGGATTTACACAGACATATGGCGTTGATTACATGGATACATTCTCTCCAGTGGCGAGACACTCGACTCTGCGTATCCTCCTGTCTGTTGCAGTAGTCCGTGACTGGAGCATTTATCAGCTGGATGTCAAGAATGCATTTTTGTACGGGGACTTACAGGAGGAAGTCTACATGCAGCAGCCACCCGGGTTTACTGCTGAGGGGGAGACGCATATGGTATGTAGACTTCACATGGCTATATATGGACTGAAACATAGTCCACGAGCATGGTTCCAGAAACTGTCCAACCTAATTGAGCACCAGGGATTCAAGAGGTCCAATGCTGACCATTCGTTGTTTGTCCAGAAGTCCTCGGCAGGTACGGTTGTCATAATGGTCTATGTGGATGATATTCTTGTTACAGGAGATGATATTCAGGGCATAGCAAGGGCGAAGGCATTCCTAGGTCGTCAGTTTGTTGCAAAGGATCTTGGAACCCTAAGATATTTTCTGGGGTTGGAATTTGCTAGGAATGCACATGGTTTGGTGATGACACAACGGAAGTACATTACAGACTTCCTCGTTGAGACTGGTATGGATGGGTGCAAACCATCAAGCATCCCCATGGACCCCAGCATGAAGCTATATGATGATGATACTGACGAAGTGGATAAGAGGAGATATAGAGAGATGGTGGGAAAACTCCTCTACATTACTATAACCCGTCCAGACATTGCATTTGCAGTCAGCCGGGTGAGTCAGTTTATGGAGCAGCCCAGACAGGTTCACATGGATGCTATACACATGATACTGAGGTATCTGAAGTCTACTCCTGGATTAGGGCTACTATTCAGAAAGGGTGCAGACTTATCCATCTCAGCGTGTGCAGACGCAGATTATGCAGGATGTCCTAAGGATAGAAAATCAACCTCAGGGTTTGCAGTCTTTGTTGGAGGCTCTCTGGTTTCTTGGAAAAGCAAGAAACAAACGGTGGTGGCAAGATCCAGTGCAGAATCCGAATACAGGGCAATGGCCCAAGCCAGCACGGAAATGATGTGGGTTCGCTCCGTATTAGAAGATCTACATGTAGCAGTACCTCTACCTATGAAGCTTCAGTGTGACAATCAGGCAGCATTGTTCATTGCCAACAATCCAGCTTTTCATGAGAGGACCAAGCATATTGAAGTTGACTGCCATTACACTAGGGACCTGATCCAGAGAGGATTGATATCCACGGCCCATGTTAGCTCAGGAGATCAGACTGCCGATGTATTCACCAAGCCTTTGCTCAGAGGACCTTTCCAGAGATGTTCATCCAAGCTGAGCATGATCGACATCTATGCTCCACCTTGAGGGGGAGTGTAGAGATAGTTCCTATTATTATTATATGTTTATGTACCTTGTTTCGATTTCTCTTTTCTATTTAGATGTCCATGTAATTTACCCTTAAGGCCTCTCCCTATATAAGAGAGCCTAGGGTTTTCTTATGATTATAACGAAGACTCCTCTCTTCTAACAATTATCAAAGATATGAATAATGTGAATGTGATTCATATTATTTGGGCACATGAGAAAAGAAATCTAAGATGATTAAATGTGATTTAATTATCATGGATATGAATAATGTGGATAGCACTATCCATATTAATCATATATATTATAAATGTGATTTATAATATATTAGAGAGAGCATATTGTGTTTTATATTTGTTGATTAATTGTTAATGTGAATTGGATTTACATTGAACGATTAATTGAAAATATAATTACATTTAGTTTTGGGTTGTGAATAAGATTCACATAATTTCAATGGCATGGTTGATATTTTCCACAAAATAATTTAGAATTATTTTTATGAAAATATTGTCAACAAGAGATGATGATATATATCATGAGATAATGAGATCTCATGATAATTTGAAGAGATGGACCAAGTCCACCAAAGAGGAGCGGACGGCTACAACTCTCCACGAGGAGAAGAGTAGCCGTCCCCTCTTATGGGGAGATTGGTTTATTCTATTAATTATCTTTTCTCTTATCAAAGATGATTTAATTTCAAATTAATTTTATTGATTTATCAATGAAAATTAATTTAAATTAAATCATTAGTTATTGTTTTTTTACAACATCTTAGCCATTGAAAGAAACACAAATCAATCTCAACCATTGATTGTGTGTTTTTTTTGAAAACAGAACGATTCGGGGGAGACACATGGTGGTGTTCGCCCCAATTTTATTAAAAACGAGAAGAGGGAGATGGGAAGAGAGGTACAAAGTGATACAAACACCCGGGATCAAGAGGATCCCTGTCAATACCACAGTCCACAACCCCAACACCCACACGCGACGACAGCATCACCGGAGCATCCACTCATTCAGAAGTAACTCCACATGCGCTAAAACGTTCTCCCTGTAGAACCTTTGGCCCCTGAAAATCTTGGCGTTCCTAGCGAGCCATAAAGCCCAGATGCAAGCGAGGGGGCGGAGCAACTCCCATCTTTGCCGATCAGCACGAGAGCGCAAGGTGATCCAGAAAGATTCGGCCGAAGAAGCGTCCACCCAAGAGACATTGAGGCCCTCCCAAATGGAGGTAGAGCACGAACAACAGAAGAAAAGATGTTGCAAAGTACTCCCAAAACCCTATATAAGAAGAGGCATCCATTGCTCTTCATGATATGAGAGATCAATGAATACTCTCTCTCTCTCTCTTTTTCTCTCTACACGCCCACTCTCTCTATCTCTCATGTGACCGTCCACTATGGATGCCCTAGAGAGATCCACCATCGCCGCAGCGTCGTCGTTATGCTGCCCGATCATTTGCTCATGGATCTCCATCTACTTCGGCTTTCCTTGCTCGTGAAGAAGACGTCGTATCTCGTTTGTCGAGATCAGGAGATCCGTGGCTTGGATCATCAATATGGATTGCGAAAAGCACGCGTCTCATCCACGCGCTCACAAGCGTCTCCTCCGTCGGATCGGACTTGAGACAGGAGGTCTCTTTGTTTAGAGACTCGATCGCAACCACGCTTCAAGAGGTAATCCTATTACTTGTTTGTAGATTAGACGAAACGATCCGAGAAGTGTTCTTGGATCATGTGGTTTCGTCACATAGATAATTAATTTAATTTCCGCTGCATCGAGCAACTAGTGCGACTAGTCGCTCCCGATCGCATACGATGCGATCCTCACGCTTCCCGTGATGCGTTTGAGGATTTTCCCCATATCCTTCAAGTAGAACGATCCAAACGAGTCTACACAATTATATAGAGGACTGGTTGTACGTATAGGCTCATACAACCATCGTCATTGACTCTCTATCCATGCTAAGGTTGGAAAATGTGATTTATTGGTGTGAAATCACCTTTTTCGGTCAAAATCAGACCATTTAGGAGTGCTGGGCGGCACCAGAGAGGAATAGGAGGGCCCTATGGGGCCTAGATGTGGCCGATAGGGCCCTAGGAGGTGGGGACCGCAGTGGTGCTGGGCAATACCCATCAGGTCTGGGCGGCCATGCGAGTGGACAATAGTGGCCTGGGTGGCGATGTTATAGCCCATCGATGGCCTGAGCTATCGCCTGGGCAACTCGTACAAGACCTAGAAGAGGCTCGACAATGATGCTAGGCCCAAGGGAGGAGCTCGCGATGGCCTTGAAGCCACGAAGGAGGTGCAACACCTCCAAGAGAGTGGGTGGTGCTGACACACGTCATGGGAATGACCCCGACGACGCTCGAGATCAAAGGAGAAGGGGGAGGTGGGTGGGGTTAGGGCATATGGTACAAAACTCCAGTCTAGGATCGTTGCTCTGATATCTTGTGGAGAGAAAGTAATGAATTGCATATTCATGAGGCTTCAGGGTTCTCTTATATAAAGAAACCTATTCGGCAAATAATGTAGATATGAAAAAAAGAAAATATATAGAATGAATAAAGATAACTAATATCTCAACAGAGCGTAAAACTAATATCTCAACAAAAGTAACTTCTTTAAACCTGCAAATCAACATAGAATTCTAGGTCTTTATCTCTCCTTTCATTCTTCCCTTTATTCTAGGTTTATAAAGGACCAGACCAAAGACATTTCATACTTGACTATTAAAGAAGGGATGGTAGATAACGTGGTACTGGTGGAGTGAAACATCAAAAAGTGGACGAGAAGTTAATGATTGGAGGCTTGGTAGCCCAATCTTAGATGAAGGATTGGTAACCAAGGGGATGAATCTTTTGTAGGGTTCATTTCCCTTAGAGTTTATTGCATAGTGACTTGATAGCAACATGAAATGATTATTTTGTTCCCACCATATGACCTGCTTAGCGTATTCATATTTTCAGATAAAAGGAATCTCATGCAGCTTTCCGTCCTACATGTTAGAGATAAAATTCCACGATAACGTTAAAGATAAAATCATAAAACAAGATAGCATGGTTCAGAGTGTCACATTAGAAGAGGTGAAGGGTGCGGTGTGAGGTCTGAATGCTGATGGTTCTTCGAGACTGGATTTCGTTCTGATGTCTTTCTTCAGGGAGTTTTGGCATGTGCTGGGGGTAGAGGTGCTGGAAATGGTGGAGGAGTTTTGCAGATGCAATGCGAGATTTGACAGGCTCAATCGGGCCCTCATTTTTCTCTTGCCGAAACATCAAACGTGCTAAAGGGTGGAAGACTTCAGCCCGACCGCCTTATCTAATGCAAACTATTTGATTGCAACAAAGGTAATGAACCACATTATTTCTCCGCTCCATTTAGCTTTTGTCCTGGGAAGGCAAATCTCAGACAGCCTGGTGATAGCTACTCATTGGGGATTGGAAAAGGACCAAGCGGAAAGGGCTGCTCTGGAAGATTGATTTCACAAAAGCATATGATACGGTGGACTGGAAGTTCCTTTAGGTAGCTATGTCTAAGTGTGTTTTTTCGGACATTTGGTTCTCTTAGATGAAAAGGTGTGTTAGCACTGCCTCCTTCTCAGTCCTCATCAATGGACATCCGAAGGGAGGCTTCTTCCAACCTCAGCGTGGAGTCAGGCAGGGGTGCCCTCTTGCTCCCCTTCTTTTCGTCATTGCTGCAGATGTGCTGGCTTGTATGGTTGAGCGAGTACTGGATGGGGGTTATACTATGGGCATCTCTGCTGGTGACATCTCCATCCCTTTACTTCAATACGCTGATGACACAATCCTCTTCATTAAGGCGGGAAGGACGAAGCGAAGGGCATGGCTACCACTTTCGAGCTCTTTGGTGAACTCTCAGGCTTAGTGTTGAATCTTGACAAGTCCACGGTTGTTCCTTTTGGGATGTCTGACGAGGAGGCGCAATCCTGTAGCGCTGAACTGGGCACTGCATGCGATTCCCTCCTTCTGTGGTACCTTGGTCTCCCGCGTGCGTCAGGCAGAATCAAGCTGGCAGATTGTCTCCCAGTTATTGAGAAGATGGAGAACATGCTTTCAGATTGGAAGGCCAAGTTTTTTCTCGGAGAGGTCGACGGGTTCTTTTGAGGACGGTCCTCAAGGCTATTTCAGTGTACTTCATTTCCTCTCGTATCTTGCCGACCGATATTCGCCGAAGACTGGAGAAGATTATGAGACGTTTCCTTTGGAGCAAGGCATGGCATGATGACGACGACATTCATATGGTAAACTAGGGCACTATGATGCTGCTGAAGTCAGACAACGAACTGGGGATAAAAAATCTGGAGATAATGAGCACGACTCTACTTCTTAAGTGGGTTTGTAGGCTGTGGGGATTAAACGATGACCTTTGTTGCAGGCTACTTCGACGAATCTATGACGTGCATCAACTGGGGCAGCTGAACCATCTCAAGGGCGGCCATGTCGTCTTTTTGGAAGGGAATTATTTCGGTCATGCCACACTTTTGCGATCTTTTTACACTGGTGCTTGGAGATGGTCTCGCTTTTTCTTTTTGGACAGATGACTGGATGGGTGACAGACTGCTTTGCGACAGATTCCCTCGTCCCTTTGCTTTGGCTGGTAGTCGTACAACTACTGTGGTTGACTGCTCGAACAATGGGAATTGGATGCCCTCTTTTATTGCAAACTTTTCTGATCATCGTCTGGAGGATTTCATTGCTCTTCTGGAGGTACCGAGCCAACACAACGGACCTTCTCTCGGTAGAGACCATTGGGTTTGGAAGGGCAGATCCTTTTCGGTGAAGAAAGCCTATGGAGCGATCTGCATGCCACCTCCTTCAAGAACATATGTAGTTATCAGAGATTGCAACCTAATCTGGAAACTAGGACTACCAGGGAAAATCAGTTTTTTCTTGTGGTTGCTTAGGAGAAAACGAATCATGATGAGAGACCGATGTACCAGATTGCTTGCGAACATGTCCAATTCCTGCCCGCTCTGCAACTCCTAGGTGGAGACCATTGAGCACCTCTTCTTCAACTGCTCCCTAACTTCGCAGATTCGGTCTGCTTCCGGTCTGAATTGGATTAATACTCAGAACCTGGAATTGTTCTGGAACTCGCTGGTGGATGCCAGGATAGACAAAGGAAGGAATTCTTACAACCTTTAGCGCTTATCTGGGCAATTTGGTTAGAAATGATGTAATCTTTTCATCACAATGCTTCTACCGCGAAAATGTAATTTCCCATTCCAGGACTATAGTAGAGTCTTGGCTGTTGTAAGTATCCCTTTTCTTTCTTTTTAATAAAATGGGGCGGACACCATAGCGTGTTACCCCCTCTTTGACTAAAAAAACAAGATAGCAAGTTTTGGCATTGTCGAAACTTGTTAACTGAGGATCAAAACAAGAGTTGTTCATGTTTTTGAATCATACCTTATTTTGTAATTACTATATAAAGGTTTCGATGATAGGTATATGGTTGATAGATACTTAGAATGCCTTCTTTTTGACTTCCTAAGTATTGAACAGTAGAACCGTTTTACTATCTTTGCTGAGGATTACAGAAGAGTTGAAAAGAGAGCTGCAGGAATGGAGTTGGAGCTGATCTTTTGTTTCATTTCACATTTGAGATTAGAACTGCCTGATATAATGTCTATCTTGAAGATCTTAATGGTGTCAAGATTGGGAGGCATTAAAACTCTCTTCTTGACAGTTATAATTGCTGAACATAAAAGCTCAACACTTTATGGTTATTCGAAGATTCAAGATGGAGGAGCTAAAATGTTTGCCTTTTCTATGAAAATTTAAGATCAAAAAGCATGAATCAATTTCAGCGCAAATTGGAGCTGAATGGCCTCAAATTTCAGCGAAATTCGGTCGAATTTCTATCGAATATCGATATCCTGTCGAAATTAAAATTCGACCGAAATGGCCGAAATGACCGAAATATGGGGGCTCTAATACAAAAAATGACCGAAATGATCGAAATTTCGATCGAATTTCGACCGAAATTCCTCCGAAATTCCGTTTCGGCCAGTCACCGAAATGGTGACCGAAACCGATATTTAGGGCCTTGGAGCTGATACAATAATTGCTGCTGCATTTTCATTTAGGGCTTTGTTGATTTGCTCAAGACTGGGAGGTATTAACCATTAAGACTATATTTCCTGACAGTGTTAATGCTAAACATTAACATCAGAGAACTTTGGCTCATTTCCACTTCAAGTTTCCTTTATCACATTTTCCCTGTAAATCCCCTTGAAGGGCACTTCCCGTAAGCTTTCAAGTTTTGATGATATGAAGCGGCTACCCGAGTTGCCAAAAATCGGGTTCATCATTAAGAAAAAAGAACCAAATAGATCATAATGATTTGTGCGCTGAAATAAAATCTTCTTCCTTTTCATCTTTCTTTTCTTCTCACATGGTATTAGATGACTGGAGCGATCATCGTATCGTCCGATCGACGATCTGTCTGCACCTCGCTGGACGTGCACATCGATGAAGACTTCAAAGTTCTTCTTTCCACCATGTCTCGAGCATTCATCTTGCATCCACCATCAAACACTGATGCCTCAACACTCTCCGCATCACACATGGTCTTGCTCGTGGTCTCCGCCGCCAATTGTTTCTCAGTGCCTGCATTTATAGTCACCACATCTCCAGCGTAGGATCTTGTGACCAGAAGTTGCATCTTTGCTACCGTCACTTGATCTTTGGGTTCGATTACATACTTTAACGGAGCTCCTGACCGCACTTGCAACACATCGCCAATAGGGGGCTCAACCGTCCTCCTCTGTGAACCCCTTAGGATCCGGGTACCCGTTTACACGACTTTCGCGGCATTTTATTCACATGAGATCACACAAGTCGCAGAAAAATAGGGAAAAATGTTCGCGCGGTTATATTTCCACATGACATTCACATCCACAAACATAACCACAAGATAATAGAGACAAATGGCACCAAAATTTCATTTCATTAATTTCCACATAATTTTACAACATGTACAGTGAGTGACAGTACATACAGTGTTCCCAAAAATCTGACTGAAGAGAAAAGAAGCATATTACATTATCAACTGAACCAAAAACTGAAAAAAACAACATACATTCTGTTGTAAACCCTATCGCTTGGAATCATGAACAGCTACTGAACATGAAGCCTTTTGCCTGCCAAAATATGTTTAGGAAAGAAACGGAGTCACAAACGTGAATACAAATCCGTAGTTTAAAAATAAATAACAAGTAATTTATATTGTGCAAAAGAGAGCAAGTAGAAAGGTGGAACAAGTACAATTTACATCTACTTGCGTAAGTGAAAAGGTTTTCAAGTTATTTGTAAGCATTCTCTCATGATTGCCCGTTAACCCAGCATTTCCCATATATGACATATTTATATTGTAATTGAATATTCATGAATGTATGAGTGCAAGTATATAACATTATTTTCTTCAGAGATCATATTTCTGAGTGATGATGGAAGAGTTTGAGATTGGAATGGTTTCTTGATTTTTTTATATCCTTAAGTCTAGCTGATAGTCTGTGGTCTTGGTTAGTGTGCAACTTCACACTATGACTCTAAGACTTGGGGAACGTCTTAGGGTTGGGGTGCCTCCGTAGGCATGCGGTGTAGTATAAGCATCCTAACTAAGTTCCCAACATGTCCACTAGTTTAATGGGATCAGATTATAGTCACTACCATTTTTCAACTTTAATTGTAATCCCTTCAGATCTCAAGTGCAACTCTCTTAGATGTAACTCTAGATGTTATAGATATAGATATGGATGATCTAGATGTAGAATCGCCAAGTCTGTTGGCGAAAGTAAACTCAAGCGGTGAAGAAGCCTACAAATGGCTCTTCCGTCTCGCCCTCTAGTTGGAAGTGCGGTCCAATAGAGGGATAGGTCTACTCCCAAACTACGCCACTGAGACGGGTGAGAGAGACTTACAGGAAAAGTCGCTCTAGAAAACGGCCCGACTAGTACGGGCAACCGAGCTTGTACGTAAAACTGAAAACCGAGGATCCCCCGCCTGGGTATCCTAAAACAAGGGTCAGCGGAGCTGGTCAAAGTCGGGATCCCAACGAGGCGTAAAAACACTGCGAGCTCGCGTAAAAACCGTGTAAAGACTGGGATCCTAGACCCGCGCACTTGGCGGCCGCTGCCCTAACTGGGCTTCCTATTCTCCCGCCCAGTTGAGGGTCACCGCGCCCTCGCACGGTCAGGTGTGAGGATCATACTGACCGGCACTCTTAATTATCATCATTGATTTATCAACTTACTGATGTACTTGATTACATATTCCCTTCTCAATATCTTTTTAATGGATCTTGGTATTAAGGATAAAAAAATCTTTGATATGATCTTTATAAATTTATGTTATTGTCATTACCTAACTATAGTGATGGAAAATTACTAAGGAATCAATTTACTCGTTCTATAACCTTTTTATGCATGAACAAGTTATACAAGTTTAGGTCATGATTTCTATTCCCTGTATGCGTTACTTTTTATTTGATTATTGATCTTATTATCTTTAAAGTACTGTTTTGGGGAAGTCATACTTTTATGTTTTCCCTTATCTCTCATACGTCACATCTCTTCTTGCAGATATAAATATAATATATGCTTCTCTGATTGGCATTTTTTTTAGAATTGATAAAGGGGTGTCCAGCTTTTACTTTTGAAGGTAGAGAAATGAAAACCATTAAAGTCCTTCAATTTGAAATCATTATTATACTTAGATTTTTCTAAATAAAAAGGTATCGGTTGGGGTCAAATTGATCAATGATCATCCATTAGGAATGTGCATGCGTGCTCATATGTGTCAAATTGATCAATGATCATCCATTAGGAATGTGCATGCGTGCTCATATGGGTCAAATTGATCAATGATCATCCATTAGGAATGTGCATGCGTGCTCATATATATAAAAAAAATGAAAGAATTACAAAATGTAACATGATATAACAACGTAGGCCAGCACCTCTGGTAGTAGGATGCATCCACATCTACATTGTCAATTGATGGCATTTGGGCTTTGAAAATGTTAGGGCACCTAAATCAGCATGTCTGTGTATGTTTTCTCCAAGATCCTAAAGGTATTATTATTTTTTTTTTAAATATAGGTTCTAATTTGTTGATGCAGATTGACGTATATTAACAATAAATGTAGATCGTTTTTTATAATGATTTCAACTTTTCACCCATAATGATATGTCCTTTCACACGTGTGCATTCTTCAATAGTTTTAAGTCCCACAATCGGTGGAAAACACCCTTAATTGAAGCAAACAAAAATGAACAGAAAATTTTTTTAACAGAAATTTCGGTGGATCACAATAGCAGGTCATGACAGTAAAAATAACCGTACAAAAATCAACATAGACCTTTAAGATCATATAGAAAGGTATTGGTGAAGAGAAACTTTAATTGATTTGCAAGATCGAGGGTTAGAAGTTAACACACATTGAGTAGAGGCACATAGATTGGCATGCTACAGGAACATCAAAATTTATAACAAATTGGGTGTGCTACAAACCTTAAAAGCTTGCACATGTGCAATTATAACACAATGCATGAGATGTATTTAGAAATCTAAATATGATGATAAGATTTGTCCACAAGAGCAAGTGATAAACTAGTTATCATAAAGTTATTCTTGTGCGTCACCTCAAATTAAACAAGAAATACATAATAATATATAAAAGGAGGTTGGCAAGAGGAGTTTTAAAATTGTTCATGCATGACAGCAAAGAAAGGTATAGGATTGTACCTAATTAGTCTTCCAATTTGGAAGAACAATGGTTGCATGCAGCATGGAGAGCTGCAGCACAAGATCTTCCAACTGCAGAAATTTGGATGCTGCCTTGTTGATGGAAGAGCAGCAGTAATGGCTGCATGCAGCAACCAATGGAGAAGAAACAGGAGGCTTCCAGGAGCAGCAACTGCAGCCTTTGGCAGCAACAATAGTGGCTGCTCGTAGTGGTCAGCTGGAAGCAATAGGAGCTGGAACAACAGTTACCAACCGTGGAAGAGATGAAGGAAAATTTGGCTCATCGGCTGGAGTTTGGAGAAGAAAAAGTAAAGAAGAGGAAGAGGGTTTGGGATATAAATAAGGGGAGGAAGGCCATTTAGGTTTGCCAAATGGCATGGGAACAAAAGCCAATTGTTGGAGAGAACCCAAAGCTAAATGTGGCTGTCATGTATAGTTAATCAAAATTTTTTATATTTTTTTTAACAAAATTTTCCTTATTTGAAATACTTAAAATAGACCGTATGTGCACTTCGAGCTTCCGTTTTCGACGCGAAGTATCTCGATTTGATCGTCTTTCAACGACGATCAAAATGAGTATAATATTGATATACTTCCGATCGGGTTTTGTTTATCCGAAATTTTCGGATACGATTTTTGTTTAAGATTAAATTTTGTGATTTAAAAATATCAAATGACCTCCGATTGACGAACGGTCGATTCCGTTGGTCTTGTTTCGTCGAATCGGATCTAATGATGGTCTCGGTTCGTTTCGCGGTTTCCGATTTTGCGTCACGGCTTTTTCGCGGCGCGCATTACGAAACGACCGATTTTTGGTCGACTTTACCCAATCAACTTTTGATTCACGATCAATTGATCGTTTTAGGTTGTTTAGTATTGACCAACAACTTTATTGGATTATTCGGACCTTATTCGGGTCAAGTTCGGGTTTACTTGGATCCCGGATGTTATATCCTCTCTCTCTCGCTGAACATTTATCTTCTGTACCTTTGGTAATAATAAACACTGACCCTATTTTTTCACCACATACTATTTCTATCCACCCACCACCAAACCATCCTATTTGCTATTCTTTATCCAACAACTTCCAACCCAACCAATAATCTAACCTACGTGTCATGACAGGAATTTCGTCATTTATTTACATCCCACCACCTAATATTCCTCCCTATACTGTATCCCAATCGTTAATCTATTTAGATCATAGTCTTCAACTCAGGAAAGCTTATTTTACTGTCTACCAACTTCCCATTGTTTGCCCCATTTGTACTCCTTGCATTAAGTTGTGCCATAGTTGTTTACATTGTATTGCGAAACTTTACATAGACTTAATATATAGACATGCTTCTCCTACTACTCTATCCAATGGCACTAATTATTCTATGGAATCTTGCTGATTATGGCACAATCAACCACTATTAACTCTGGTGTCCATTTCCTATCTATCGAACTCACTTCCACAAACTACTTTGTTGATATGCCTTGAATCCTAACCATCTGACCCAGGTTGAAGAACTGCATATGCATCCCCCTGCCGTACCATACCCCAACAAGACGGGGGTCTCGCTGCCCGATCAGCGAGCCTGTGGGGGGGGGGTCTAGGGGGGGAGCAGGTGCGCCCCCCCGCGGGGGTGTGGGGGCAGCGCCCCCGACGAAATTTTATGGAGCGGTTCTATTTGTATTCGGGTATTTGGATCCTTCTATTTTTAGGGATCCGTCTGTATGGGAGTGCTATATAAACTCCTTAGGGTTAGGGTTTTAAGTATCCTCTGTATTCATTTTTTTCTCCACATAGTGAAACCGATCGCCGCCGCCCAAGGACGTAGCCCAGTTACGGGTGAACCTTGTAAATCCGTGTGTTTGCGTTCTTGCTTGTTTGATCGTGTTTGTGCGTGTTCGCTTCCGCGATTCGCAACAAACTGGTATCAGAGCTTCGGGTTCCATCAGGATCATCCAGCAAGATGTCGTCACACAATATGAAGATCGAGAAGTTCATAGGGAAGAACGGATTCAGTCTATGGCAGATCAAGATGCGCGCCCTTCTGAAGCAGCAGGGCATCTGGGCGCCGTTGGACCAGGAGCGTGCGAAGGCACTTGAACCCTCCGAGTTGACGGTGCAGGAAGAGAAGGCGCACTCGACGATTATGCTGTGTCTGGCGGACGAGATTATCGCGGAGGTTGCTGATGAAACTTCTGCGGACGGTCTGTGGTTGAGACTCAAAAGTCTATACATGACGAAGTCTCTGACCAACAAGTTGCTTTTGATGCAACGTTTGTTCTCTCTCCGCATGCAGGAAGGTACATCTCTTAAAGAACATCTAGATCGCTTAAATACATTGTTGATGGATTTAAGAAACGTAGATGTTAAGATTGAAGATGAGGATGCTGCTTTGATTTTGTTAGTTTCTCTTCCATTATCATTTGAGAACTTTGTTCAATCGTTCATTGTGGGAAGAGAATCGATAACCCTAGAGGAAGTTCGCGCGAGTCTGCATACGCGTGAACTTCGACATATGGCTACCGGGAAGCAGGATTCTAACGCTGCAGGTTTGGTTATGACTCATGAGAAGAGTCATGCCAATTCTGGCTACGCAAAGAAGGGAAAGCAGAAGTCCAAATCGAAGAATCACAATGCTAGGGACATTTGCAATTACTGCAAGGAACCTGGACATTGGAAGAAGGACTGCCCGAAGAAGAAAGGGAAAGCCACAATTGCTGCCATGGCTCATGGAGGCGCAGATTCTGAAGATGACCTGGTTCTCACCGTCACAGATCAGACGACCACAGACAACTCATGGATTCTTGATTCAGGCTGTTCTTACCATATGACTCCCAATGAAGACTGGTTCTACAACTACGAGAAGATAGATGGTGGGAACGTTGTCATGGGGAATGATGCAGCATGCAAGATAGTAGGGATCGGCTCTGTGAAGATCAAGATGCATGATGGAGTCGTGAGGACGGTCACAGAAGTACGTCATGTCCCTGATTTGAGGAAGAACCTAATATCACTTGGAGTCTTGGACTCTAAAGGATATAGGTACAGTGCTGAAGGTGGAGTCATGCAGGTTGCCAAAGGCGGGGTGGTTGTCATCAAGGGCAACAAGCAGAAGACCCTATACATCCTGCAAGGGTCTACAGTTACAGGTTCTGTTGCAGTGGTGTCTCAAGCCGTAAGATCAGTGTCCGAATTGTGGCATATGTGTCTAGGACACATGAGTCAGATGGGGATGAATATCCTCAATCAGAAGGGTCTCATCGGGGATCTCAAGGGATCTAAGCTGGAGTTCTGTGAGCATTGCGTGTTCGGGAAATAACACAGAAAGCAATTCAGTAAAGCTATCCACAGGACGAAGGAGACAATTGACTACATCCATGCTGATTGTTGGGGCCCTTCATGGGTTCCATCTTTGGGAGGCGCCAGGTATTTTCTATCTATTATTGATGATTATTCCAGGATGGTGTGGGTGTATTTTATGAAGCACAAGAGCGAAGCATTTCAGACCTTCAGGCAGTGGAAGATCTTGGTGGAAAATCAGACTTCTAAGAAGGTGAAGCGTCTTCGCACAGATAACGGACTGGAGTTCTGTTCATCGGAGTTCAATGAGTTCTGCAAGGAGGAGGGTGTTGCGAGACATCTTACCGTTAGAGATACGCCACAACAAAACGGAGTTGCTGAACGAATGAACAGAACGCTTCTGGAGAGAGCAAGGTGCATGCTCTCTAATGCTGGACTTGGTAGAGCATTCTGGGCTAAAGCTGTGAATACAGCCTGTTACTTGGTGAATCGGAGTCCCGCGTTTGCCATTGATTGCAAAACACCCATGGAGGTATGGTCTGGTAATCATGCTGATTATTCTATTTTACGAGTCTTTGGTTGTGCTGCTTATTATCATGTTAGTGAAGGAAAGTTAGAACCAAGGGCAAAGAAAGGGGTGTTTACAGGATATGGTGCAGGAGTGAAGGGGTATAGAATCTGGTCCCCTTCTGAGCATAGAATTATTGTTAGCAGGAATGTTACTTTTGATGAGAATTCCGTGCTTCACTCGAGTAGTGAGTCTGTTGATGCAGTGACAGGTGATGATGTGTCCGAACAGGTGGAGTTCGAACTGACACCAAGTAGTGATCACGCAGTTGGTCACACCACTTCTGATCAGGCTGTTGTTGAACAGCCTCAAGCAGAGCAACCAAAAGAGAGGCAACCTAGTATTGCTACTGATCGGCCCCGTAGAGAGATACATCCACCGCAGAGATACGGATTCGAAGACATGGTTGCATTTGCACTGCAGGTTGCAGAGGAGGCAGAGTCACCAGAACCCTCCACTTACAGGGAGGCAATATCTGGGGCAGAATCTGAGCAGTGGATTGTTGCTATGGGTGAGGAGATGGAGTCTCTTCACAAGAATCAGACATGGGAACTTGTCAAATTGCCAAAGGGGAGGAAGATCGTTGGAATCAAATGGGTCTTCAAGAAAAAGACAGGAATTTCAGACAGTGAAGGCATCAGATACAAAGCACGCCTAGTTGCAAAAGGTTACAGTCAGAAGGAAGGTGTGGATTACAACGAGATATTTTCTCCTGTTGTAAGACATACATCCATCAGGGTGCTACTAGCTCTTGTAGCACATCAAGACTTGGAGCTGGAGCAGTTAGATGTGACGACAACCTTCTTACATGGTGAACTCGAAGAAGACATTCTTATGAGCCAACCAGAGGGATTCCTATCTCAGGGTAAGGAAGATCATGTATGTAGATTGAAGAAGTCTTTGTATGGGCTTAAGCAGTCTCCCAGGCAGTGGTACAAGAAGTTTGATAGTTTCATGACTGATCATGGGTTCAACAGGAGCCCATACGATTGTTGTGTTTACCACAACAAGGTGGAGGATGGATCCTTCATCTATCTGTTACTGTACGTCGATGATATGCTGATTGCTGCCAAACAGAGGAGTACCATAGATGATCTGAAGAAGCTCCTTAGTTCAGAATTTGACATGAAGGATCTTGGTGCAACGAAGAAGATTTTAGGGATGGAGATCATTAGAGATCGTGCAGAAGGGAAACTTTTCTTATCTCAGAAGAACTACATTGAGAAAGTTCTACTGAGATTTGGGATGTCTACAGCCAAGCCTCTAAGTACTCCATCCGCTTCAAATATTCATCTCTCAGTTTCTTTTGCACCGCAGTCAAATGCTGATAAGGAATACATGTCACGTGTTCCCTATGCCAGCGCAGTTGGGAGTCTTATGTATGCCATGGTATGCACAAGACCTGACATCGCTCATGCTGTGAGCGTTGTTAGTAGATTCATGGGTAACCCAGGAAAGGAGCATTGGCAGGCAGTCAAGCGGATTTTCCGCTATCTGAAAGGAACAACAGACATTGGCCTCATTTATAGAAGTGATTCAGAGTGCTTGGTTGCTGGATATTCAGATTCAGACTATGCAGCAGATATTGATGGGAGGAGATCGATGACAGGCTACGTCTTCACTTTAGGGAATTCGGTCATCAGTTGGAAGGCTACCTTACAGCCATCGGTTACTTTGTCTACTACAGAGGCAGAATACATGGCACTGACAGAGGCTGCAAAGGAAGGCATTTGGCTGAAGGGCTTACTTGGAGACCTCGGTCTGCAACAAAATCAGGCTATAGTATATTGCGACAGTCTTAGTGCAATATGCTTAGCCAAGGATCATGTTCATCATGAGAGAACCAAGCACATAGATGTCAGATATCACTTCATTCGTTCTGAGAAGAGGATCAAGGTGAAGAAGGTTGGTACAGCAGATAATCCAGCCGATATGTTCACGAAGGCGGTTCCTGGGAGTAAGTTCAAACATTGTTTGGACTTGCTCAATGTCGACAGTTGGGAGTAGCCCCAAGGAGGGGCTGGCGGCGGCACGGCGAAGCTTAGCGAAGCTTCTCAGAGGATTCAATTCAAGGTGGAGATTGTTGATATGCCTTGAATCCTAACCATCTGACCCAGGTTGAAGAACTGCATATGCATCCCCCTGCCGTACCATACCCCAACAAGACGGGGGTCTCGCTGCCCGATCAGCGAGCCTGTGGGGGGGGGGGTCTAGGGGGGGAGCAGGTGCGTCCCCCCCTGCGGGGGTGTGGGGGCAGCGCCCCCGGCGAAAATTTTATGGAGCGGTTCTATTTGTATTCGGGTATTTGGATCCTTCTATTTTTAGGGATCCGTCTGTATGGGAGTGCTATATAAACTCCTTAGGGTTAGGGTTTTAAGTATCCTCTGCATTCATTCTTTTCTCCACATAGTGAAACCGATCGCCGCCGCCCAAGGACGTAGCCCAGTTACGGGTGAACCTTGTAAATCCGTGTGTTTGCGTTCTTGCTTGTTTGATCGTGTTTGTGCGTGTTCGCTTCCGCGATTCGCAACATACTTATTATGAAAAACACAACTACCTCTTCAATCCCCCAAATACATTGATCTTATAGATGGAACAGATATATGCCGTGCACAAGCATCATCAAACACGACCACTTTTACAACAACCACTACTACAATCTCATTAGATGCTCGCTCGACCTGTATAGCTCGTGATCATACATTACTTAGCTTGTTGGTTGCGTCTCTCAGAAGGTCTTTTGTTTGTTATAGGTCTTCATACAAGTCTGGAAGTCTAAAACACACTATAAAAACATATGTTGAATCTTTCTTCAACTCAATAACTTCATCTTTGTATCCAATGTTAGAATCTTTGTAAAGTACCTGAACTTGTTTCTACATATTTGATCCGTGTAAAATATCTTGTGGATGAATTAGCTGCTGGAACCCTTTTTTCCCCCTCTGCGTTTAATGCTATCATCTATAATAGTTCGGGCTCTGACTTTAGTGAGATCATTTTCGTGCTTCAGTCCATCAAGATACTCCACCCTTTCATGAGTTATAGAGTACTATTCGAGTAGACAATATATGACAACAAAATCTTGCATGTTTTCAATCACCAATGCTCTTTGCAAACATTGCTCAGCCTTCACCGTGGGGTCAAGGTCCCTCATACATCTATTTTCGTAGAAGAATCTGCAGGCGATTTTAAGTCAAATAGAAAAAGGGGTTAGCTCAAATGCTAGGCCTAAGGTGAGTAAAAGCTATGGGATGTCAAAAAAATTCAACTATATATTTGGGGAGCCTTTCTCTTCAGGGGAAAGACCCCATGTGAGCAAGTATGGACAAATATATCAATGATGGCAGTAGTAGAACACCATGTCTAGTCTGTGGAACACATGGCCACAATCCTAGTGTCACTACCGTGTTACACAACCCAAGCTCATACAATGCACTTCAGCTATCCGTCTCAAACTGCATGGCACCCCGATACTGGAGCTTTTAATCGCATAACTAGTGATTTGTCTAGGCTCAATTTGACTGAAAACATCAAGGCGGGGATCAAATTCAAATCATTCTTTAAAACTAAAAAATGTTCGTGTTTCTCCTCATGTATCTAAGTCTCTATTGTCAGTCTGGCATTTTTGTCATTATAATAACTGTTCCTTTGAGTTTGACCATTCCTTCTTTTGTATAAAGAATCGCCAAGCCAAGGCTATTCTAGTCAAGGGACGCCATGACAATGGTCTCTATTATCTACAAAATCAACAATGTGCTGCATGCCTTTCTTGCTGCTCGTTCTAACTCTGTCCAATGTCACTCTTATTTGGGTCACCCTCAAGATAAAGTTATTCGTCAGTCCTAAGTCATCAATGTCAAAGCGGTTCTTTTTCGAATAAATGTAGCTCTTCTCTCTTTAGGAAAAACCTCACAATTGCATTTCCCTATTACTAGGAAAAAGAAAAGTTTCCTCTAGATATGATTTTTCACGATGTTTGGAGATCTCTTGTTTGGCTGTTTCTACTATTAAGCGATGTTATTTTGTTGTTTTTATTAACGTTATCTCCAAGTTTGTTTGGGCTCTATCCTGTTACCGATAAATCTGGCATTGCTTCTATTTTTATACATTTTCAAGCTCTAGTTGAATGGAAATTTAATAGAAAAATAAAGAGTTTTCATTCATAATAGGGGGTGGGTGGATGTAATTTCGTTCTTTAGGTACTACTTTTCAAATTCCAGGCATCCAATATAGATTATCCTATCCCCATACGCACAAGCAGATTGGAGCTGCATAAAGAAAAACCCGTCACATTGTTGAACCTGCCTAACATTGCTTGCACACTCCTCTTTACCAAAATATTCTTTAAGACTACCCTATCTATAAACAAACTCCCTTTGGAACTACTTGACAATAAGTCTTTTTTTCTTTCGCTTTTCAATAGCATGCATGACAATCCCTTTCTGAAAGTTTTTGATTGTGCATGTTATCTTGTAATGTGTCCATACAGTAGTCATAAATTTAGTTTTGGACCATGAAATGCATATTGATGGGGTATCCCTGCAATAATCTTGGAAATCCCTGTCTCAATACCTATGCAAATGAGATTATTATTGCAAGGCATGTATGATTTGTTGAAGGGGACTTTCTATGTAAGGCATACTTGATTCTTGAACCGTAAAATCTGACTTGGGTTGACATCTCTCTGCCATTGCTAGTTTATGATACTCGTACTATTAACACAACAAATGCCTTTTTTCCATACAATCTACAAGGAAATGATCTACCAAATAATGCTCCTTCATTACTGTTGGAACATAGGCATCATATGTATAGATGGGTAATTGGATCCCTCCAGGGTCCAATTACCACATCTGGTAGTTTAGTCCCACATCTACTATTTGTGGGACTTGGAGACTCAGTGGGGGCTATATAAGAAGCCCCACACCCATTGTATCAAGTGAGAAAGTCCAATAGAAACATTAGCCATTTGAGGCGCTCTCCCGTGGTTTCATCCCGCTCCTTAGGGAGTAGGTTTCCACGTAAAAATCCCGGTGTTCTTAATTGTTATTATTCTTTATCTCTGATTACACTTCCACATTCTCGTTTTCTAAAATGGAGAGCGGGTTCGATTCTTGAGGATTTTTAGTTTGTTCATTGATATTTGTTCGAGATTTGATTATCTGAGCGAGTTTGATTTTGAAGATTTGTTCGTGTGAAGATTATTTATTCATGATTGTGATCCATCCAAGTTTGAGAAATTATAGGGTTTCTTTTGAAACCCTAATTCTACATATTCAGATATTCAAGTTCTAAAAATTTGAGTTCAAGAAGTTAATTAGGGTTTTCTGATGGAACCCTAATACTGATGCACAACAACAAGCAAATCATAACATATGATTATCACAATCCTCGAAGATGGTTGTACTGACACATATTGAAGCCTCCAATCATATTGCATCTATCAACCTTAGCCGCATGGAATATTGTCTACGACTGAAGCATAAATGATCGAGCAAGGATGGGTTCTCTCTGCTAGACCCATCGAAACCCTTCATATCATGTCAGGCCGCCACCAAGGTTAAAAAAAACACGGAAGGCCATTGCCTCTCCCTCACGCTGCAACTGAGTTATTCTCCTCATGGAAGGCCCAAAGAAGCAGAGACCCGATGAAGCAGTCCCGTAGTTGAAACCGCAACTTCTAGCGCCAAAGCCCCACCAGTTCTCGCTCGGGTGGTGCAGTGCTTCTCGCGGCAGAAGCCCTAGCCGCATCCTCCATCGGTGCAAACTCCAGACATCTAGCCATGAAAAGGGCGGCGGTGATCTGCTTCTCTTCAATCACAGGCAGCGCCGCCAAAGGTCCGAGGTGACGATCCTCCTTGCGCTTGGTGGCACCAATGCTGCCCTCTACTGATCGCAACATCCATGCAATGCATCTCTTGCCGGCGATCTCTCAAGCTCCTCTCCATCATCCAGTTCGGCAACACAGATGAGATGGGTTCCCAAATTAGTGGTGCACAAGAAAAAAAGGGGTGGCCCGATGGCCCTTTAATAAAAAAATAGGGACGGCTGCTCTGCTAAAAATGGTGCATTTTTTAAGCCCAATTGGACTGCCGTGCGATTTTAAAAAAGGTGAGTTCTTTTTGGGCCCGAATTGGGCCATGAGTAATTAAAAGAGAGAGACATAGAGAGGGGTAGTATGTTTGGGCCCAAGTTGGGCCGTGTTTAAAAAAATTGCTTTGTAAAAGGTGCGTATAAAAAACTGTACATAGAAAAAAGAGAGACGGCTAAAAAAATAGCTGGGAAAAAAGGGATAGTGCAAAAAAAGAATCCGTACGAAAAAATGATTTGAAAAAAAAGGAAGAAGAAAAGTCAAAAAAATTGTGATGACTTATTGGTTTTTTGTTTTTCCTTTTTTTGTCTTTTCCAACTTGGTCGATATCTTCTATTCCGACAAATATGGGAGAAAGGGGGACTATTGTGTAGAGTTCTACGACTCAATTTTAGTTTTAGATTCTCCAGATTCTAGTCCAGCTAGATTTCAGACTTTACAGTTCAGATTCAGATTCGATGCTCAGATTGATTTATGAGTCTTCAATATGATCCACGTGTGTCTGCGATCATCAGTTGTGTGGTCCCCATCTTTGTTTTTTAGTTTCAGAGTTTCATAGGATCCATAGGGACTCCATAGTAGAGATCCCATTCTCTATGCCATTGTGGGCTAGGATTTTCATGTGGTTTCATAGGGACTCCAGAGTAGAGATCCCATTCTTTGAGTCATTATGAGAGAGACCTAGTTCTCCGACGAGGAGACTTTCAGACTCCATTCTCTAGTGACCGTGGACTCCAACGAGGATGTTTCCACGACTTTTTTCTAGTTCGATTCTTCAGAGAGATGGAGCAGTTGTGTGCTAGAGTTCTCGAAGTGGAGACTCATTACAATTTCAGTGACTCTGACAAGTGCAATACAGAGCACATGTTCTCTGATGAGGAGACCTAGTTCAACTCACACTCCATCCCTTTTGTTCCTCCTCACCAACAGGGCATGAGAAGCAACATCCTCGAACACAACTGACAATAGAGTATGCGTTGAGTTGATACTGTCTGTAGTGCCTTGTATTGTGAGTTTGCGATTTCTTTCTATGTGTCCAAGCTGAGCATTG
Organism: Ottelia alismoides; assembly: GCA_037367405.1. Lineage (NCBI taxonomy): Eukaryota > Viridiplantae > Streptophyta > Magnoliopsida > Alismatales > Hydrocharitaceae > Ottelia > Ottelia alismoides. The sequence continues at coordinate 249,096 of JAZKJV010004536.1, read as the reverse complement.
CATGCTCCAGCTTGAGGGGAAGTGTTGGAATATATGCGTCATATGTAGAAATGGGTAATTAGATCCCTCCAGTGTGCAATTACCATATCCAGTTTTTTAGTCCTACATCTACTATTTGTGGGACTTGGAGACTCCGTGGTGGCTATATAAGCCCCATACCCATTGTATCAAGTGAGAATGTTCAATAGAAACATCATCTCTTTGAGGCGTTCTCCCGTGGTTTCATCCCGCTCCTTAGGGAGTAGGGTTCCACGTAAAAATCCCGATGTTCTTCATTGTTCTTATTCTTTATCTCTGGTTACGCTTCCGCATTCTCGTTTTCTAATAATTACCATATTTTATTTGAATCAACCTCATCATTGTCGACTTCGAGCACACGTTGATTACTGTTATAAATCGGAAGCGGAAGCGGAATGATATACAGAGCATAGAACAAAAAATATAAAACATGGAACAAGGGATTTTACGTGGAACCCTACGTGAGGAGCGGGATGAAACCACGGGAGAAGCCCTCAAAGGGGCATATGCTTCATTGCTTTTTCTCAATGAGTACAGGAGGTCTGGGGCTCCTTATATAGCCTTCCCAGAACCTCCAAGTCCCACCATTGGGCGGTGGGACTAAACACAGGATGTGGTAAATGGATCTTCTCCAGGATCCATTTACCCTTCTACAACTCAATAGGTGCACTACCAAATACTCCAACACTCCCCCTCAAGCTGGAGCATGCAATGCTCAGCTTGGACAAGCAAACAGAAAGAAACTCAACTCACGCTACAGGACACTACGGACAATATCAACCCAACGCGCACATGCTGTAGTCGAGGACGTTGCTTCTCATGCCGTGCAGGTGAGGAGGACGAACGGGCTGGAGTGTGAGTCAACTGAAGACTCGGAATCTGACCATCGAGTCTGAAACTGCACCTGAAGTCTCCTCGTCGGAGAACTGGGTCTCTCCCATCTGGCTTAGAGAATGGTGCACTGCTCTGGTGTACCTATGATACCACATGAAAACCCTTGCCCTCAAGGGAATGGTCCTCTGCTCTGGAGTCCCTATGGCTCACATGAAAACTCTGGCCGAACAACAACAAGGATGATGGGGACCACGAAATAAAAGATGGCAACATATGCTCATCTGACAATGACCGCAAACATATGCGTGTCTGAAACTGGTGACTCGGGATCAATCATCGAGTCTGAAACCGAACTGTAGAGTCTGATCATCTGGCTGGTCTGGAGGCTGGCATCTGAATCTGAAATCTGGATCAAGACCTGTGACTCTACATAATACTCCCCCTTTCTCCCATACTTGTCGGAAAAATGACATTGGCCAAGTTGGGAGAAGACAATGACATGGGGAAAATAACATGAACATTCACAAAATTTTCTTGTGACTTTTCAATATTTTTTTTAAGCCGTCACACCTTTTTTTTAAAGCCGTTTCACTTTTTTTCGGCTTTTCTTGCATTTTTTTTTGAAAAAAAAATCTTTGCGTACGGCTTTTTAATTTGTACGCGCCTTTTCAAAAATTATTATTATTATTTTTTGGAATCTCTCTCTCCCTTTTTTTCTTCTTTTCCTTCTTTTTTTCTTAATAACATACATGCCAAAAATAAATTTACTGACCTGTCCCCTTTTTTTTTATGCGGCTGGTCATCTCCCTCCCCCATATATTTTTTTATACATATATGTAGGCTCAAATAAAAGAAAATTTTAATGTCTGATCCCTGGGAACCCTAAGACACGCGCCCTTTCCTTATAATAAGGAGGGCCATCGGGCCCCCTTTGTTTTGCTTCATCGCTAGGGTTCCGAAGGAATCCTCTTGTTTACGCCACCGCCGCCATCATTGGATGGAGGCGGGAGATGCTAGGGCGCCGCCAGGAGCAATGCCGCGCAAGGCTGAGTTCGGCTGGTGCCTGGGAGGTGTCGCCTAGGCCTGCGCAGGAGGAGAATCGCCAGAGGGGGGGGGGAGTACGCCGCCTATATCAGATGACTGTGGGGTGCTGTTGGGGATCGCCGCCAAAGCCTGATACCTCCGCCTGAGGCTGGTGTCGCGCAGCGTGCGACTCGCGCCGTGGGGACATTCTGCTTGAAATAGTGTGGCGGCCATTAGCCTGGAAGGTTGGGAGAAGTTGCGAGGCATGGAAGGTTGGGAGAAGTTACGCCATCGGCCTGGAATGTAGAGATTGGAGGTTGCGCACAGATCTGGGGAGCGGAGGAGCGTGGGAGATGCAGGCCAACGAGTTGCAGGCCAACGAGGAGATGCAACACCGCCTCGTGCATGGCAGACGGTACTGGAGGATGGCCTGATATCACGCGAGGAGCCACAAGGGCTCTCCTGCAGGCTTGAGCATCTTCTTAACAAAATAGAGTTAGGGTTTCAGAATGAAACCCTCATGATAACTCAAAAAAAAATTCTTGATGCCGTTCTTCAAAACAGGAATTGAACCTCATGATAATCAAATTCTCGAATCAAAACAAAGAATAAATCCTCGAGAATCAAACCCGCTCTGATACCATGTTATAAATCGGAAGCGGAAGCGGAATGATATACAGAGCATAGAACAACAAATATAAAACATGGAACACGGGATTTTACGTGGAACCCTACTCCGTGAGGAGCGGGATGAAACCACGGGAGAAGCCCTCAAAGGGGCATATGCTTCATTGCTTTTTCTCAATGAGTACAGGAGGTCTGGGGCTCCTTATATAGCCTTCCCAGAACCTCCAAGTCCCACCATTGGGCGGTATGGGACTAAACACAGGATGTGGTAAATGGATCTTCTCCAGGATCCATTTACCCTTCTACAACTCAATAGGTGCACTACCAAATACTCCAACAATTACAACCAACATGTTGGTGTTCGTCCACAACAACTAATGGCACATACTGCAAGTAACAATGACTATGAACCCACCTCCTTCTCTCAAGCAAATGATAATCCTAATATGCAGCATGCAATGATAATGATAGAAGAATTGTAAGCTCTTCTCTCCATTGATACATGGACACTCATGCAACTCACATCCTTTCATGTTTTTTATAGGACGTAAGTGGGTGTTTCACATCTAACAATCACTAGATGGATTCATTGAACGATATAAAGATTGTCTAGTTGGAAATGACTTTCATCAAAGAGACTACACTATAACATTTAGCCTGGTGGCAAAACCTAATATATTACAGATAATGTTGTCCATTGCAGTACTTTCCAAATGGTCATTGCGACAAATCAACATCAGCGATACCTTTTCGAATGGAGATTTTAGCGAAGGGTTTTACATGATTCAACCACCAGGTTTTATTGATCCCTTCAAACCTAATCATATTTTCCCCATACATAAATCCATGCATGGCTTAAAAACATGTGCCCCATGCATGGTTCAGTCATCTGAGTACGCTTCTTTATACAATAGGAATCTATTCATCAAAGATTGTCACCTCCTTGTTCGTATTGCCAAAGATATTGTATGTGTGTGTATATATACACTAATATATGTTGATTATATTATCATTACATGAAGTCGTGATATCAAAATAAAGTGGGTCTCAAAGGCCTTGGTAAAAGAATTTTGAGTTCGTCCTGTTGGATCACCTTTCTACTTTCTTGGTATTGAGGTATATAATCTCCAACAACGGATTCTTCTGTGACCAACAATACATTCACAATTTGCTCCATCGATCCAACATGACAAACTAAAATATTTTGCCAACTCCTATGATGGTAAAATCAAATTTATCAAAGAATGGTCAAGAACTCTCTCAACTAGTGCTTTATTGCCAAATTGCAATACCTGCTTCTTACGAGACTTGCCGTCTCCTCTTCTGTTACTAAAGCATGTTACTTTCTAAGCAATTCCATAGACGAACAATGGACTCACATCAAGAGACTTTACGTTATCTCAAGGTTACAAGCAGACATGGTCTTCTCCTGCATAAATCATATTCCTTTTCCCTCGTGGCCTGCTCTGAAGCTACAGTTGACTGAAAATCATCATGCAGTTTCTGATATATTTTGGCTCAATCTTCTACGGAATCAGAATACAAGGCACTTACTAATGCTAATGACGAGTTGGTTTGGCTGTGTATATTGTTTAATGAATTCCATCAGTATGTCCTCTCTCCTTCTATTCTAGGGTGTGACAACGTTGGTACTACTTATCTCACTTCTAATCCAGTATTTCATGCTCTTCAAACATATTGAAGTAAACCACCCCTTTATATGAGATCATGTGGCTAAAGGATCGCTCAAAATCAAGTTCCTCTCTTGCAAAGATCAACTTGCAGACGTCATGACCAAATCGCTCCTGCATGCTTCCTTTCGTCGCTTATGATTTCGTCTTATTGGAGTTGCTACTCCAGGGATCATCTACTCAGAAGGGGGCCGAGGGGCTGTTAGCCTGCTAGAGATAAAATTTCAAAACAAGGTAAAGTTAAGATAAAATCACAAAACAAGGTAACAAGATTTTGACTCAGTCAAAACTTGTTAACTTGAGAATAGAATTTGTTGAAAGAGCCATGAGGATTTGTGTGCTGAAATATAATCTTTTCCTTGTCTTTCTTTTCTTATCACGCTATAAGGGGGTTATTTTGAAAATTGCTTCAACTAATAATTGAACAAGATCTGGATCACTAACGCCGTTTTCTTTCATGCAGGAGTACGAGTGCTGAGAGAACTGTCAAGCGACTGCGTCTGTCAAAGGCCTTGACTGTTCCTGATGTTACAACTGTCTATGAAGCTTGTCGTAGGATGGCTGCTCGCCGGGTTGATGCTGTGTTATTAACAGACTCGAATGCTTTGCTTTGTGGTATTTTGACTGCTAAGGTTAAAGGAGATGTCTACTTGTTATATGGTGTCGTGGTATAATCTAATAATCTTGTTTCATTTATCTTACTGTTCCTGTTTTTTTTGGATCCAAGGATATAGCAACTAGAGTTATTGCTCGAGAATTAAAGCTTGAGGAAACACCTGTCTCTAAAGTCATGACAAGAAATCCGATATTTGTTCTTTCGGACACATTGGCTGTAGAGGCATTACAAAAGATGGTTCAAGGTTCACTAGCATCAATGTTTTGTCCTATTTTAACTGTATTTTCTCTACTTATCTATCTATGAAATTGATTTGCGCTGACAGGCAAATTTAGGCATTTGCCTGTTGTAGAGAATGGTGAGGTAATTTCACTGCTCGACATAGCAAAATGTTTATATGATGCAATTGCTCGAATGGAAAGAGCCGCTGAGAAGGGAAATGCAATTGCGGCAGCTGTGGAGGGTGTGGAAAAGCATTGGGGAGCATCTTCAAATGGTCAGTGAATGCCAGACTCAGTATAAATAATCATTATTTATTTTTATCTAAAATTTGTTGATTCTCTATGATCAACGCAAAAGTTTCACTATGGATTACTACACACAGGTAAATACCATTGTTGGAAGACTTCGTCATATTTGTAGGGCTATATAAAGAGCCCACACACTCTATACTCACAGAGAAGAGCATAATGAAATATCCAACCCTTTGATACATTCTCCCGTGATTTCATCCTTCTCCTTAGGGAGGATTTCATGTAAAATCCATGTATTCTTAGTTGTTATTATTATTTTGTCTTTGATTATTTGCTTTCGCATTATATTTTCTACAAGAGTATAAGTTCCTTTGAATCAACCATCTCTTTTATGAATGACGTGTTTGGTTCCATCATGCTAGACATACTTATTGTATACATTTAATTGTCATAGTATAATAGCATTCCAGACTCGATATTTATTCCAATGTATGTTAGACTGATGTAAAGCGTAATACCTTTGCAGCTTCTATTGCAACAACCTTGCAGTCTACTTTTATACTAGATCTCACACATTTAGATCGTCTCTTGCTCCTCCAAATTACAAGACTGTTTTTGAGATATATATATATATATATAATATCTAGCGGTAAATTTTCAATGCTAGTATATCCATTTCAACCACATTTGTGTCCTTTTTTCTTTTTAAAATAGATCGTTAGGATTTGTCAGACCAAACTCTACTGCACGCTTCACTTTTAACTGTATAATCCCTCTTCATCATCCTTGTGATGATCATATCACCCACATAAACAAGGAAATGAACCACTTTGTTTTCACTTCTCTTGGCAAATATGGTATGATCTTAATTCCCCTAGTTGTATCCTAGTCTAAGCTTTTTGTTAAATTAAGCACTTTTTTAAATTTACAATGTTACCCTATCTTATCATAATCTGGTGGTATATGTATGCACACTTTCTCTTAGAGATCTCCATTAAAAAACATTCTTTACATGCTGGTGATGTGTCCAATCCCGAAGAGCAATTAAAGAGAGACAACACATTGTATATAATTTCACTATAGGAGCAAACGTCTCCAAGTAACCAAAACTATGTTTTTGACTGAAGCCTTTTGCAGTCTGACGTTGTATATCTTTACCTACCAATTTGATATGTATTTGGTGGTATAAATTCACTTCGAACCGGATGAGCCCTTTTAGGAACATAAACAATGACCTAAATGCAAATTTTGACTAGAACCTCCATCTCTTCATGTATATCCCAAATCTACCTAGGATATGCATCGACCTCAACAACATTCTTGAGAATCATAGATGCAGAGGTCGATGAATCGTGATTTGTCTGTTACTGGCCAAATCTTCAATGGAGTGGTGCTTCCGTGGCCCTCCTCTCAGGTTTCCCCAAGAAAGGAAGGTGTTATTGTGGCTTCGCATGCTGGGGAAGCGTTGCTGCAAGACTCCAAGGTGCAGTAGGGCATCGTAGCGAAAGAGATTTGCTCTGGGGTTGTTTTACCTACCTTTTCTAGGAAGATCGATTCTCGTCTTGAAGAACCTGTGGTACCCGATAAGGCTGTGGTTTCCAAAATTGTTTATCCGGTGGTCTCACGGAACGACAAGGTGGCTGTGCAACATGATTCTTTGTTTGATCTTGAGGAGCTCGAGTCCAGTTGCAGTTGCACCTCCTTTGAGCATGTGCGAGATTGGGGTAAGTTGAACCCCCTCCTCATATTACCTCCTCCGCCCGCTGTTAGGATGTTTGAGGAAACACAAGTGAGAGCTCTCCTCCCTGTTGCTTAGCTGTGCGTAGGGGGGCTCCACTAATCACCTTTGGTGGACGAGGTGCACATGATGTATGCCATGGATGTAGAAATATTTACGTATTTTCATATTCTCTATGTACTCGTTTCGTTATTTTATTTCTTAGTATCCGCTTTATGTAATTTACCCATAGGACTCTCCTCTATATAAGAGAGCCTAGGGTTCTTAGAAATATTATGCTCTTATTTTCTTCCAACATGATATCAGAGCAGTGGTTTTAGACCGGAGCTCGTCTACCCTAACCCTAAACCCCACCAGCCGCCCTTCCTCTCCTCCTCGCGCATGCTATGATCCATTACAGAGGAAAAACTATATCAGTGCTGATGTCACATTTTTTGAGTCCGTAATTAGGGATGTCAGCAGGTCGGGTTTGGGGCGGGTATCATTATTCCCAAACCCATACCCGTTTATAAAATTGCTACCCAAACCCGCCCATCTATTAAATGGGTAAATCATAGCAGGTACCCATCTACCCAACGGGTACCCACATACCCAATGGGTACCCATGTATCTAGTAAATGACATAATAAAGACTCGTGTCAAGATAGACAAAATAAGCCGTATACAATGACCGACAATATTTAAACTACTAAGACATAAAAATCCATCAATATAATTTATAATGCATAATAATATTAAATGCGAGAGGGGAGAAAATTAATTATCTTATCAATTTTTGATAATTTCTTGATTAATAAATTGATAATATACTTTTTAATTAAACTTATGTGATTAATCATTTCTTATATTACATGCTTTCTCTAATCAAGCCAAAAAGATATAAACAACTCCTCACATGTTAAAAAATAGCATCTGCCATGAACAAACTTTATTAAGTAATCATGTAGGATGCTGAAGAAAAGAACTTGACATTACAAGAGTAAATTGCAACTAGTCGAAATGTTACAATTGTCGTTTGAAAGAAACGTCACAATCTTGTGAACAATTATGATAGATGAGTATATGACTCTCATGTTGTACGACATTTTTGTGTCTCTTGCTTGCCTGTAAAGAGAAATTACAAAATAAAATACAATATGATTAGATCAAGTAAGTCAAGATAAAAAAGAAACTTGATAATATTTAAATAACAATACCTTATAATGATAAGAAAATGCTCCAAGAAAACTCTTCACCTAACTTTGAGAATTAATATCCACCTAAACATTAGAAAAGTGATCACATCATTATGTTCATATTTGTCGACAATTATATCACATGTTTCATTATAAGAATTACCTCCATAATGTCATCCACATCATTATTAATAAGTTGACAAAGGTCAATAGTCTTCGATGAACCTATAATCACTCAAGTAGGTCATATATTTTCTTAAATAGAAAATCTTAAATCATTTTAAAATACTTAAAGATTAAAATTTCTCACCTAGTTTGTTGCCCCATAACCAACTTTGTGTGCACATCAAAGCCTCTAAAGTTGAAGGCTTTAGCCTGCTTCTATGAGTGCTTAAAACCCTTCCACTTGTACTAAAAGCAGACTCAGAAGCGACCGTAGAAACATGAATTGCAAGAAAATCTCTAGCAATGGATTATAAAATTGGAAACTTAATATCATTGGTCTTCCACCATACTAACAAATCAAAGGTATGAGATCTTGGTAAAATTCCATCCTCCAGATAATGATCCAATTCTGACCTCATATTTATAATGGTTGTTTCACTGCTAACAAACTTGTCAAAATTAGAGAGCGGATCTAAGTCATTTTCAAGATCGAAAGATTCATTATTTTGTGATAGCACATCCACATTGTCATTCTTCCTTGATCCTTTATAATGTTGGTATCCTAAAACCAAATCATAACACATCTTACGAATCCTTGACAATTCATTAGAAGATTTGGTCCCATAAATTAAAGGAAAATACCATTCCAATAGTTTCATCTTGTATCGAGGGTCAAGTACAACTCCTAATGCCATAACACCGCAAACATTTCCCCAATATTTATTAAATTTCTCCATCATCCTGTGAGCCATTTTTCTAATCTCGTCTCTTGGATCGATGAGCCATTGTTGTAATGCAACCTTTATCTCACAAATTTTTGGAAATAAAATATTAATGGTGGGATATTTTGTTCCAGAAAATAACTCTGTCACATTATAAAAGATCTTCAATTTGCTGCATACTACCTTTGCCATCTCCCATTCATCTTCGCTAGGTAAACACTTGTACGTAGATTCACGTTGTTTTAATCTATGGAATACATCTTTATATGCAATTGCAGTTTGAAGCATCGGAAACGTGGAATTCCATCTAGTTTTACAATCCAACGATAACTTTTTAGTGCAAGCAATTTGTAATTGCTTCAATCCTTCCTCAAACTTCTCCTCCCTTTTTGTTGTAGCTGTCCAAAATACAACACTATCTCTGATTTTCTCTATTTCATCTGTAATAGTTTCTAAACCATCCTTTACAATCAAATTAAGGATATGCGCACAACATCTCATATGGAATAATTCACCACATAATATAAGAGAACTTGAGGAAATTTTTTCCAATAGAATGTTGACTAATGCGTCGTTTGTTGAACAATTATCAAGTGTAATGCAAGATAGATTTCTGTCAATATTGAAGTCCAATAAAGATTCTATTAAGACATTTGATAATGCTTCAGAAGTATGCGGACATGGAATATTAGCAAATCTACAATAAAACATTATAAAAATTAATCACCATCTAAAATATACATGAGTAAAAAGAGTTTAAGCAATTACATAATCAGTAATTACCTCAAAATTTTATTCTGTAGTGTCCAAGAGTCGTCAATAAAGTGACAAGTAATAACCATATATCCACACTTTTGGTTACTTGATGTCCACATATCTGAAGTAATTGCAATTCGACTTTTATTATTCTGAATGAAATGCATCACATTATTCTTTTCCTCTGCATATATCTTGAGTATATCACTAGCGATTGTATTTCGTGAGATAAGCTTGAAAAGTGGTTGAAGACCCGCAATATATTTTTTAAATCCCACATGTTCGACAATATTCAAGGGATATTCGTGCATGATGATCATTTCTGCAAGATATTTTCTTGACTTCTCTTGATCAAAATAATAGTTGTTAATAAGACTGTTTGGCTTCTTTTGATTTGCAACAAGAAGTTGTTGTCTAATATCCTTGTTTTTTCTTTTAGGACAACTAACAAGATGATTGTGTAAATTTTTTGTCCCATTTTTTGATCCAGCCCCTAATCGTGTCTTACAGTAGTTGCATACAACCTTTTCAACCCCATTCATCTCTATCATAGCAAAATGATTCCATACTTCAGATATACGTTTCCTTTTCCTTGTTGTAATCGTTGACGATTCAATAGGATTTGAACAAAGAGGTGTCTCATTTATCTCTTGTAATGGTGATCCACTATCATTGTCAGGTTGCATAGGCATCTCCATATCGATCAAGCCAACAATCTACACAATAAAATGAAAATATTTGCAATGCATTTCAAACATTCAAGTGCATAACCACGTACAAAGATTATAATATTCGTAAACAAACATAATAAAAAATTTTAAATTTCAAAAAATTTCAATCCTAAATGAATCTATGTATCTATTATCTATTGAAATTTTATTTAACAAGGTAAGATCAATGGGATGCTGACATTAGATTCAGCCGTTGGATGCACGCAAGTTCAGATCTGGACAGAGATTGTAAATATATCACCCCAAAAAACGTTAATTCCCAGCACTCCTCGGACGTCGAGCCGCTTAAAACCTAAAATATATCACAACATTTTCAAACTCCCACAAACAATAGTACAAGCACCACCGGAAATTAAGATCGCATTCAACTCGTTATAATCCCAACACACTCTCAAAAGCAAGCGAACATTGCCACATACAAAAGAACAATTGTGCATTAAAACGTAGAGGAGGTGAAATCAAAATCTAAGATAAAAAAGCAGAAATAGCTAAAACAAAAAACGTTTACGAGGGAAAAAATCGAAAATTTATGAAATTAAATGAAGAGGCGTGGAACCAAACATCAATATCTTCTTAAACCTTACCTCGGTCGCGGTGCTCGCACGAAAAAACCTCAAAACGGAGCCCAAACAATAGCAAACCACCACTGGAAAGTGATGGAAACTAAGATCGCACCAATCTCGCTATAATCCCACCGCGAACAACTCCAACCGAGCTCCAGCCTCCCGATAGCCCTCTAGGAATCTAAACAGCAGAAACATCGCAAGACTGCATTCGCCAACAGATCACTAGACGTGTTTCATCGATTCCAGTAATGAGAACATTAACAGAAACAGAACTGTTGACATCCTTAATAGTGGGGCGCCCGTTGCAATTGCCAATTGCAATTTGTCAATGACGTGATTCACGTGAATCATGGACATTAAGCACAATACTTTATAATTTTATATTCAAAATTACATTACATTATTGCTATTTTTATATTCTATTTATTGCAATTAAGCAACGTGACCAGTGATCACCAATGTTTCCTTTTTATATTCTCGTAATATGATTCTTATTTTATTATGTTATCTAATACAATTATCATTTCTTTATCCATATATGTATATGTATATGTATATGTATATGTATATGTATATGTATATGTATATGTATATGTGTGCGTGTGTGTATATATCGGGTTTGGGGCGGGTTCGGGTTCGGATACCCACGAGGAAATCCCAAACCCAAACCCATACCTGCATAGATACCAAAGTAAAAACCCAAACCCATCCAATAATAATTGGGACGGGTTTCGGATTGTTAAATGGGGCGGATTCGGGTCGGGTACCCAATGGGCAGACCCAGATTGACATCCCTATCCGTAATGTATTTCTCTCCTACATGTGACAGGTTGGCTTCTTCAGAGTATGATACTGAAATCTACATGCCACCTCCTCCTCCGATTCTGTTGTCTTCTCCTCCTGTTACACCACCACCACCACCACCACCACCACCTCCACCACTACCACCACCAGTCCCCTCTACACAGCTGCCTGTGAACACTGTTCCACCTTTACCCAAATACTATAGTTTATACCCGTCGGTCAGCTACTGCTCATGGTCATGGCCAATCATCCAACACGCCCCAAGTTTGTCCAGATAACATGTTTTCTAACGATGGGACTGGCGATATTTCTGTACGGGGATCATTGCAGGAGGAGGTTCCTGAGGACATGGACATACCCATTGCCATTAGGAAGCAAAAGCGTACCTGTGCAACATATCCACTTGCTTCACACGTGTCCTTTCATTGCATGACAGGGGATTTTCACAGCTTTGCAGTTGCTCTATCTGCTGAAGACATTCCACGGACTTACCAAGGTGCCTTGAAAGATAACCGCTGGCGTTTAGCTATGGAAGAAGAGATGACAGCCTTGCAATCACGTGGTACTCGGAGCTTGGTGTCTGCTCCTCCAGGTGCCTCTATTGTCAGTTGCAAAGTGGTGTTTACCGTTAAATATAATGCCGATGGGAGTCTTGATCGGTACAAGGCAATATTGGTGGCACGGGGGTTTACTCAAACCTATGGTGTAGATTATTTGGATATATTCTCTCCTGTTGCTCGTCACTCCACTTTACGTGTTCTACTCTCTGTTGCAGTGGTACGTGACTGGCCCTTATTTCAGCTAGATGTTAAAAATGCCTTTTTGTATGGAGATCTACAGGAAGAGGTATACATGCAGCAGCCTCCGGGGTTTGCTACTGAGGGGGAGTGTCAACAGGTTTGTAGACTCCATAAGGCGATATATGGCCTAGAGCTTAGTTTCAGAAGCTCTCAGATCTGATTGAACGACAAAGATTCAAGAGGTCGAATGCAGACCATTATCTATTTGTGCAGAGGACATCTAGAGGGATAGTTGTTATCATGATTTATGTTGATGATATAATTGTTACAGGAGATGATGCATAAGGAATAAAGATGGCAAAAGACTTTTTGGGCAGTCAGTTTGTCACTAAGGATTTGGGCACCCTACGGTATTTCCTATGGTTGGAATTTGCTAGGAATGCGCAGGGTCTTGTGATGACCCAAAAGAAATATGTTACATACATGCTTGTTGAGACGGGCATGATTGGGTGTAGACCCTCTACTACTCCTATAGATCCTAGCATGAAGTTATACGATGGTGATACATATGAGGTTGATAAGAGGAGATACGAAGAGATGGTGGGAAAGCTCCTTTATGTTACTAATACCAGACCATATATCACCTTTGATGTGAGTCGAGTAAGCCAGTTTATGGAGCAACCTCGACAGGTACACATGGATGCTATACACATGATATTGAGATATCTAAAATCATCTCCAGGTACATGATTACTTTTCAAGAAAAGAGCAACTCTCACTGTATCTGTATGTGCTGATGCTGACTATGCAGGGTGTCCTGAGGACAGGGAGTCTACGTCGGGCTTTGCAGTATTTGTTGGCAGTTCCCTTGTTTCTTGGAAAAGCAAAAACAAACAGCTGTGGCTAGATCAAGTACCGAATCAGGACTATGGCACAAGCAAGTACCGAAATGGTGTGGGTTCGAGCAGTGTTAACAGATTTACACATAGAAGTTCCTTTACCCATGCAGTTACAATGTGATAATTAAGCTGCTATGTTTATTGCAAACAACCTTGCATTCCATGAGAGAACTAATCATATTGAGGTAGATTTCCATTACACGAGAGATATGATTCAGAAGGGGTTGATATCTACATCACATGTCAGTTCAGGAAAGCAAACTGCAGATATATTTACCAAGGCATTGCTCAGAGGACCATTCCTGAAGTGTTCGTCTAAGCTGAGCATGATTGACATCTATGCTCCAGCTTGAGGGGGAGTGTAGAAATATTTACATATTTTCATATTCTCTATATACTCGTTTCGTTATTTTATTTCTCTATATCCGCTTTATGTAATTTACCCATATGACTCTCCTCTATATAAGAGAGCCTAGGGTTCTCAGAAATATTATGCTTTTATTTTCTTCCAACAATGGAAGGCTTTGCGTCTGGCTGGTTTGGACGAAATGATACCACTTGTAGATACAACCTATGCTAAGGTGATTAGTGCAGGGCCGGTTTTGACTGATTCAGGAGATACTGCTGAGAGCTCATTTGTTGGGAATGCTCCAGGCAAAAAACAAAAGCGGTATAGGAACAAAAAGTTGGTGGCAGCGAGCTTTAAGAAATCAGGTGAGGGGGATGATCATCAAACTGCAAAAGAGGAAGTCTTGATTGAGAAAGAGCTGTATCGATTAAAGATAGCACAAAAAGGTCTCGTCTGGTGTGTCAAGGTGTGGATGGTTGAGCTGCCGTGGGAGGGTTGAGTGGTGTGGTGTTTTCAAGGGTTTTCAGGAATCGAAACGCAAGGTTGGGCTGCAACCCCTGATGATGACCCATGGTCGATGGGCCATTCCACGGTCGCCTTGCAGCTGTTCGAGCTCTCTGGTGTGTCTGCCCATGTCGAGTGAAGACCAGAGCTCTTCTTGGAGCTCCGCCCATACTGCCTTCCTTCATCTCGCATCGTTCTTCAATCCTCCACGTAAGCCCTCCTTGGTTTTTGCTTGTTTTCCTCTAATTTATTTGCATCACACACCCACTCTCATCCCCAATTGATCGTGCCCTGAGCTTCGCCGTGGATCATAGGTCCACGCTGGAGCCGTCGTTCACCTCCTTCCCTCTTCTAGAGCCCTCTCCACCTCAGGCTTTCTTCTCCGACCATGTCGGATAAGAACCCAATTAGGGCCTCCACGTTCTTCGCTCCGCTACCCTCCACTTCACCTCACTTCACTCGTACCATATGCTTCGGCTATCGCCTAACCCTTTTTGCAGGTTGAATCTTCAATGGCTGGAGGATCTGTAGCTTCTTCGTATTAGCAGCTCTGCTCCGATGAGGGGGTGTCGTCCCGACCTTCGAGCCACCCCCAACGCTCCATATCACTGCCAGGATCTTTGTCGACTGCCTATGGACCTTCGCCGACCTTCAGATCGCAAGGAGGAGCTCGGAGGAGGGATCATGGGTTCGTCGGAAACCCATTTGCACCGTCGTAGCGAGGAGGAGAGCATGATAACTTATACCGTCAGATCATCCTCGATCTGACGGCTCAGATGGCACATCTGCTTCGGAGCTAGCCCAAGAGCTTCGGTGGGATCGAGGATGCTCCAAACCCACTCGGGCCACCTACGTGGCCTGAACCACCTGCACTGGCTCGACCCTTTCGCCCGTGCCTCTGCCCGCGTGCTCCTCACATGTGGCTCGGGATATTTGCAGCAACGCCCTCAATCTTCTCCAGATTCGTAGTTAGGTCCTCACCGCATGCGCTTCACATGCAACATCAGGGATATTTGCACGGAGGCCCTATCGGGTTCTTATATTTACATATATGCCCCCACACGCTTGGACAAATACATGGATGACCCTTGCAGCTCTTATATATTGCAGAAATACCCTGACATGACCTATTTGCAAAGTTTTGTATATATTTTTGCATGATTTCCTTTCGTTTATGCCCCTGGAAACTTTAGGCTACAACTTGAGCATATGGACTCCGATTTCGACGATTTCAGTTTCATTTGATTGCTTATTTGATTATCTCTCTTGGCATGAATTATTTACTGATTTGCCACTTGGAATAGTAGGAATCACTTAGATATAAATAGTGTCAATTGCTTAACTATTTAAATGCCATTAGTTAAAATCGGAGATATATTGATGCATCAAATATTCATGAAAATATTCACTTATGTCTTGCTCAATTAATTGATAAAATTAGGGTATATTTATGCATCGTAACTTGTTTGCATTGCATCGCATTGTGTAGCATTTTGTCATCTAATTTAACTTGCATAAAATGAAAATAAAATGCATTCTGTTCATTAATGATGTTTTACATCGTATTGTTTATGCATTGTTGACCTAGGTAGATAAGAAAATCACTTAATTTAGATATTAATATCTGATTAATCAATTAGATAGCTCGTGTCACTGAGATCGACCCTGGACTTCTCGGGTTAAAAAAAATTTAGACCGAGCCCCCTCCTCGTAGAGAAATCTTGGGCTTTGTCTCTGATAGATCGCTGATCGGCCATGCTACAACTTAACCGAATTAACTTAGCCAATTAACGGTTCATCAACAATTTCAACGAGAACTACATGAGATCGATACCTACAACGCGCTCATGGCATTCCGATTTTCATCATTGTTTGACAAAATAACTAGGGGGCAAGGGCAACGCAACCCTAGTTCGCATCTCCAATGTGCAACCCTTGCGCGATTCCAGGTCAAATCCATCTAGAAAAAAATGATGGTGCAAGGGCTTCTGGAGGAACCTCTTCCTATCTCCGCCTTCCATGCGATGCTGCACATCCATGCAGCCCTTCCAGTGATGCCGATCACCACACGCTGGTGATGCAGGCACTCCATCACCTTGGCGATTGATATTGGCGACTGATGTTCATCGGGTCTTCCTCTCGATGGCGGCAACTTCGCTCCAATTGAATATCAAGAAGGAGAAAAGAAGAGGAGTAGGAGGCGACACATCTTCACCCCCATACAAGCTCCTCGACTCCTGGCGACCATTCCTTGGCACGTGCGATGGCGATGGTAGCGCATCTTCTTCAGGACGGCTCCTGGTGTGAGGCGATGGCATCGCTAACATACATGTTCCTTTGGCGGAACCTTAATTGGTAGGGGCAATGGCCTTTCTTGAAGCCTGATATACCTTTTCATTTTTTAAATGAAAAGGGGCCCATAATGTTGCTCATGCAGATTTACAAAAAAAAGGAGCATGTAGATTTAGGCCCACCTTGGGCCGAGTTTTTTTAAAGAAATGAGCACACGGTTAAGAGCCCAATCAGGTTGTAGTTTTGGACTCTATTTGGGTTATGTTTAAAAAGAAAAAGTTTTTTTAGAAAAGGTACATATAAAAAAACCATACATGAAAAAAATGGGGGGGGGAGGACGACTATAAAAAATAGCCAGAAAAAATTGATTTGAGAAAAAAGGGGTGCTGTTATTGCATCAGAGAAAAAAGGGGGAGGTTTTTTTGGCACTAACAGTGGGCTACTGCAGATTTTTGAGCCCAAATTTGATCGTATCTGCAGCTGGGAAGAAAAAGGGGCCTTAAAATTAAGGTTGAGATTGTGGGTCCAACTGGATCATGAGTTTTTTTAAAGAAGGCAAGAGTACAGAAAAAAGAAGAGAAAAGCCTTACATAAAGAGAAAAACATGATTTGAAAAAAATACGAGAAGAAAATTCGAAATATTTGAGACTGTTTATGTGGTATATTTGTTTCTTCCCATCTTTCCTGTCTTCTTCCAACTTGGTTTGATGTCATCAATTCCGATCAGTAATAGTATGGGAGAAATGGGAAGTATTATGTAGAGTTCTACATTTCTGATTCTCCTGTTCAGATTCTTGAAATTTCAGACTCTACAAATTGTTAGATTTAGACTCTACAGATTGTTTCAGAGTCTATAGTTTGATTCACACAAATATGCGACCACTATTTGTGTGGTTCCGATCTTTTATTTGGACTCAGATTTTTCATGTGATCCACAGGGAGTCCAAAGTAGAGATCCCATTCTCTAAGCCATTGTGGGCTAGGATTTTCATGTGGTTTCATAGGGACTCCGGAGTAGAGATCCCATTCTCTGAGCAAGTATGGGAGAGACCCATTTCTCCGACGAGGAAATTTTCAGACTCCATTCTCCAGAAACTGTGGACTCCGACGAGGATGCTACCATGGCTTTCTTCAGTTTGGCCCTTCAAAGAGATGGAGCAACTGCGGGCCAGAGTTCTGCGGGTGGAGACTGATTGCAGTTTCAGCGACTCTGACAGACGCAGTACAGAGTGCATGTTCTCTGACGATTAAACTTAGTTCAATTCACACTCTAGCCCTTCAGCTCCTCCTCATCAGCATGACATGAGAAGCAACATCCTCAGCATACAACCAATAGAGTATGCATTGAGTTGATATCGTCCGTAGTGTCTTGTATTGTGAGTGAGCGATTTCTTTCTATGTGTCCAAGCTGACCATTGTATGCTCCAGCCTGAGGGGGAGTGTTGGAGTATGCATTATTGTAGAGATGGGTAATTGGATCCCTCTAGGGTCCAATTACCACATTCACATGTTTATTCCCACATCTACTGTTAGTGGGACTCCAGTCAGTTTGTGCAGCTATATAAGAAGCCCCATACCCATTGTATCAGTTGAGAAAAGTGAATAGAAAACACAAGCCCTTTGAAGCATTTTCTTGTGGTTTCTTCTACTCCTCACGGAGTAGGGTTCCACGTAAAATCCTGATGTTTTTCATGTTTATTCTATTTTTCTGATATTACACTTCTGCATTGTCGATTTCGACATTTGCCATGTTGAGGACTCGACAACCAAGATGGTGACATTGAAGCTGACAGCTCTTAGGAGATTGCCGATTACTTATAGAATGGAGATTCATATTCATAAGGGGGCAGAGGTGAGGGCATGCATAAGAAGAGATTGTCGGGTGTGACAAGATGGATGATTGGAGAGCCATACGTAATGAAGATATTGAAGAACCCACGTGCATCCCCTCTTGCCATACCGTACCCCAAGAAGACATGGGTTTTGCTGTTCGGTCAACGAGCCTGGGGGAGGGGGTCTCGGCAAATTTTTTTATAAGCGGTTCTATTTGCATTCGGGGTTTTATGAATCCGTTTTTTCCAAGAATACGTATGTACGTGAGTAGTATATAAACTCCCTAGGGTTAGGGCTCTCTGTATTCTCGTACTTTTCTTCTTTCTCCACATAGTGAAAATCGATTGCTGTCGCCCACGGACGTAATCCAGTTACTAGTGAACCTTGTAAACCCGTGTGTTTCATGCTTGCTTGATTGATCTCGTTTGTGCATACTTCCGCGATTAACAATAGAAGAGTTGGAGGAGTGGTGACACTACTGAAGATTGTGATGAAGGAGGACAAGAAGAGCAAGCTGGAATGGAGGAAAAGATCGAAGTAAACCAGTTTAAGGGAGGGGGATGGTAGTTCGGGAGACCTTGCTACCAATTAAAGATTTTGGTAGCTTAAAAAAGGGAAGCTTATCTTGATTGGGAAGTCTATAAAAAGGATTTAATTTTTGGAATGTTGTTCAGAAGATCTACAAGATTGACTAAACAAGAAGAGCATAACCTGTATGATAGGCCCTTTCGCAGGAGCATTTCTCGACATTACCTGGTTGCAAGAGAGCGATACTTTATCTTTCTTCCTAGATGCATGGGTCCTAACACTCTTCGTTCCACAAATGTGCAGGTCCTAACACTTTCATTGAAGCTCTTCGTGAACGAATGTTCAAGCCGTCTTTGTCCACAATCATTACAGAGAGTTCAAAGTAGGTAATTGCATCAATTTTTTTGGCGGTGGTTTTTAGTTTCATTAATGCAGCCAATTGCTGACCGAGTGTTGGAATTATTTTTGTCTGTTGATTGACAATTTGTAGGGTGGTTATCATCGATCCATCTGACTCTGTTCTAGCTGCAACAAAGAAAATGTTGGAACTTCGTCAAAGTGCTGCAGTTGTAACACTTGAGAGCAAGCCTCAGGGGATCTTAACGTAACTGCAAAATGATAATTGTTTATTCTGAACAATGTTTGCTTTTCTACTCGCTAGTCAATGAACACGTATTTTATTTGGAGTAATACCGAGGTATAAATATTGTGATGTATGCAGATCAACGGATATTCTGATGCGTGTCATTACACAAAATCTTCCTCCAGAATCAACCTCTGCAGAGAAGGTTATTTTTCTTACCTTTTTGGATTTTCTAACCTTATATTGCTTTAATTTTTTTTAAGGCTCCCTTATATTGCTTTAATATTTTTTATAAACCTCTCATCTATGCAGTATAGGAAGAAAAAATATAGTTCTATAAAATATCTTGGTTTTAGCTTTCTATTATGTAGAGATATTTCTATGTTCCTATGTACTTTTTCTGTTATTTTATTTCTTCATGTCTATCTTATGTAATTTACCCACATGTTTCTCCTCTTTATAAGAGAGCCTAAAGTTACCAGGAATAAACAACTCTCTTATTTTTCCCAACATGGTATCGGAGAGGCGGTCCTAGACCGGAGCTCTCGTACCCAAAATCTAACCCTAGCCCCAAACTTCTGCCCTCACCTCCGTGCGTCACCGCCCACCTCCGTGCACTACTGCCTCTTCCGCGTGTTGTCGCCCCTTCGTGCGTGGCCCCTCCGCATGCCACACCTTCGCGTACGTTTACTCTGCATGCAGCGCCTCCACGCGCGGCTCGCCCTCTAGCCGTCGCTGGCCTTCTCCTGAGGCCACCTTTCCTCCGCCACTGTGCTGCACGATCTCTGCCGCCGACATCAGTTCCTTCGTTTGTTTGATGGATTTGTGTGCATAAGTCTACATATGCATTCAAATCCACATATGATTGTCTAGACATTCACTCTTTGGTCTACAAAATCCTAGTTTTCTACATCTGACTATATGTCTGAGAATAAAGTCGATGTATCCGCCACATGCGCTTTCAGATGTCCAACGCTTATTGTCAAAATGGACGGGACAGACTATGAGCTCTGGGCTATGCAGTTCATGAGACTTATGAAGTCGAATGGTACGAATCACATTCTTAGCGAGGAGCCGGTGGAGAAAACTGGGGTAAGCACCTCATGGGAGGCGGACGATGCATATGCCAAAGTTTGACTTTCTGGTATATTAACGATTGAGATCACCAATGATGTTATACATCAGCCTACTACTAAGGCGACGTGGGATATCCTCGTAGCAACATATTCTCAAGCGAGGAATGAGACGAAGATCCTCCAGCTCTAGCATGACATATTCACTACCAAGCAGAATAAACGCCCCCTTCATTCACTGTATACATCCTTGCGTGGGATGTTTGAGAAGCTCCACAGCTGCATGCCTCTAACGACGACTCCAGAGCATAATAAAACATATAGGAATGCTACCATGGTTGATGTATTCCTACCAGCTCTTGACCCCGAATATGATGCTGCTCGCTCCCAGATTCTAGTGGATGATACTATTCCTCCCATGGAGGAAACGTTTCGCAGGCTCAGCAGGATTACTATTCCATCCACAGCCACTAGCCGAACTTCTTCGGCTATGACAGCCTCTCGAGAAAGAGGAGACTCTTCTTCTTTCTGTGGATGCGGACCTCGTGGTAGAGGAGGTCGCATTCGTCAGCCATGCACATACTATCACCATCTAGGACATACCGAGGATACATGCTATTCCAAGCATGGCTTTTCGGCTTCATCCTGTGTAGCAGAGCAGGTTGAGTCTCCTGCTTCTACTTCTGATCAGAGGTTTGATGACTTCGTAGCTAGACTGCGGGATATCATGCCTCCTGCTTCTTCACCATTTCCAGGAGGCCATTCAGATGTAGCAGCCTCCGCATCTACCAGTACGTCTATTACGACTAGTACCTCAGGTAGTACTTTTGCTTTTACATCCTGTCACGGATATGGGATTACTGAATGGATTATGGATTCTAGGGCAACGCTCCATTTATGCGGGGACAGAGATCAGCTTACAACATATAGACAGGTTCCACCAGGGAGAACTAATGTGATTGCAGATGGGACACATTCCCTGATCACCGGACATGGAGAGATTTATTTGACGCCTTCGATGCATCTGCAGAATGTGTTACATGCACCTGATTTCTCTATGAATTTGTTATCCATTAGTCAGATCACAAAGATTTCACTGTAGAGCTATTTTTGACCCATGGTCTCTTGTTTTTCAGGACATTCTTACGGACAGAGTGATTGGGTGTGGCCGTGAGTTGGGTGGTCTTTATCGCATGGTCCTAACTCCCTATGCTGGCGTATCCTCTTAAGCAACAAAACCGGTTTCTCATTATACCTGGCACTACGCTTCTGTCACCTCCCTCTCCAGAAGATGTGTCATATGTTGCGGCAAATTTCACCAGGTTCTTCATTCCAGTGCGAGGCATGTCAGTTGGGAAAGCATCATCGGTCTGTTTTTCCTAGCCGTCAGAGTCGGAGAAGTAGCTCCCTTTTTGAGTTATTTCATGTTGATATTTGGGGTCCGAGTCGTGTTCCTGATCACCAGGGACACCAGTTTTATCTTGTAGTTATGGATGATTTTTCTCGTTTGTCATGGGTGTTTCTTTTGAAAAATAAATCTGAAGCAGGGGATGTGATCAAAACTTTTATCAATGAAGTGCAGAATATTTTCTCTACCTTTGTGAAATTTGTGCGAACTTATAATGCTTTGGAATTATGTACTTGTGCTCTATTCCATTTTCTTTCATCCCGTGGAATTATTCATCAAACATCTTGTGCTTAGTGCTTACACTTCTCAACAGAATGGTGTTGCAGAGAGAAAGCATCGTCATCTACTTGATGTCACTCGGACTCTTCTCATTCGGAGTCATGCTCCACATTCGTTTTGGGGTGATGCTGTTCTTACAGCATGCTACTTGGTGAATCGCATGCCATCGTCTGTCTTGGATGAGAAAATTCCTTTCTCTATAGCTTTCCCTAAAAAGGAGTTGTTCTCACTTACTCCTCGTGTGTTTGACTCTGTTGCTTTTGTTCACCAGTTGATACCTTGATGCAGCATGATGCCACGTGATCACTTTCTTTTAGTTGAACATTTGATCTTTATTTATTTATTTATGTAAAAGGCTCATTATACAAGGCCTTATCATCTTTTCTTTTTTTTCCCATTTTCTATTTATAGTAAGGTAGTTGCTTGTTTGGGGAGATTTGGCTTCTATAAAGGCACCCCATTAGCTAGGGTTGGATGATTATTGAATGAGAATTACTTTTTCCCTTCACTTATTCTCTCTCTCTCTCTCTTTCTCTCTCTCTCGATTCCCGCCCCCTCCCTTCTTCCTCCCCCCCGTGTTTCTCTCCCGAACCCTAAACCTCCCCATATCGCCGCCTCCCTCTCCCCACATCAATCTCCCTTCCGCTGCCCTCCTTAGTCCCCTAACCCCTTCCCCCGCTCGCCAGCGCCCACCCCGCGCACCCGTCGACCCGAACCCATCTGATCGCCGCCCCTCCCCAAATCCCTCGTGTTCCCGACGAGCATTCTTCTCCTCAACCCTCTAATTTCTCCACCAAAAAAAATCCACCATTCAAATAAATTTTTTTATCGCCGCGTAAATCCTGTTTGCATCAAATTGGTATCAGAGCATGGCCTACAGATCGTCCTCACGATCTGACGATCTGTCCAGACGTTCGCACCGCATGTATCGAAGGACTATCGTTCATCGGAACGAAAACGACGAGCCAACGACGCCTACAACAAGGAGATGATGGACGAACTGCGTGTTCTCCAGTCCAAATGTCGAGATATTATGGCCAATTTCGCGACCCTACTCGCCGCCCAATCAAAGCCTCCAACCACCGAAGCCGCTGTCATGAGTTTTGAAGAAGAAAACCTCGCTGTGGAGGAAGATTCGATCGTTATTCAGGCCATTCCAAAAGGAAAAAACGACGAAGTACTTGCTGTTCAGGTATTTTCAGATCTGCAATCGTTGGAAAAATCGGTCTCCGCAGGTTCCCGACGACATCCTTGTGCCTCCTACAGTCCCCGTTGACAGACCCGATTCTCCTTCGTCCCCGTCTGGCCGCTACCCTTCCCCTCTACAAACCCCACCGGCGCCTCTCCCTTCGCGCCATCGACCCCCTCTTCCACTCCCTCTCCCCATTCCGCCACCCTCAACCCTCACCTTCATTCCCGTCACCGACTGCGCCACCCCTCCCCGCGCGCTAACCCTCGCAGCCCCGCCTCCCCTCCTCGCCGCCTAGCCCTACAGACCGCCTCTCCCGCTTCGCCTCCCTATTCCGCCGCACCCCCCCATACTGCCGTCAAACGCCCGTTCCCTCACTGTCCACCTCGTCGCCTTTCTCCCCCACTCACGCATGCCCTCACGTGCTGCCGAAGGCGCCCCGCAAGCATTCCCGCTGCCGACCAGGTCTGAAGCGCGCCGAAACCCCTCGCCGGTTGTGGTATGAGCGTTTTCCTGCATATTATTCCACCATATGAACTTAGTGTTGTGGGCTGCTATATTGCTGTTTGGTTTGGTGAACTATTGAGGTTCCATGGCCGCAACATCGCTCTCTATTTCCAATAGTCTTTAACTATTTGAGTTTCCCTAAATTTGTGGTGATATCCGTGTTGGAATTCGAGTATCTTGTGGATATTGGTTGTTGAATTTTAGACATCATTTTTTTTCATCGCCAAAGTTTAATTCATCGTATTTTCGACCCCCCGTAGTCTTACATTGCACGCCATTTCACTTGTTTTCCATAATTTAGTCCATTAGTTCCAAGTTTTAGAATTGCCATTTAGTTCACAACCTCATTAGATTGCATCAATTTGGTATCAGAGCCCATCGATCCGTTTCGTTTGCTTTATTGCATATTAAAAAAAACACACACAAACAAGAGAAAAAAAGAGACATAGGATTCCTATGGCCGAAAAACCGACTACCTCTAAAACCAGCTATACCCCACACACTGAGCTATCGTTAGAATCCTTATCTGCTCAAATGCAACACATGCAGCGGATGTACGAACAAATGAGCGGACAACTTGCCACCCTAAGTAGCCGCATGCTAGGGAAGGATCATAGTGATGAGACACCCAACAAAGGTCGATGTACTAGTCGGAGACGACATTCCCGGAGTAACACATCCCGCGACTCTAGCTCTTCTACTTCTGATGGACACGTTAGCGACTATCTTTCTCAAGAAAGCGAAGATGAAGGATTAAGAGATGACACCCCTTTCACTGCAAAGAATCAAGATCCACACACTCTTGGATATACTGCACAAGCTGCTAGTGGATATCAATTCCCTCCACGACCTGGCCCTAGGCCCGATGACGGATGGGATAGAGGCATCCGTCTTGATGTTCCTGAATTTGACGGAGGACGAGACCCTGATGTCTTTTAGGATTGTCTCCAAACCGTCGAACATTTCTTTGTATAGAAGACTATGCCTAGCGAACGAAAAGTTCAATTTGTCACAATCAAACTAAAAGGACATGCTCTGCTATGGTGGGACCGTT
Organism: Ottelia alismoides; assembly: GCA_037367405.1. Lineage (NCBI taxonomy): Eukaryota > Viridiplantae > Streptophyta > Magnoliopsida > Alismatales > Hydrocharitaceae > Ottelia > Ottelia alismoides. The sequence goes on along the minus strand of JAZKJV010004536.1, from coordinate 223,919 downwards.
TGCAATCTGAACGCAAACGAAAAGGAAAGGGTAAGATTCGCAGTTGGAGCAAGATGAAGGCCAAACAAAAAACAAAATTCGGCCTGAAGATTACAAATGAGATTTATACGCGCGACTGCAATCATGGAAACAAGGTACTATGAGCGTGAGAGAATACACCGAAGGGTTCCAGTCGCTCATTCATCGCAACCGATTACAGGAGACCCCTGTCCAGGAAGTCACCCACTACATGCAAGGACTTCGCCAAGTTATCCAAGATGAACTCTACCTCCACAACTGTCGAGACGTCAACGAAGCCTACAAGCAAGCTGAACGGGCTGAGACTAAGCTTGCTAAGGCCCAGACAAGGAGGATGTCTTTTCCTGTGAACTTCGTCCCACGCACTAGTACCCCGATGACGAACTCCAAACCAATAGTTTCCCCATCGATTATTATGGGTAAACCCCAAGCTAAACCATCAACTCCTGCCGTCGCCCGACCACCTACTGGAAATCCCGGACCAGGCATCTTGGGGAGTCGACCTGTTGTAGGACCTGACACTTGTTTCCGATGTTATCAAAAGGGACATCGAACGGCAGAATGCCCAAACCCTAAGGCTAGGCCCGTCCAGTTATGCGCCATCGAAGACCCTGAAGACCTTGACCCTGACCAACAGGAATTACCCGAAGAGGATCAAACTGCTTTGACGGCTGTCACCACGGGAGCTGATGACTATAAGCTTCTGGGAGTGGATGGAGATGTATCCGGACCTTTCCTGGTAATTGAGCATGAAGACTTTATTGCCCCTGACAACGCACCCACGAACATCTTGCTCACGCCCACTGCCAATGACGCTGATAGTTGGCTGCGACGCAGCTTATTCCGAACCACATGCACCTCAGGAGGGCGACGCTGTTCGTTGATCATTGATGGAGGAAGCGTTGAGAACTTCGTGTCTCAAGAAATGGTCGACAAGTTGGATCTACCCACTCAACCGCTCGAGAAACCATACAATATGGCTTGGTTTCGAGGTGGCACTCAACTTCCGATCTACCGTCAGAGCCTCGTTAGCTTCTCGATTGGGCCTTCATATAAAGACGAGGTGTGGTGCCATGTAGCCCCTATGGATGTCTGTCATGTACTACTTGGGAGACCTTGGCAGTTCGACCGAGACACTGAACACAGAGGAAAATTGAACACTTACTCGTTTCTCATAGACAAGGTGCGCGTGACCCTTAGACCACAACGCGAAGCCCTTAGCCCTCGACAGGTGGCTACACTCCGATCCGTGACCGCACAATCTGGTAAAAATACTCCACCGTCAAAACCTTCGACTACTGGTCCAATATTGTTGATGGAAGCCTAGACATTCCAACGTGAAGTTCAGGAGAGCTCTACTATTTACACGTTGATGGGACGTGAAGTAATCAAACAAGAAGCGACTATACCCGAAGTCCCGTCCGAGGTTAAACCCATCATCCAAGAGTTTGCTGACATTATGCCTGAAGAGTTGCCTAAAGGACTACCCCCATTGCGAGACATTCGACATCACATTGACCTAGTCCCTGGAGCCAGCCTACCTCATTTACCACATTATCGGATGAGCCCAAGTGAGCACAAAGAAATGAACAAGCAGGTCACTGATCTTCTACGTCGTGGGTATGTTCGAGAAAGTATGAGCCCCGTGGCGGTTCCTGCTCTGCTTAACCCCCAAAAAAGATGATACATGGAGGATGTGCGTGGATAGTCATGCTATCAACAAGATAACGATCAAGTATCGTTTTCCGATCCCGTGCCTTGATGACATGCTCGATATGCTATCGGGTACCAAATTATTTTCCAAAATGGATCTTCGCAGCGGATACCATCAGATTCGCCTCCGACCTGGAGACGAGTGGAAGACTGCTTTTAAGACCAAAGAGGGCCTTTATGAATGGACAGTAATGCCCTTCAGCCTGTTCAATGCTCCCAGCACTTTCATGCGAACCATGAATCATGTATTGCGACCCTTCATTGGTAATTTTGTGGTTGTGTACTTTGATGACATATTGATCTACAGCTTGACCAAAGATGACCACTTATCCCACTTACGACAAGTCTTGGAAACCTTGAGAGCCCAACAATTATATGTCTACCTTAAGAAATGCTCCTTCATGTCTGACACGGTCCCCTTCTTGGGATACATTGTCACTGCCGACGGGCTTAAAGTTGACCCCTCCAAGATTCAGGCCATTCAGAGTTGGCCCGTGCCCAAAACCCTCACTGAGATTCGCAGCTTTCTGGGATTGGCTTCTTTCTACCGACGTTTCATCCGGAACTTTAGCACTTGTGCGGCTCCGTTGGTAGATTGCACATGTAAAGGTGCCCCCACTTGGACTCCTGAAGCAGAAACCAACTTTCAAAAGCTAAAACATCAGTTGACCCATGCCCCTGTCTTGGCACTTCCTGACTTCACCAAGGTTTTCGTAGTTGATTGCGATGCCTCACATGTCGGGATTGGTGCCGTCCTGAGCCAAGAAGGACGACCTGTAGCATTCTACAGTGAAAAGTTGAACGAAGCTCGATCATGGTACTCTACATATGATGTCGAATTCTATGCTGTGGTGCAAGCTCTCAAGCATTGGAGGCACTATCTAATCTAGCGTGAATTCATCCTTAACTCTGATCACGAAGCCTTAAGGTATCTGAACTCTCAGAAAACCCTTAACAAGCGTCATGCAAAATGTGTTAGTTTCCTCCAAGAATACATGTTCCATCTCATGCACAAGGCGGGAACCCTGAATCGTGTGGCCGACGCGTTGAGGCAACGAGCACACGTCCTGACCACAATGACCGTAAGCACCACAAGATTTGACGCACTCAAGGATCTTTACCCCACTGACCCTGACTTCAGACAAGCCTACGCAGAGTGTGTTGACACTGGACAGGACCCGACCGCCACTTATGTCCTTCATGAGGGATTCCTGTTCAAGGCCCACCGACTGTGCATTCCTGCCACTTCCCTTTGAGAGAATCTATTTTCAGAACTGCATAACGGTGGTTTAGCTGAACACTTTGGAAGGGACAAGACCTTGACTCTTCTGCAAGAGCGATTTTATTGGCCGCAATTGCGAAAGGACGTTACAAAATTTGTGCAAAAATGCCAAACATGTCAGAGATTCAAAGGCCATAGGCAGAACACTGGGTTGTATACACCTCTGCCGATTCCTCTGCGACCCTGGGAAGACATCACTATGGATTTTGTGTTAGGCTTACTCCTCACGGTACGGAAAGTTGACTCTATTTTTGTGATTGTGGACAGATTTTCTAAAATGGCACACTTCATTGCATGTAAAAAAACCTCAGATGTATCTCATGTCGCTGATTTGTTTTTTTGTGATGTTGTTCGATTGCATGGTGTTCCTCGTTCTTTCACTTCGGATCGTGATACCGGGTTTTTGAGTTATTTTTGGTGCACGCTTTGGTCTCGTCTTGGTGCTCGTTTGCAATACAACACTGCCTATCATTCACAAACAGATGGGCAAACCGAAGTAGTTAATAGATCTTTAGGAAATTTATTGCGATGTCTTGCAGGGGACTCTCCGTCCAAATGGGATCTAATCCTTCCCCAAGCCGAATTCGCGTATAACAGTTCCACTAATAGGTCCACCGGAAAATCGCCCTTTGAGAGTGTGTATGGCTTTCCACTTACCCAATTTCTCGACCTTACACCCACAACCATGCAAGGGAGGAGTAGTGCAGCCGCTGAGGACCTGGTCGAACACCTAACCCATATCCATACCGAGATCCGAGCCAAACTCCAAACCATGACCCAGTAATACCAAACCCAAGCCAACCTCCATCGTAGAGAGAGCGAGTTCAGAGTTGGAGAATTAGTAATGGTCCACCTAAAAAAAGAGAGGTTTCCTTTGAGTGTCCACCATAAATTGAGTGTCCGAAAGATTGGTCCATTTCGAATCCTCAAAAAGATTGGGCAGAATGCGTACCTACTAGATCTACTGCCAGATGTCCTGACATCGCCAGTCTTTAATGTTTCAGATCTCTTCTTATATCACGGAGACGAGCAGACAGAGGCAACCACGCCAGTAGTTCCCACTGATGATACGCACCAATCATGTAACATCCGGGAATTCACGTAAACCCGAACTCGTCCGATTTTGGGTCTAATGAACCCAAAAACGTTGTCGGTCAATACTAAACAACCTAAAACGACCAATTGATCATAAATCAAAAGTCGTTCGGGCGAAATCGACCGAAAATCGGTCACACCGTAACGCGCGCCGTGAAAAGCCGCGACGCAAATTCGGAAACCGTGAAACGAACCGAGACCGTCATTAGATCCGATTCGACGATACAAGACCAACGGAATCGACCGTTCGTCAATCGGAGGTCGTTTGATATTTTTAATTCGTAAAATTTAACCTTAAACGAAATCCGTATCCGAAAATTTCAGGGGGTTCAAAACCCAACCGAAAGTATATCAACATTATACTCATTTTGATCGTCGTTGAAAGACGATCAAATCAAATTATTTCGTGTCAAAATCTGAGATCCGAGGTGCGCATACGGTGCATTTTAAGTTTTGTCAAATAGATAAGAGAAAATATAATATATATATATATATATATATATATAACAAATAAAACTAAACAGAGACTGCCGTTGTAAAGTAAATATATATATATATATTTATTTAACCATTTAGTTTGGAACAATAGCCATGTGGCTTATTCTCCTCCCTCCACTTGGTACTCAAGAAACCTCCACTTGTAATCCCTAGAGCCTCTCCTCATTGGTTATATAAACACCTCCATTCCCTTCTTTGCTCCTAAATTTCCAGCCGATAGAACCTTCCATCCTATTTTCCTTTCCCAAAAATCCCCAATCTTCAAACTCTTGTTGTTGTCCAGCAACTGCTGGACCTTATATTCCAGCATATTAAGAGAAGATTAGAGCCCTATTGCTGCTCCAGTTGGAGCAACTGCTGGAGCTTTAGTCAAGAGAAGTGTGGCTGCTCCCTTAGAGCTTGAAGTTGCTGCTACATCCCCAATTGCAGCCCTCCCTCCAGCACTGTTCATCTACTCCAAGTTTTCTGGACAAATCTAAATAGGTACCATCCTCTTTCCCTCCTCTTTGCTGCCATGCATGTGGATATAGATTATTTTGGTCTCAATTCTCTATTAGACTCACTGTGTTCATAGTCAAACTTCTTCATTTTGTTGGATTAGATCTCTCTTGCCATCAATCTAAGTTATAATTAATTCTGGAAATAAGGTTGCATGGGATACTTTGGAATGCAACAAGCTAAAAATTGATCAATTATAATGATAAAGTTGTTTTCATTATATTGAGAATAAATCTGGAACTAAATGTTGAATTCCAGGAACTAAATTCCACATTCTCTAGTATACTGTCTCCACAAAAGAAATTGGTCGTTCTGCATCATAGCACTTCAGTTCTTCCCTATATCATATCATAGATACAACACAGGAGCGGAGTGAATGAGTAAATAATGAAAAGCAAATCACTGTTTAGATACCTTATTAATGTAGATACATTTTTCCATGCTTAATAGGCCCTAACAACTTCTCTCTTAAGTGTGTCAACTTGATACTTGTTCTTAGTGTGATTGGTAAACAAGAAACATATCATATATATACATTACATAGCCACTCGTATATAATAAAATGATATATACTCCGAATAGAGTTCAAGAAGAAGCTAGAAAATGTCGTATGAGGTTCAAATGTAAAAAAAAATATATTAGGATTTTCTAAATTACATTTTGCTGCAAGGAATAAGCTTGGCTAGACAGATAAAAAAAAAGGAATACCTTCTTCATTCATCACTTCGCAGTACTGATTGTTATTAATAATGATTGGCCTTATTGGGGGGATTAACTATTGTTTGGAAATCAGATACTTCTGTAAATCATAAAGAAGAGAGTTTGAAATGCAGTAAACAGAGTTACATTGAAATTTGACCTGCATAATATTTAGATTAGTATTTGTAGGATTAAGTCGTGAGTCTAAAAAGGATACCTATAAAAAGATGAAAGATGATCTACAAGAGAGAATCCTTATAGAAGTACTGACTTAAGCCGTTTTAACTGCCCTTGTTGGCTCATTTTATCTTCAACAGTTCTCTCAACTAAATACTTCGGTATGCACAGTTTGCTTACAAGATAGATGACATCAGTGAAGCTTCAAACTTGTTAAAATTTAATGGAACTCTATGGCATAGATGTCAACTTAAATCGCTTATGTTGGGTAAATATAACCTTTGGTAGAAGGACTGTGAGGTTGGTATAATATTATTTTTAACCACCAATACTCATACATCATTTTTCCCGTTTGCATGATTATTATGGATCTTTGTATTTATCAATAACTGACTATCATCCACTGACATGAGTAAGTCACCTTTGAATTTGTTAGAAAAGGTTTATAATTTGCTTATCATGATCAAAGATGTTACCCCTTTGAATTATTGATTTGATTAGAATCAATGATGATAAAACATAGTGCCGGTCATTGTGACTTTTACACCTGATCGTGCGAGAGCGCGGTGACTCTCACCTGGGCGGGAGATAGGAAGCCCAGTTTGGGCAGCGGCCGCTTAATGCGCGGGTCTAGGATCCCAGTCTTTTACACGGTTTTTACGCGAGCTCGCAGTGTTTTTACGCCTCGTTGGGATCCTGACTTTAGACCAGTTCCGTTGACCCTGTCTTTTAGGATACCCAGGCGGGGGATCCTGGTTTTTCAGTTTTACGTACGAGCTCGTCCGCCCGTACTAGTCGGGCTGTTTTTCTAGAGTGACTTTTCTAGGGAGTCTCTCTCACCCGTCTCAGTGGCGTAGTTGGGGAGTAGACCTATCCCTCTATTGGACCGTGCTTCCAATTAGAGGGTGAGACGGAAGAGCCATTTGCAGGCTTCTTCACCGCTTGAGTTACTTCGCCAAACAGACTTGCCGATTCTATATCTAGATCATCCATATCTACATCTACAACATCTGGAGCTATATCTGAAACATTGAAGTTAAGAATTGGAGAAGTTATGATCAAAAGACCATTCTCTCTACCCAAGAATTTAAATAAATTTCTAGATCTCTACAATCTCAACTTTTCCATTTTTCACTCACCAACATGATCTCTGAAGAAATTGATATATGCATTCACACTCATACACTTATGATTATACAACTGCTATATAAATATGTTACATATGGGAAATGCCGGGTTTTGGGGAAATCATTAGAAACGCATTACAAACAAACCCTTTTTACTTACGCAAGTAGACGTAGATTTTACTGGTACCACCTTTCTACTTGCCTGCTTTTGTACATATTAAATGTCAAGTTATTTTTATAAATTTTAGGGAGGTACCAGCAATGGCTGACGCCTCTTCTTTCCTATTTTGTGTGTGGCAGGCAAACAGCCTGCAGCTCAGTAGCTACATGCTTCCAGGAGACAGAGTATACACTAGACGGTATGAATTACTTTGCCTCAGTTTTTGTTCAGATAATGATGTAAATGTTATCTCTTTTGTATCACACTTTGGGATATATGTTGTAAATGGAAGATCATTGTACATGTTGAAAACTGATATGAATATTAATGAAAAGAATTTTGGTGCCATGTTGTCTCTTGTACTTGTGGTCGTGTATGATGGAAATGAATGTCAAATTTGCGCGAAAAATTTTCCCTGCTTTTCTACAACTCTGCGATCAATGTGAATGAAATATTGCGAATTTTGTCGTAAACGGGTACCCGGATCCTGAGGGGTTCACAAATCACCAGCTGCGACTGATGCCGATCAGATTGAAGATATTGCCGACATCCGAGGTATGACGACTAGACATGGTCTCTTCCATCGCTATCTAGTCAAATGGAAGGGACGACCTTTGACAGATTGCACCTGGATTGACGAGGATGAACTTCAACAACTCCGCCCTGATATACTTCAGAACTACCACGATGCCATCTCGACGGAGCGAGATTCTTCTCAGCAGGGGGGGAGTTGATGCAACATGATGCCACGTGATCACTTTCTTTTAGTTGAACATTTTTTTATTTTTTTTATTTATGTAAAAGGCTCATTATACAAGGCCTTATCATCTTTTCCTTTTTTTCCCATTTTCTATTTATAGTAAGGTAGTTGCTTGTTTGGGGAGATTTGGCCTCTATAAAGGCACCCCATTAGCTAGGGTTGGATGATTATTGAATGAGAATTACTTTTTCCCTTCACTTATTCTCTCTCTCTCTCTCTCTCTCTCTCTCTCTCTCTCTCGATTCCCGCCCCCCTCCCTTCTTCCTCTCCCCCGTGTTTCTCTCCCGAACCCTAAACCTCCCCATATCGCCGCCTCCCTCTCCCCACATCCATCTCCCTTCCGCCGCCCTCCCCAGTCCCCTAACCCCTCCCCCCGCTCGCCAGCGCCCACCCCGCGTACCCGTCGACCCGAACCCATCTGATCGCCGCCCCTCCCCAAATCCCTCGTGTTCCCGACGAGCATTCTTCTCCTCAACCCTCCAATTTCTCCACCAAAAAAAAATCCACCATTCAAATAAATTTTTTTATCGCCACACAAATCCTGTTTGCATCATACCTGGTCTGGACAAGCTCTCTCCTAGAGCTGTCAAATGTGTGTTTGTTGAATACTCCAAGACCCAGAAGGGTTACCGATGTTATGATCCATTGTGTAGGAAATACTATATCAATGCTGATGTCACATTTTTTTAATATGTGATGTATTTGTTTCCTACAGGTAACGGGTTGGGTTCATCAGACTCAGATGATGAGGTTTACATGCCACCCCCACTTGTGATAGATTCAACCTTGAGCAGGAGGATTAGGAGCATCTCTTTTTTGGCTGCTGTACTTTGGTCGCGGTTTGGGAGCATGCAACTATGCCTTGGCTTCACTCGGTAGATAGCACGACATACTGGAGTTCCGTCAGAGTGGCATGTGGTAGTTCTCAAGATGACGCAACTGCTCCGTTTGCCCTACTTTGGGCCTTTTGGTGTGCTAGAAATGAGAAAATATTTCGGGGTAGTCCATTTCTCTGTGAGAGGGTGTTGGACATTATAGAGCACTGGTGTCTCTGTGGCAAAATTTGTAGCTTTGTTTTTTTGTCTTGGCTCTGTTGTAGCATATCTGTACTTGGTATTGTTTTGGATTAATAAATTTGCGGTGGGTTCTAATCTTGGAACTACACCCCCTTTCCCCTAAAAAAATACTTGGTTTCTATTTTGCAACATAATGGAGAAATTGATGGAGTACTCATATAGTGAATGTAGGTTGGTTAAAGTGGAGAGGAGCCTCTATTATTTTATACAACAACAACAAAACCTTTTCCCACATTAAGTAGGGTCGGCTACATGGATTCTTTGCCTCCATTCAGATCTATCTTGGGTCAATCTCCAGAAAACTAATATCCCTTTATACAGACTCATTCCAACACTTCTTGGGCCGTCCTCGCCTTCTCTTAGCCGGCTCAACATCCCAAAACTCGCATCTCCGAATTGGTGCATTGGCCAACCTCCGTTGCAAATGGCCAAACTACCTTAAACAACTTTCTCGCATCTTATCCTCGATCGGATACACCAACTTTCCTTATGATTGCATCATTTCGAATCCAATCTTTACGTGTATCCACACATCTACCTTAGCATTTTTATTTCTGCTAACGTCATTCTCTGCACATGTCTATAGTTCATAGGCCAACATTCAGATCCATAGAGCATAGCAGGTCTCACAGCTGCTCTGTAAAACTTTCCTTTGATTTTCAAAGGATTTTTCTTATCATAGAGAACAGTAGAGGCTCCTCTCCACTTTAGCCAACCTGCATTTATTCTATTGTTTTATGTGATAAGATTTTTTTGAAAATCAAATGGAAGTGTTACAAAGTAGCCGTGAGACATGTTATGCTTTATGGATCTGAATGTTGACGTATGAACCATAGACATGTACATAGAATGAAGTAGTAGAAGTGAAATTGTTATGATGGATGTGTGGTCATACTCAAAAGGATCGGATTCGGAATGATGCGATTAGAAGGAAAGTTGGTGTAGCTCCTATAGAGGCTAAGACGAGAGAGAACCACTTAAGATAGCTTGACTATTTGCAAAGGAGGCCGGCTGGTGCAACAATTGGAAGATGCGAGAGTTGGGATACTGAGGCTGCTGAGAGAGAGCGAGGAAGGCCCAAGAAGTGTTGGAAGGAAACTATCTGAAGAGATCATAATTATTTTGATCTAAATATGAGAATGACCTAAAATAGATCTAAATGGAGGCAAAGAATTCATGTAGGCAACCAACATAATGTGGGAGAAGGATTTGTTGTTATTGTTTGTTTGCATCTCTTCTATCCTACGTATTGTCAGTAAAGCATGTTGAATGGGAATGAATGAGATAAACTTTCATCTAACCCTAGAGCTCTCTTATATAGGAGAAAAGCTCTATGGGTAAATTACAGAAAAAGGACAATTAGAAAAACAAATAACATAATTACTCTAACACTCCCCCTCAAGCTGGAGCATATATATCTATCATGCTCAGCTTGGAACAACATAGATGAAAAGGACCTCTAGCAAGAGCCTTGGTGAACATGACTGCAATCTGCTCTCCTGATGATACATAAGAAGTTGAAATAAGCCCCTTTTGAATTAAGTCCCTTGTATAATGACAATCCACTTCAATGTGCTTTGTCCTTTCATGGAAGGCTGGATTATTGGCTATGAACAAGGCTGCCTGATTATCACATTTACGATGCATAGGAAGAGGTACTTCAATAGTTAAATCAGTCAAAACCGATTTAACCCACATCATCTCAGCACTACCTTGGGCCATTGCCCTATATTCTGACTCTGCACTGGATCGAGCCACGACAGTTTGTTTCTTACTCTTCCACGTTACTGGTGAGCTACCAACAAATACAATAAAGCCTGAAGTAGACTTTCTATCATTAGGGCACCCAGCATAGTCTGCATCAGCACAACCTGTGACAGATATAGAGGTACCTTTCCTAAACAGAAGACCGGCACTTGGAGACGACTTCAGATATCTCAAGATCGTAAAAACAGCATTCATGTGAGCCTGTCTGGGTTGCTCCATAAATTGACTTACCCTACTAACAGCAAAGGATATATCTGGTCGGGTAATAGTGACATATAACAGCTTCCCCACGAGCTCTCTATATCGTCTCTTGTCCACCTCCTCAGAGTCATCATCATAGAGTTTAACATTAGGATCCATAGGAGTAGTAGCTGCTCTACATCCTGCCATTCCTGTCTCAGATAACAGATCAATAACATACTTCCTTTGTGTCATTACCATGCCTTGCTCATTTCTTGCAAACTCCAATCCCAAAAAGTAACGAAGTGTACCCAGGTCCTTCGTAACAAACTGCTCACTAAGAAAATCCTTGGCTGCTTGAATGCCCTGCTTATTACTACCAGTGATAACAATATCATCAATATACACTAAGATGATCACAATACCTTGCTGGTCTCTCTTTACAAAGAGAGTATGATCTGCTGTAGATCTGACGAAGCCCTTCTGTTCAATCAACTCCGAGAGCTTCTGAAACCAAGCCCGTGGACTCTGCTTCAGGCCATATATGGCCTTATGAAGATGGCACACCATACTGGACTCCCCCTCAGCAGCAAGCCCTGGTGGCTGCTGCATATAGACCTCTTCCTGCAAGTCACCATACAAGAAAGCGTTCTTGACATCTAACTGAAACAAGGGCCAGTCACGGACAATAGCAACTGCAATGAGAATCCGTAAGGTAGAATGACGGGCTACTGGAGAAAACGTCTCCTGATAGTCCACCCCATATGTTTGGGTGAACCCACGAGCAACCAACCTGGCTTTGTATCTATCAACCGTACCATCAGCCCGATGCTTAACAGTAAAAACCCATTTGCTTCCGACTATTGACGCACCTGGTGGAGGATGCACAACACTCCACGTACCACGTGACTGCAACGCCGCCATCTCCTCTTCCATAGCCAAACGCCATGGACTGCTCTGTAGTGCCTCCTGATATGACCTTGGGATTTCCACTGCTGATAATCCAAGGACGAACTTGCGAAACTCCGGGGACAACCGCTCCAAACAGGCCTGTGATGCAAAGTCCATCCCATATTTGGGATTCATTGTCCGCGCACGCTTTTGCCTTCTATGGGCAATAGGAAGATCGAGATCATCAACTGGAGCAGTGGTAGTATCATCTGTGCCCTGTACATCTGTCTGCGCATGCAAATCACCCGTGCCATTAGTAGTACTCAAATGTTCATTACATACCTCGGGCGTGCTGGATGATGGAGGAGGCTTATGAGCAGAGGGTCGACGTTGATAGACCTGAGGATAAAAAGTAGAAGGTGGTGGTGGTATAGGCTGTGCTGGTGGTGGCGGCAGAGTAGAGCATGGAATAGATGGTGGAGGAGGCACGTAGATATCATCTCCTTCGTCTGAGTGAGTGAGGCTGTCACCTGTAGGAGAGAAATACATAATGGATTCAAAGAAGGTGACATCAGCACTAACATGGTACCGTCATCTAACTGGATCAAAACACCGATACCCTTTTTGAATTTTGGAATAACCCACAAAAACGCATTTGACAGCTCTGGGTGAGAGCTTGTCAAGACCAGGAGAGAAGCAATGAGCAAATGCAACGGAGCCAAAGACGCGAGGTGTTAGGGAGAAAAGATCCTTCTCGGGAAACGCAGTCAAGAACGGGATCTTCTCTCCTAACACTGACGAAGGCATACGGTTGACCAGATAACAAGCAGTTAGAACCGCATCCCCCCAATAGGAGTGAGGGGCACGGCTCTGAATCAATAGGGTCCTGGTAATGTCCAACAAATGACGATGTTTCCTCTCAGCTACCCCATTTTGTTGGGAGATGTAAGCACATGACTTTTGATGCACAATTCCATGAGACATGAGAAATTTTGAGATATGAGAGCTACATAATTCAAGAGCATTATCAGACTGTATGAACTTCACTTTAGCAGAATAAATATTTTTTATTTCAATAATGAAAGACTGGATAACAGACGCAGCATCAGACTTATTTTTAAGTAGAAAAACCCAACATAACCTAGAAAATTCATCAACAGCAACAAGATAAAACCTGTGTCCTTGAAGATCAGGGACACGACTGGGACCCCAAATATCAAAATGTAGCAGCTCAAATAGACCATGACGACTTGGACCTATACGACTTGGAAATGACGACCTGTGATGTTTGCCAAGTTGGCTTGCCTCACACTGAAAATTGGACTTGGGAGAAATCTGTGGAAGAATATGGACCATCTTTTGCAACGGAAGATGGCCAAATCGAAGATGCCAAGTGTAGGGTGACACCGATCCAGCCCTCATAGAAGAGAGACCAGCATAAGGAGATTGCACCAGTCTATAAAGACCCCCTTGCTCACAGCCAGTTCCAATCACTCTGCCCGTTAGGATGTCCTGAAACACAAGAGCAGATGGGTCAAATATGGCACGACAATGTAAATCTTTAGTGATTTGACTAATGGATAGTAGATTCATGGAAAAATCAGGAGCATAAAGAACGTTCTGAAGTCGTATCCCAGGGGTCAATTGCACCTCCCCCTGACCAGTAATGGGAGAATGTGTTCCGTTAGCAATTACCACGGAGCGTCCTGTCTGAGTTGCAATAAAATCATCCAATTGCTTTTTGTCACCACATAAATGGTGAGATGCTCCTGAGTCCATAATCCATTCTGATAGATCTGCTCTGTAACAACTAGTAAGTGCATACGTTGTACCTGAAGAGGATGCTGATGCTGATGCTGAGCCGGCTATCTCTGAAGATCCTGAAGTACTAGCTGCTCCCTGGCTAGGCATGATCTCCCGGAGTCTCGATACTAACTCCTCAAACCTCTGATCCGTGACTAGGGAAGGACCCCCTTCCTGCTGAGCCTGCTCCGCCACACGTGCCGTAGTAGTAGGAAACCCATGCTTAGAATAGCATGTTTCCTCAGTGTGTCCAGTCCTGTGACAGTAGGTGCACAGCTGTCTAGGAGGTCTGTTACCTCCTCCTCGACCACGAACACCTCTACCTCTGAAATGGGAGTAGCCTCCTCTGCCGTGAGAAAAAGCCATGGCTAAAGGTGTCGGAACTCCACCATGAGATATGGAGAGTCTACTCAACCTGCGATAAGCCTCTTCCATAGGTGGTATGGTGGCATCTGTAAGAATCTGTGCTCGGGCGGCATCATACTCCGGATCAAGGGCTGCTAGAAACACTCCAGTCATCACCGAGTCCCTGTATGCTTTGAGCTGCTCCGGTGTAGCTGTCAATGGAATGTACCCGTGTAGCTTCTCAAACATACCCCTCAGAGAGGTGTACAGGGTATGAAGAGGACACCCGTTCTGCTTCGAGGTAAAGATGTCATGCTGGAGTTGTAAGATCTTGGACTCGTTCTTTGCCGGAGAATATGTGGCTACCAGGATATCCCACATAGCCTTCGCAGTGGGTTGACTCAGAATGTCGTTGGCTATCTCCATGGACACAGGAGCAGATAGCCAGACACGCGCATACGCGTCGTCAGCCTCCCATGAGGCGTTAACCCCAGTCTTGTCAACAGGCTCTTCTTATGTGAGGATATGCTTCTTGCCATTGCACTACATAAGACTCATGAACTGCACGGCCCACAGTTCATAGTTCGTACCATCCATCTTCACAACGGGTGCTGGACCTTTGAAGGCACCCAGAGATGGAAAATCTACCTTGTTGTCTGACATGACGACAACAATAACCTGTAACTGGGGTTACACAATCAGAAGACAATGTCTACTTGTTCATAGACTCAAAGCGGTCACGCGCACATGACCTATGCATTCAAGGAAGCACAGCTAGGGCATATGGTGCACACGCCCATGACTTGCGTGCACAGGTAGGCGCTACAGGAGTCGACTATACGCTCCAGCCCTACGAATGGGTCAGCAGGCGAGAGCAGCCGAGTCGGGCGACTGCAGGCTTCACAGACATCGGATGATCGCCAGGCGAGACTACGGATGGGGTCGCCAGGCGAGAGGACTGCAGACTTCGGGAAAGAGCAGCCGACTCAGCCAACTCGCGTTGATCGCGCACAGGTGGCGCCCAGGGCTCGCGCGCAGTGCGCGATGGCGATGGGCACAGAGGCGCACAGGGCTCGCGCGCAAGGCGCGATGGCGATGGCGCAGGCGCACAGGGCTCGCGCGCAGGGCGCGATGGCGATGGCGATGGCGCACAGGAGGGTGGCGCCAATCTCGAGATAGAAGGAGAGATAGAAGGGCGGCGGGTGGGGTAGGGTTAGGGTTCAAGAACTCCGGCCTAGGACCGTCGCTCTGATACCATGTTGAATGGGAATGAATGAGATAAACTTTCATCTAACCCTAGAGCTCTCTTATATAGGAGAAAAGCTCTATGGGTAAATTACAGAAAAAGGACAATTAGAAAAACAAATAACATAATTACTCTAACAAAGCAAGGTGTTGATATTGGGCTATGCTGTTTTCCCCTTCATGTAGGATACCTGAGTGTCATGATCGCTAGGCAATGATTGCCCCTGTGTGAGGAACATTGAAAATTTTGCACTACATTTGGGTGATGGTGTAGCAGTCCCTGGCAACTTTACACCACCTTAGGACAAAATAGCAAATTGTTAAGTAGGGACGTTTGCTACCTAATGCAACCCTCCTCCCTCACACGGGCTTGGGAGCAGCAATACGAGAACACAACCTTACTATGCCAGTTAAGAATAAGCTATATTTTAATAATCCTCCTTTGAGAAATTGCTTCCTTCTTTGTCCTGTATTCTTTGCTTTGATTCTCACTTTCATCTTGATGCTTCTTTTTCTTAGTTGGAAATGTTAACGAGCAACCAAATATTTTTTTAAAAGAGAAGAGGGTGAGTTCCCGAGATGGGACTCACCGCGAAAATTGCATTGATATACCAAACCTCAACAATCATACATATATCCCGGCTGAAACAAGGGCCCTGTAATGTAGATGATTTGTTAGCTGGAAATGTTAGCGAGCAACAACATATATTGAATATAGATTTTCTGATGATCAAAATTGATAATATAGAGGATTTATTTGACAAAGGTACTTACAATCTTGAATAATATGACCAATCATAGAAATATGGATTTTTCACAACCACGAGGTTATTTAGGCATTTGTTTAGTCTACTGGTTGCAGCTCTTTTCTCTGTTCATATAGATACCATGGAAGCATTGTGAACCACTGAACCTCTTCTGTACGGTGCATGACATCTGCGATTTATGCACGCCCTCTGATTTATCTCATACTCCATCACATTGTCAAAAATGAAGTCAATCGCACGATTGCAAGAGGATGCTTAATTCTTCTCGTTTGCAACTTTAAAATGTCTTGTCCTTGTCATCAGATATGCCTATCGGAGACAGCTGTAGCTTTCAAGCCACAACTCTGAGGACTGTTCCTGGAGTCGGCCATGCACATGACATGCATGCAGTTTAATGTGTCTCAACTTGTGTGCTTGTTGGAAGTTGGAACACGGCTACTGTTGCAGGACCTTGATAAGATTTGCTGTAACATGGGTAACCGCATCAAAGTAGAGCGAGTGCTATGACTTGGGGAAAATAGTGGGCAGAGTGCTAGAGCACTCATGTGTTGCACTGGAGTGCTGGAGAAGTGGAGACCTAGTACTGATGCACAACAACACCTGCAATGGGCATTAAGGTGCTTTAGTCATCGACCGTCCGGAAGAAAGTGATAGGAGGTATAATGATCAAGTATCAAGCCTAAAACCTAATAGATAAACTACTTTGATAGCGTGTAATCTTCCTTGTAATCTCAAGGATTGGAGTTGATAAATTTCACAATTGAGTTCGTAAGAAATAGTAAATGGCGAAGCTTTCTTCCACTTTAAGTAGGGTTGGCTACATGGATTCTTGCTCAAATCCATGTTGAAAGATGCTACTATTTTTTACGCTAGTTGTCGGCTACCTAACACAAACCCCACAAGGAGGGATGTGAACCATGGTCTTTTGGGTCGTAGGCACACCGCACTACCACCATACCATTGAAGTGGGTTCAAATGAGAAATTACGATGGCCACAATTAAGTTTATAAGAAATAGTAAAATGAGAAATTACATAATTAAGAATCTTACCTTTTAAGAAGACTAGGATGTTCCCCGTGCTTCGCGGCGGAATAAAATTGAGTTGATATGATTTGAAAAAAAAGAAAGTTTTACTATTTCCTTTTAAATATTAAAAAATAATAAAAAAGTTTACGTGTTCTGAAAAGATTTAGTTTATATTTTTGTAGAAAAAATAAATGATATGTATTTATGCTATTATCATAAACAAAAAATGATAGGAAAAAATAAAAAAAGAGAAGTTGTCTTTTTTCAATTGAAACCGCATCTCTATGATAAATAAAACTTTAAAGATTAGTATAAGTATATTTATATGTAGATATTTCATAATTTAATTTTAAAAAATTTATTGTTTTCTACATATAATATAAAAGGATACTTAATTGGTGAATTATCTGATATTTGAAGTAGATGAACACACATAATGTAAAGCGGTCAACCAAAGTTGAATCCAAAAAAAGTTGAAAAAAATAGAAAACTAAATTATAGAAATACGTGAAAATATAAGAAAATACAAAAACTTTTCAAATTGAATATCATATACATGCATCGAACCCATGATATCTCAGGTATATCTATGTTTATGAAGAATTAAGAGGCTAGTATTAAACAAACGAAGGTTCTTTCTGTAGAAGAATTAATGTGAAAAATTATAGTTGATAGTATAAAATTAATATTTATTATGTTAAAGAAAAGGAAAAAAATATATCTTTGAAGTTTTATACAATCATCGCTGAGAATATAATAATTATTGGATTATCTATATGAAGAACCATATCTTTGGAAATTCAGCAACAATTTCCCCATATTGTATTCAAGAATTTCTTCTTGTTGTTCACAATTAGATTTAGAATAGTTAATCCACTATATTGTTTTTTAATTTTTAATAGTAACTATATATAATATTAACTGAGATAGACATAAAAATTTAAATCTAAGATATTCATTTTTTACATTTTTTTCATGTGTTTGTCTTCTATATGTTTTCTTCACGTGTTTGTCTTCTATATATGAATATGTATGAATTGTTTGCGTTAACGAAATAGTATCCCTTGAACATCTGGAATAATTTATAAAAAAGTAAGATGGTGCTTTAAAATTTAATTTCACATTATAATGTAATTCCACATATCGATTAAGTAGATGTCTCTAAAAATTGGAGCTTAAGGATCATCAACACCAACAAAAAAAAATTATATCTCGGAATAATAACATAATTTCCTCGCTAATGTTTAACAGATCTTCTGAAATTTAAAAAATATATTTAATTTTTATGTATTTCTAAAGTTTTATGTGATTTTATGATTGACTTTTGATTTATTAAAAATATAAAATTATATTTATTTTTTAAACAAACACTTTATAGTATAGTATTAGATAATTTGAGATATTTTTATTAGAATTTTATAATGCGCAGTTGAATTAATACAAATTTATTAAGGTATAAATAGAATCCCTTTAAATTAACTTGCTTTTGATCTGTGAGATTGTTATAAATTTAGAAAGAGAGATGGAGATAAAGAGGAGAGAGGAAAGAGAAAAGACAAGGAGAGAGAAAGGGTTTTTATATAGTTATAAATTTAGAGAGAGAGAGATAAAGAGGAGAGATGAAAGAAAAGAGATGTGAGATATAAACGACATGGGAGAATGGAGGGGAGGGACAGCGGATGGGCCACGTGTCAAAAGGTGAGAGGGAGATAAAAGGAGGAAAGAGAAAGACGTGGGAGAGAAAAGACACGGAGAGAGAGAATGAGATAGAATTAGGGAGGCATGGAAACGGAAGGGAAAGAATGGAGAGGGGAAGGGCAGCGGGTGGGCCACGTGTTAAAAAGCTGGGTGAAAACCCAGCTTTGTAACAAGTATATAGATTCTTGTTACTAAATGATATCTTGGTATTCTCACTTGCCTCTTGTCAAGACAAGATGATCCATATCACATCATTTCTTCGTAATTTAATTCTTCATTTTCTTGTCAGCATGCATAAAAAATTGTGAAACTATTTTACCTAATTACTCAAGCTAACAAAGCGGACTATTTCTTAGTTTTAGTACATTAAATTGCTGACCGCCCATTCTAAATATCTGTGTGCGGAACTCAGGTAATGACACCACACCCTCAATGTGCAACAATTGATACCCCGATTGTTGATGCTCTGCATACCATGCATGGGGGCAAATTTTTGCACCTTCCTGTCGTTGACAGAGGTATCTTTCTTCGTTCAAAACAGCTTAAGATCTATTTGAGATATAAAATGATCAGCATTGTGTTTTTGTAAGTTATTTACTCTAATTATACATTTAGTTTGATTTACTTAAAAAAATATCTTTCTATTATTCTTCATTGCAGATGGTAATATTGCAGCTGTTGTTGATGTAATTCATATCACTCATGCTGCAGTAGCGACGGTAAGCAGAGTCTTGTTTTGGTTAGTAGCACACACTATTTAATTTCTGCAGGCTATTGGGAATTGTAATGCTTTGATATTTGTTTTTTTTTTCAAATTTCAATTGTGTTACAATCAAGCACATTTCTAACCTAACAGTAAATATCAAAACTCAAATTTACGATGAAACAAGGAAAATACTACCCGCACTTCACTGCGGTCAATGTGAAATGAAAGCGTTCTATATAATTACCATTAGAAATTTTAGTCAATAAAATCTATTAGTAAGATAAAAGAATCCAATAACATATTGATCCACTTAAGTCAAAATTACAAGATACATATTTAAAGCACAACATATGTAGAAGTTGTAATTGAATGGTCACTTGTCTTCTAAGCATGTACATACACTTAAATAGTATTTTCAACAATCATTTTTCTTCACTCATTTAGTTGTGTGCATGTGTACCTCAAGTTAAAAATAATGATATGCACCCATCTTATAAAATTTGATCAACGTTTTCCATTTATGCAAGGATTTGATTCATGTGAAACCAACATGGATATCATGAATCAATGACATGTAAGCAATTATTCTCCATCTGCATTGACCAGCATGGTGATCACTATGATGCACATTTGATTTCATGTAACTATAAATAGATATAAAATTTGATTGTTTTTTAAGCATCCAAAAAATTAAACTATTAAACTTTTGATTTTAGAATAAATGCAAACAAAGAATTGAATTATTAGACATTTCATTTACTACCCATTACATATTTTTGGTCAAGTTTGAAAATCTAACTTTATAAATTGAATTCTCCTCTAGAATGATAGTTAAGATAAAATCCTTTTATCAAATATGCAATACACGTTTATTTCTAAAAACCTAATTGTTCAATGAATGAACACCTTTAGTCGTCGTTCAATTATAAAACTAAGAGGCTGTATTAATGCAACACATATATTCATTTTATGTAATTACTCTATAAAATTATACACCATATATTATAGAAATAATAAGTTACAGATATTGTATATATTGTATGTCTGTAGTATAAATAATATTCAACTCATTTTCTTAATTTCAAAAAATACTTGATGCCTAAAAATATTAGATGGGATAAATCTGGTCTTAGTTGACCATTTAGTTACTATCGATCATTATCAGTAGTTATAATTTTTAAGTATATTATGAGAATGCAGTCTTAATATACTTCTCCATAGTAACCGATATATGGCATGAAATTCATTTTAGACAAATATAGACCACGCTCTTTTTCTAATAAAAAAATATGAATGAATATATCTTGTTCTTCATCATATAATAGTTAAAGTAGATAATCTTATGTATTTTCACATCATTCATGTCATTTCAAATTTGCATGAAATTTTATTTTCATAACGAAGATTCAATCTCTAAGGTTGGATTCAAAAGTATATTGAATTTTCAAAATTTTTTTCAAAATTTTAATAAAAGTGGATTAAGATAACTATTTATGGTAAATGTTGTGTTTGAAACTGAGGAATTATTATAATATTAATAGAACGAGCTTATTGATATAGAAAGGTAACATGAGTAACATAGGTGTGACATATGAGTAATAGGGAGTCCAGTTGGAGAAAAATTAGAAGGGAAAGAGGAAACACAAAATAGATAAAGGGTGGTTTTGGCATTAACTAAAAGATAAAGAGGAGAGAGAAATGAAACGATAAGAGAAACAATTGCCATCCTCTTAGTTAAGAGAGACTACAAATAGTTAAGGGGAAGGTAATGGGTTAGAGAAATGGGTGTTGTCTTAATCGAGAGAGAGAGAGAGAGGGAGAAGGAGAGAGTGTAATAATTAAGAAGGAAGATAAGTCCCAGAGAAGGAGAGAAAGGGATGGTTGACATGCGATTCACATATTTGGGAATAGTGAAGGGAGAAAGGGAGGACTGAAATCATGGCCTCAAATTTCAGCGAAATTCGGTCGAATTTCAGTCGAATATCGATATCCTGACGGAATCGAATTCGACCGAAATGGCCGAAATGACCGAAATATGGGGGCCCTAGTACAAAAAATGACCGAAATGATCGAAATTTTGGTCGAAATTCGATCGAAATTCTACCGAAATTCCGTTTTGGTTAGTCACGGAAATGGTGACCAAAACCGACATTTAGGGCCTTGGCTGAAATAACATGGGAGGGAGACATAGGCGTGACATGTGGCAAATAAATTGGATAAGAGGGGAGGAGCTTAGTTTTAACATAATATAGACCGAAAGCTGGTTTCATTTTTAAATTATTTAGTACTTGGAATCATAATATTAACTTTTTATATCGGTAAAGCCTTTTGAGAGGTTTAAATAATTGTGTGACCCCATATGGTTTCCCTCATCATTAGGTGGTTTTCACAAAAAAATCTTGCATGATATTTGGTGTTTGCTTTTCTACATGGTTTTATGGAGGTTTTCCATGTATGGAATATACGTTGAGGTTATATGTACAACCTTGTGGTGTGGTTGACAACTTCCGTGGATGCAATTAGGCCTTATACACTTATTCTTAATCATTATGCTTGTCAGTGTGATTATGGGTTATTTGGTTGAGGGTCATCTTTGCTATGGATTGCAAGTTCACCATCTCAATCGTAATTGATCAGTCATCAGTAACTAATCACTGACTTCCTCGTTTACTTTTTGGAGGGGATATGCGCTATTGTTTCGAGATCGCACCTTTTTGAGATCACACCTTTCCTGCCATCGATTCTAGGGGATGGTGGAAGTTTCAGTTTTTGACAGGATACCTGTGACCTCTGTGACCATTATCGGTGATTGTCGGTTTTGGTTGATAGTAAGGACCTTCAAGTGGTGGACGTATGCTCAAATGATGCTTGAACCCTATTTTTCCTTTATGGATTGTCAGGTCAAAAAGTTGCAGAAATCATGAAGATTTATGAGTTTTGGCCACTATTGATGGGTCATCTGATAGGCATGATTACTAAACTTGGTTTGATGTGAGGTTTCTGGTCAAAAAAGTTTTTAAAGTTTATCTGCTTGGATTGTTTTTGATCCAAGGATTTCTGGTCCGAATTGTAAAATGATTCAGAGGTGGAAGGTTTTTCTTAATGGTGAAAAGCTTCCTTTGGTTTCTCCAAAGGGGGGCATGTGATGTCTCAAGATCGTAGGGCCGGGATCTTTTACAGGGGTGATGGGTCCTACCCATGCTGCTTTGAAGCTAAAGAGGATGTAGATTACCTTGTGTATGCATGCATGATTC
Source organism: Ottelia alismoides (assembly GCA_037367405.1). Taxonomy (NCBI): domain Eukaryota; kingdom Viridiplantae; phylum Streptophyta; class Magnoliopsida; order Alismatales; family Hydrocharitaceae; genus Ottelia; species Ottelia alismoides. The sequence continues at coordinate 201,134 of JAZKJV010004536.1, read as the reverse complement.
CATAGAATTTTGGGATACAACTAAATCACTTGGGTGTTATTCACTTGCACATTTGTGACTTCATTAGTTGGATTTGGCTCTTGTTTTGTCATTATGATCAGCAAGGAATGGCGTGATGTTCCATCAGATGATATTATATTTTGAAAATGTCTTAGAGTTTGTCAGGATTCTTGCATAGTCATGGTCTTTGTAAACTTTGATATAATTTTGTGAACATTATACTTTTTCAAATGCATCTTTTTCGATGCTCACCCCTTTTTAAGGTAAAAGGGGAAAGAACCACATGTATTCGGAGTAATCATCCACCAACATTAAAAGATAATGATAGCCAGGAAACAAAGTTTTTTTTTGAGAAAAAAGGGTGGCCTCCCAAGCCGGGACCCACCTCAGTGAGTATGAATATATAAGCTAGGAAACAAAGTTAATATAGTAGGTCTAAACATTTCCAAATAAAACAAATAAAAGATTTATAAGTGCAATAGAGAACCAACTTCAATTGTATGGTAGTTAAGCAGGGCATCTTACACATAAATGACTTGGATTCATGCCTCGAAATAACATCATTGAATAAACGGAACAATGATCAAACGAACCCGATATTTGACAATATGACACCAATTTGGAATACTAGCATGGATATCAAGAAATATGATAAACACCCTATGAATAGAAGAAATCATTTGGAATACATACATGCTAAAAATAATAATACAGATCGTGGAAAGAATAGAATAACTAAATTATGAAAGGAGCAATATGGCTTTCTTATATAGAAATGAGAAACCCTAGAGGGAAAATTACATAGTAGAAATAACAGAAACAGAAAATACATAATAAATAGGGAAAGATAAATATAATTTTCAACACTTCCCCTAAAGATGGAGCGTAGATGTCAATCATGCTCAGCATGGAACGTCTCTGGAACGACCCTCTGTCTAGATCCTTGGTGAAAACATTTGTTGTCTGTTCCTCTGAGATGATGTGGGAAGTAGAGATAAAGCCCTTTTGAATCATGTCATGTGTATAATAGCAATCTACCTTAATGTGTTTGGTCCTATCATGGACGGAAGGGTTGTTGACGATGAAAAGAACTACGTGGTTATCGCATTGGAATACATACATGCTAAAAATAATAATAGAAATCGTGGTCACTGGGCGGCTCCTGAGGGGGTTGCGGCGGCCAGCGCGATTAGGCTGAGGCCCTCGCCTTTCTGGAGGGCTGTTCAATCGGTCACTCCCAACTTTCAGACTTTGTTCAGACCAGTGCTGGGGAATGGGCTTAGCTTCGCCTTTTGGAAGGACGACTGGACGGACGGGGGAGCGTTGTCTTTGCGCTTCCCTCGTCTATTTGCTTTGGCGGCGGATCAGGATGTTCGGGTTGCTTCTTGCTGGTTGGATGGGAACTGGATGCCGGCTTTCCGTTTTAATTTCTCGGATCAGCGCATGGAGGAGTTCTTGTGGCTGCTAGACGCTCTTAGGAGGCGAAGGGGCCCTCCGTGGAGCGGGACCACTGGGTTTGGCGCGTGAGTTCTTTCTCCGCGAGGAGGGCTTACACGACGATCTGCAGGCCCCCTCCCTCTCTTTCGGCGGAGCTGGTTAGAGACTGCGATTTCTTCTGGGGGCTGGGCCTTCCTGCGTTGGTCGCTTTCTTCTTTTGGTTATTCAGGAGGAAGAGAGTGATGACGCGGGATCGTTGTGCTAGATTACTTGGTGTGCTCTCTAACAGATGCCTGTTGTGCAGTGGTGGGATCGAGACTCTGGAGCATCTCTTTTTCTCCTGTCCGCCTGTGATACTTGTTTGGGACGATCCAGACTTGGGTTGGGTGAGCAGGGCGAGCGTTGAGGCTTTATGTGGTGGCTTGGTTGCGGCCAGGCATCGTCCGAGGAGGGAGTTGCTTCGGCCGCTCGCTTTGATTTGGTCAATTTATCTGGCTAGGAATGGGCTGTTGTTCTCTAGTCGTAGGTTTTACAAGGAAAATGTTTGTACCCATGTTTCGAGTCTGTTAAACTCGTGGCTCGCCTAGAGCGTCTCTGTGTAACTGTTTTCTTTTCTCTCCTTTTTAATATATTTCTGGAGTGAACACCTACGAGTGTCTCCCCCTTTCTTGGCTTTCAAAAAAAATAATAGAATGGAAAGAATAGAATAACTAAATTATGAAAGGGGCAATATGGCTCTCTTATATAGAGAAGAGAAACCCTAGATTGAAAATTACATAATAGAAATAAAAGAAACAGAAAATACGTAATAAATATGGAAAGATAAATATAATTTTAACATTTTCCCTAAATATAGAGCGTAGATATCAATCATGCTCAGCTTGAAACGTCTCTGGAGTGACCCTCTAGCTAGAACCTTGGTGAAAATATCTGTTGTCTGTTCCTCTCAGATGATGTGGGAAGTAGAGATAAAACCCTTCTGAATCATGTCATGTGTATAATAGCAATCTGCCTCAATGTATTTGGTCCTATCATGGAAGGTGGGGTTGTTGACAATGAAAAGAACTGCGTGGTTATCGCATGGTAACTGTATGGGAAGAGGTTTCTCAACAGCTAGGTCGGTCAGAACATATTTGACTCACATCATTTCAGTGCTTCCCTGCGTCATGACTCTATACTCTGACTTAACACTAGATCTTCTTGCACTTCTATAACACCAGATAGCTCAATATGAAAATTGCAAAGCCAATGGTAGATTTCTATTATTGGTGTATCCTGCATAGTCTGCATCTGTACATGCCGTGATGACAAGGGATGTACCTTTGCTAAAAAATAATAATGTATCCATAGAAGACTTCAGATACCTCAGGATCATGTAAACCGCATCCATGCGAGCTTGTCTCGACTGCTCCATTAACATGCTAACTTCGCTTACATGAAAGGAGATATCTGTCCTAGTAATTAGTTATGTAGGATCTTCCGAAAAAGTTCCATGTATCTCCTCTTATCCACCTCCTCTGTATCATCCTGGCTTCATGCCGAGTACCATAAGAGTAGTGGCAGGTCTGCAATTTGCCATGCTCATCTTTGAAAGGATATATGTAACATACTTCCTCTGGGTCATCAAAAGACCACATTAGTTTCTGGTGATCTCAAGCCCTAGGCAGTGTAATCCGCCACGGTCTTTGGTGACAAACTACTATCTAAGTAACTCCTTAGCCGCATTGATACCCTGTAAGCCATCTCCTGTGGCAATGTTATCGTCAACATAAACAAGAATGACAACGATACATCTCTGAGTCCTCTGAACAACAGTGAATGATGCACAGTCGATCTCGTGAAACCATGCCGCTCTATCAAGTCCATGAGTTTTTGGAACTAAGCTCCATGACTCTGCTTAAGGCCATAACTAACCTTATGACATGCGCATACCTTATGACACTCCTCAACAATTGAAAAGCATTATTCACATCCAGCCGAGATAGGGACCCGTCCCGTATCACTGCAACATAGAGGAGGATCCAAAGAGTAGAATGATGCACCATTGGTGAGAAACTGTCTTAATAGTCCGCCCCATATGTCTGGGTGAACCCACAAGCCACAAACCGAGCCTTGTAGTGATCAACATTGTCGTCTGCACAATACGTCATTGTAAATACCCATTTGCAGCCAAACTCGGATGCTCCTGTAGGAACAACAACCAATCTCCATGTGCCCCGAGACCAGGTCGCTATCTTCTCCTCCTCCATAGCAAGATGCCATTGACTATCTCATGTAGCCTCATGATATATTCGCGGGATCTCCACAACTGAAAGACCGATGGCAAACTTCCCGAAATCCGCTTCAAGACACCGCAAAGAAACATGGGCAATAAGAGTATACATGCCATATGTATGCCTCAGCTTCCGAAGAGCAATGAGTTGATCCAGATCGTCTGAATTATCGGTAACCTGAGGTAGGCCTGCTCAACATGTAAAGTGGCATGTGGTATAGACAAATCACCAGTACCACTAGTAGAAACCAAGTGCTCAGAATTTACCTAGGGCATACTGGATGATGGGGAAAGCATATTAACAAGGGGGACAATCGGCAGCCTATGAGTCAAAGGCTAAGCCAAAGGTGGGGCCACATAAGTAGGCAGCACCGTGGGATGAGGTGGTGGAGGAACCATAGGTCGATGTGCTGATTGAGGTGATGGACATGGTAAAGTGATGGTTGCGTAGGAGGAACTATAAGAGGAAGTGGTGGTGGCATAGGAGGGATGTAAACCTCCTCACCAGACTAAGACACGATCATCCTATCACTTATAGGAGAAAAAAATACATGACTGACTCAAAGAATGTGACGTCAACACTAACGTAGTACTCCCATCTAATCAAATTAAAGCACTGATACCCCTTCTGAGTCCGAGAGTAGTCTGCAAAAACACACTTGACAGCTCTGAGAGAGAGCTTGTCACGACCTTGAGTCAGATGGTGAATAAATGCTACAGAGCCAAAAATACGAGGTGTTAGAGAGAAGATCGTTATCGATAAACACAATCGAAAAAAAAACTTTTCTCTAAACACAGAGGATGACATCCGCTTGACCATATATCAAGCAGTATGTTGACGCATATTGAGCTTTTGTGTATCTTCGTTATTTTATTTTCTTATTATTCTCTTTATGTAATTTACCCATAGGCTACTCTCCTATATAAGAGAGCCTAGGGCTATGGAATAGACATCCCATTCACTTTTCCCAACATGGTATCAGAGCGACGGTCCTAGACCGGAGTTCTCGAAACCTAACCCTAACCCTAACCCCACCTGCCGGCCTCTCTCTCTCTCTCTACTCGGCGCCGCCGGCCTCTCTCTCTCTACTCGGCGCCGCCGACCTTAGCCTCCAGCCAGAGGAGCCCCAGCGCGCCTCGCGCAGTGTGCGCGCATCACGCATCGCGTGCGCCTTGCGCATAGCGCATCCCACGTGCATCTGCGCGATCTGTGCGCGACCCTCTCTGCGCGATCTGTGCGCATCTGCGCATCTGAGCATCTCACGTGCATGCTCCTCTCACGCGCGATCTAAGCATCTGCGTGATCTGTGAGCATCCAAGCATCTGCGCATCTCACGCGCATCTGCGCAGTTGCGCGATCTGCGCGTGCGCCTCCCTCGCGACTGCTGCACACCTGCTGCGCATCTCCTTTGCGCGATCTTCTCAGCGCACCTGCGCCTCGCGCTGTGCGTCAAGTGCATCAGTTGTGCGTGTGCTCCTTGCACGTACCTACGTGCCCTAAGCCCAAAACCCTAGGGCACACACACATCGTGATATACATGGGGCTAGTTGCTTGACGTCTACACAAGCAACTAATCCCGTCTATGTCAGTGTAGACAAAGATTATCTTCTCTCGGTCACTCCAGTCTTCCGTCTCCAGTATGTCAGAAAGCAAGGTAGATATCCCATCTATGGGCGCATTTCGTGGTCCAGCGCCAATTGTCAAGATGGATGGTACGAACTATGAACTGTGGGCAATGCAGTTCATGAGTATGATGAAGTGTACGGGTAAGAAGCATATTCTTACCGAACCCGAGCCTGCAGAGAAGACTGGAGTTCATGCCTCATGGGAGGCTGATGATGCTTATGCCAAGGTGTGGCTATCTGGTACATTGGCCATTGAAATCGCCAATGACATTTTACATCAACCTACAGCCAAAGACATGTGGGACATCCTGGCAGCAACGTATTCACAAGCGAAGAACGAGACGAAAATTCTGCAACTGCAACATGATATCTTCACGATAAAGCAGAATGGTCGTCCTTTACATTCTCTCTATACATCATTGAGAGGGATGTTCGAGAAGCTCTATAGCTTCATGCCTCTTACTGCCACACCAGAACAGCAGAAGACATACAGAAATGCGACGATGGTGGGTGTGTTTCTTGCTGCACTCGACCCAGAGTATGAGGCAGCACGTTCACAGATTCTGGCGGACTCGACTATTCCTCCCATGGAGGAAGCTTTTCACAGACTGAGCAGGATCACAGTACCTTCAGCAGCAGCGAATCAGAATCCCTCAGCTATGGCGGCCAACAGAGGCCGCGGATTTCATCATCAGGGCCGTGGACGTACTCCTCGTGGGAGAGGTGGCCGTACTAGGCCAACATGCTCATATTGTCACCGTGTCGGACATACTGAAGATACATGCTACTCGAAGCATGGGTTTCCTGCATCCGCACGAGCCGCTGAGCAGATAGAGCCCCCGTCTGCTGCTTCACTGGATCAGCGCTTTGATGACCTGGTTGCCCGCCTCAGGGGCATTATCCCACCATCTGGTCCAGCACCGACTACAGAGAGTCATACTGATGTTGCTGCTTCAGCTTCTGCCTCTGCTTCTACTAGTACTTCAAGTAGTCCACTTGCACTTCACAGTAGTAGATCTGATACACTGCCATGGATCATGGACTCTGGCGCTACACATCATCTATGTGGCGACCAGAGCCTACTTACAGGATACACACAGATTCCTCCAGGACGGACAGTAGTTATTGCCAATGGCACGCATTCTCCTATCACTGGTCAGGGGGAGATTAGATTGACGTCGTCTATGCAGCTCAAGAATGTTTTGCATGCACCGCATTTTTCCATGAATCTGTTGTCAATTAGTCAGATTACGAAGGATCTTCATTGTCGAGCTATTTTTGATTCATCTTCATTGATTTTTCAGGACATCCGTACGGGCAACGTGATTGGTCATGGCTATGAGCATGGAGGCCTTTATCGTCTGAACCAGACCCCGTTTGCCGGAATCACTGCTTCTCCCGCAGACCAAGTTTCTCCTTTCCTGTGGCATCTGCGTTTTGGTCATCTACCGCTTCAGAAGTTGCGTCTAGTCTTACCTTATAGTCTTTCTCACACACCTATCCAGTGTGAGGCGTGTCAGTTGGGAAAACATCACAGGTCATCTTTTCCCAGTAGTCAAGGTCGGAGTAGTAACTCCAAGTTTGAGTTGTTTCATGTCGACGTCTGGGGTCCAAGTCGTGTTCCCGATCATCAGGGGCACAGGTTTTATATTGTATTTGTGGATGACTTCTCTAGAGCATCTTGGGTTTTTCTAATGAAAAATAAATCTGAAGCTGGAAATATTATTATTCACTTTCTTAATGAAATTCAGAATGTTTTTTCCACAACTGTCAAAATTTTGAGAAGTGACAATGCCTTAGAGTTGTGTACCAACAGTCTAGCCAACTACTACTCCTCTAAAGGAATTGTTCACCAAACATCCTGCGCTCATACGTCTCAACAAAATGGGGTTGCAGAAAGAAAACACCGTCACCTACTTGATGTCACAAGGTCACTTCTCATTCAGAGTCATGTTCCGTATTCCTACTGGGGTGATGCAGTCCTCACTGCATGTTATCTTATAAATCGTATGCCCTCGTCTGTCTTGAATGAACAGATTCCTTTCTCACTTGTTTATCCTGACAAGGATCTGTTCACTCTTACCCCTCGTGTGTTTGGGTCTGTCGCATTTGTCCATCAGTTGTCGCCTGGTTCTGACAAGCTCTCTCCTAGGGCTGTCAAGTGCGTATTTGTGGGGTACTCCAGAACTCAAAAGGGGTACAAGTGTTTTGACCCTGTGCGTCGGCGGTATATGATCAGTGCAGATGTTACATTCTTTGAATCCGTTATGTATTTTTCAGAATCCGGAAACATGCAATCATCACCTATATCTCCTGAGACCGTATTCATGGCACCACCAACAACACCACCGTCATCACCATCTCTACCATCACCACCACCGCCACCACCACCGCCACCACCACCGCCACCAACAGTATCCCCGTTACCATTCCACTACACCCGCATGCCGCCTCAAGCTCATGGTCCTGACCAGTCAACTAGCTCGCCTATGGTATGCGATGAAAATGTTAATGTTGATGGATCTAACGACATTTCTGAGCATGATGCATTACAGGAGCATGGTGATATCACAGAGGATCTGGATGTTCCAATCGCTCTACGCAAGCCGAAGAGAAGCTGTGCCAAATATCCAGTATCAGCAGCTATATCTTTTGAGAGGCTATCTGGACACTTCAGGACGTTTGCATTGGCACTTTCAGCTACAGACATTCCACGGAACCACCATGAGGCTTTGCAGGATTCTAGATGGCGGCTAGCAATGGAGGAAGAGATGGCGGCTCTTCAGTCTCGAGGAACATGGAGCTTGGTTACTATACCTCCAGATGTCAGCCCAGTGAGTTGCAGATGGGTGTTTACAGTAAAACATAATGCAGATGGCTCTATTGACAGGTACAAGGCACGCTTAGTTGCAAGGGGATTCACACAGACATATGGGGTAGATTACCTTGACACGTTCTCCCCTGTAGCTCGTCATTCCACTCTGCGGATACTCTTATCAGTTGCAGTTACTAGAGATTGGCCGCTCTATCAACTGGATGTGAAGAATGCCTTTCTGTATGGTGATCTGCAGGAGGAAGTTTATATGCAACAGCCACCAGGTTTTGCTGTTGAGGGGGAGTGTTCCAAGGTTTGCAGATTACATAAGGCCATCTACGGCCTTAAGCAGAGCCCCAGAGCATGGTTCCAGAAGCTGTCAGACCTCTTTGAGAAACAACGATATAAACGCTCCAATGCTGATCATTCCTTGTTTGTACAGAAGACGGCAAGAGGTATTGTTGTAATCATGGTTTATGTTGACGATATCTTGATTACAGGTGATGATGACCAGGGCATTAAGCAGGCAAAGGAAAGGCTGGGGACCGAGTTTGTCACCAAGGACCTGGGAGTCCTTAGATATTTTCTGGGGCTGGAATTTGCCAGAAATCCGTATGGATTGGTCATGTCACAGAGGAAGTATGTCACAGATCTACTGAGTGAGACAGGTATGTTAGGGTGTCGACCTGCTACGACACCAATGGACCCCAGCATGAAGCTGTTTGATGATGACACAGAGGAGGTTGACAGGAGAAGATACAGAGAACTGGTAGGAAAATTGTTATATGTCACGATCACTAGGCCAGATATATTATTTGCAGTGAGCCGTGTGAGACAGTTCATGGAGCAGCCACGTCAGGTGCATATGGATGCAGTACACATGATACTTAGATATCTCAAATCTTCTCCAGGTAAAGGTCTGCTATTCAAGAAAGCAAAGGGAATTTCTGTCTCAGCATGCGCAGATGCAGACTATGCAGGATGTCCTAAGGATAGGAAGTCTACCTCAGGGTATGCTGTCTATGTTGGAGATGCACTAGTCTCATGGAGGAGCAAGAAACAAACTGTGGTAGCTAGATCCAGTGCTGAATCTGAATATCAGGCTATGGCCCAGGCTACTACAGAGATGATGTGGGTGAAAGCGGTGCTGACAGATTTATGCTTAGATGTACCACTTCCTATGAACTTGGAGTGTGATAATCAGGCTGCTTTGTTCATTGCAAACAATCCTGCATTCCATGAACGGACCAAGCATATTGAGGTGGATTGTCACTTCATACGTGATATGATTCAGAAAGGATTCATTGCCACATCTCATGTTACTTCAGAGAACCAGACTGCAGATATATTCACCAAGGCATTGTTACGAGGTCCGTTTCAGAAGTGTGCTTCCAAGCTGAGCATGATTGACATCTATGCTCCATCTTGAGGGGGAGTGTTGACGCATATTGAGCTTTTGTGTATCTTCGTTATTTTATTTTCTTATTATTCTCTTTATGTAATTTACCCATAGGCTACTCTCCTATATAAGAGAGCCTAGGGCTATGGAATAGACATCCCATTCACTTTTCCCAACACAGTAAGAACCGCATCACTCCGTAAAGAATGTGGAGCATGACTCTGAATAAGAAGGATCCTGGTCACATTAAGAAGATGACGGTGTTTGCATTTCACAAAACCGTTCTGCTGAGAACTGTAGAGTCAAATTCCTAAGTAATACCTGGGATTTACTTAAATCCCCAAGTTCTACAAAATCTTTTTTTTTACTTAAAAACTACAGAGGTGTCGCATGTTGAACATGCGACACCCCTTAAGTTTTTTTTTACTCGCAAACTCCATGTATGTCGCATCTTCAGTGTGCAATATACCATGGTCTCACTGGATTTGTTCCGAGGTTTTCTCCTATAGCGCATATTAGACATGCGTTATACGAGAAAACCCCTGGAACTAATCCAGGAGCTCTCTCATATGTCGCATGTCCAAAATGCGCTATAGGAGACAAACCCTGGAACGAATCCAGGAACTTTCTCTTATGTGGCATGTCCAAAATGCGCTATAGGAGACAAACCCTGGAACGAATCCAGGAACTGTCTCATATAACGCATGTTGAACATGCGATATATGAGAAAAACCCTGGAAATTGACAGGCCAGGTCTGTATATATGAGGAGTTGAAGCTGTTGGTTTGGCCCTTAATCATCTTATGACAAGAGACCAAATCAGAGCAAAGATGAACCTCCTCTCATGCCAGACTGAGACCGTGCCTGTCAATTTATATGCATGTTTCATGTTGATGAACACATATTCAAAGATGTATCGACAATCACAAATGTGGACTATGGACACAAAGACATTCACAAAGGAAAAATATTGTGATCCAGAAAGACATTCCAAACATTTTATATATATAGAATTGTCCACGAATATACACTACATTTGTGTATCACATTAACAAATACTAGGTTTACAACTCAACGCTTTTTCCTCCGCTGGTATGTTATTATTGAATCAGGAGGATGGAAGGGCGACAGACAGTTCGCCTCGTCGATCATGTGGATTTGAGAGGGCCCAGCAACATCTTCGTCGAAGGTTGGCATCGGCGGCGGCGTGAGTGTGCAGTAAGTTGGTTGTGTTTCTCTGGTGTCCAATCCATGCCTCAACGGTGCCTGAGGCGTTGCCATATCGCCTCGTGGTCACTCGGCGGCAGGTGTGACGAAGTCCGTTGGCGCAAGGTTTTCGTTTACCGCAGCGGCTTCTTCATAGTCCATGGGTTCCGCCACTTGTTCACGCGCCCTTCCCCGACCTCTTCCTCTTCGTCTTGCCCTTCCTCGCCTTGCCTCCGCCCGAGCCACATCAGCATGGTCGTCATTTATAGTGACGGCATCCGCAAATTAAAACGACAACCACTCCGTCATTTCGGCCTTGGCTTGTGTCGCAATCTCGCGGCATTCCTCGTGTCTAATATCGTATACACGGCTCCACTTGGCGAGCTGCATCCAAAAAAACACAGAGGTAAATTTCTAGCAGTCTTCTTAAATTAATTTCCCACAAAGTTTATCCGAGCACTTACGTTGCTTGCCAGAGTTGTACCTAATCGTCCGACAAATCTTCTAGTAATATTCCGATACCATTGCTCGTATGCGGGCGTCGCGAATATCCCATGGGATCGATCGATATCAATGATACTACCTTCGCGCTCCTCCCATTGGATAATATACAACCAGTGTTTCTCCCTCCAATTGACATGGACCTTCCCCCTCAGATCGATTGCATGTAGATCCTCAAATGTGAAGCAAGGTTGTGGAACGTCTTGAAGACCGCCAAATTGTCTCAAGAATCGGTCGGGGAAGTAATACTCCGCAATGTGGAAGTATATCAATGGGACCTACGCTCTCCAAATGCTCTCGCCTTCATGACAGTTGGCGGGTAGACCTGCACGGATTTCCTCGGTATACGACGTCCACAATGTCTGAGTGGAGTGTTCTGCAGGGCTAGGAGTGAGCAAAATGGACGTTTTTGAGAGAGGAGGAGATCAAAATAGGTGGGTGGCACAGCGGCGGGTCGAGGGCGGCAGGGGTACAACAGCTGGAACGAGCGGGGAAATGGCAAGGCCGATACATGCGGTCCTTATTTAACCACTATATCGCATATTCAATATGCGTTATCTACATCGCATATTAAAGATGCGACATATATGTAGTTTCTGAGTAAAAAAAATTCAGGGGTGTCGCATGTTCAACATGCGACACCTCTATAGTTTTTGAGTAAAAAAAATATGTCGTAGAACCTGGGTATTTAAGTAATTCCCAAGTACTACTTAGGAATTTGACTCGAGAACTGTACACACAACTGCACAAGAGGTCTGGTGTACAATGCCAAAGGTCATGAAGAACTGAGCAAGCTGTATTGTTGGAGTATTCAGTTATGCATCATTCTTGTAGTAGATGGGTAAAGGGATCACTCAAGGATCCATTTACCACATCTAGTTGTTTAATCCCACATCTACTAGTTGTGAGATGTGGAGACTCGGTGGAGGTTATATAAGAAGCCCCTCACCCCATGTATCCAATGAGAAAGTTTAATGAACGATCAACCCTTTGAGGCATTCTCCCGTGGTTTCATCCCGCTCGTTAGGGAGTAGGGTTCCACGTTAAAATCCCGGAGTTCTGTCTTGTTTATCTTTTTCTCTGATTCCGTTTCTGCATTCTTATTTTCTAACATGGTATCAGAGCGGGTCATTCTTGGTTGATTTTGGAGATTTATTCTTGAAGATTTTTTTAAAGATCAGTCGAGTTTGTGTTTAATTTTCTAGGGTTTTCGAAACCCTATTTTTCTACTGCCATGTATTTGTGGAAGATCAATTCATGTAGATCTATTGTTCCATTAAGTTCGTATTCTAGGGTTTAGATGAAACCCGAGAAATTATCATGTTCCCACTCCTCGCAACACTTGTACATGAAAGCTCCATCGCCTGGAGTGAAGCCATTTCCATCATCATGCGCATCTCCCTTTGCGGAATCTCCAGACGGCCATGATCGAGGAACAAAGATCTCGCAAAGGTAAAGCTTTATAGGGCGACAGATCTCCTCGTCGCATCCCTAGGAGGCGCTGCCCTCATGCTCCAGATTCCAGACTGCCGCAAGGCGGCGATCTTATCCTACTCCAACCGCATCCAGTAGCCGATGAAGAAGGGCTTCAGGTAGGTTCCAAAGAATCCTACTGCGCACCTGTTCGAGGCAACCTCCAGCCACACCCCCTTAGTTCCTAGCGAAGCCCTTGCGGACCCTTCTCCAAGGGAGGTGCAACGCCAAGGGAAGGAGCTCCTCTATCGCGGCTCCCTTTCCAAGCGGCAAAGGCCGCAACCCCATCTCCTCCTCCATGCGCAGGTCCAACGACAGTGCTCCCTTTTTTCCTGGCAGTGCTCCAGAAGTCCTCTCCGATTCACACGCATCTAGGAACCCCAGGCGGACCCCATCGCGCGACAACGCAACCTTTCGCGCCTCCAGCCCCCCTGTGCGCCTCCTGTGCGGTGATACCCCCTTTGGCGAACCCCATGTGGCATGTTTTCAAAGCCCTATCGTGGGTGGCAGTCGTTCGGGAAGGGGTTCCCACAATGTGAACCCTAGGGCTGCGAGTATAAAGGGCCTGATGACCCCCTTCCTTTATTTTTAAAAAAGGACTGAGAGATGGGGAAGGTCCATGCCTAAGTAGACTGGTTTAAACAAAGAAAATGAAGAAGGGCGATAAAAGAGCCCAAAGTTGGGCTACTGCCGTTGAGAAAAAGAGAGAGGAATTTGTTCAATTTTTTTTTGGAAAAAAGGGAGTCCGAGAGTTTTAAAAAAAGGGAATTTCTTTTGAAAAAGGCACGCACAATAAAAACCTGTACGCAAAATAAAAAATTGCAAAAAATGGAGAGAAAAGCTGTAAAAAAATAAAAATAGACGGCTTATTTAAAAAAAATGTGAAGGCTATTAAAAAAGATGATGATTGAAAAGACCGGAAAAAATGCATGATTTATGTTTTGTTTCTCCCCATCTTCATTTGTCTTCTTCCAACTTGGTCGAGGCCATTGTTTTCCGACAAATATGGGAGAAAGGGGGAGTATTGTGTATAGTCACATGCCAGATTGTCAGATTTTCCAGAGTTCTCCGTGTGGAGACTCATTTTCAGGTGCGGTGACTCTGATGGGCGTAGTACAAAGCACCTGCTCTCCGACAAGGAGATTCGTTTGACTCACACTCCAACCCATTCGTTCTCCTCACCTACACGACATGAGAAGCAACATCCTCGACAACAACCGACAATTGCGCGCATTGAGTTGATATTGTTCGTAGTGTCCGGTAGCGTGAGTTGAGATTTCTTTCTGTTTGTCCAAGCTGTGCATTGCATGTTCCAGCTTGAGGGGGGTGTTGGAGTATTTGTTTATGCGTCACTCTTGTAGTAGATGGGTAAATGGATCACTCCAAGATCCATTTACCACATCCAGTTGTTTAGTCCCACATCTAGCAATTGTGAGATGTGGGGACTCAATGGGGGCTATATAAGAAGCCCCTCACCCATGTATCCAGTGAGAAAGTTCAATGAACGATCAACCCTTTGAGGCGTTCTCCCGTGGTTTCATCCCGCTCCTTAGGGAGTAAGGTTCCACATTAAAATCCCAGAGTTCTGTCTTGTTTATCTTTTCTCTGATTCCGCTTCTACATTCATATTTTCTAACATGTATAGTGCAGAACTCCAAGCCATTGTCAAAACGAACATAGTTAACAATAGCAAAAAGATTTTCTTTATTTCATAAATAAAAGTTAAGATAACGAACCCGATCTCGTGCTTGTTTTTCAAAAGAAAAACCCATGACATTTTTGAAAAATTATCAACTGCTACAAGATAGAATCTATGCCCCTAATAGTCATGAGCATGACTAGAACCCCATATATCAGAATGAACCAACTCAAATAAAGTACAACTAAGGTTTGAAAAAAACGAAAGTGGAACGGGGTGTTTTCCCTGGGGGCGAGGTGAGGTGCAGCCTCGAGGCAGTCGAGACGTAAACCCTAGTTTGTATAAGAAAATAATTACAAAAAATATAATAAATGTATTTATTGATGAAATAATCTAATCTGACAGACATATAATATGTAACATTGTAATATATGATGAAATTATGAACGTGAGAACATGAAAAAAGGACATGTCAAATCCATAAGCCTTTCTACTAAATTTCTACCCAATCAAAAAGGAAATCATTGGATGCTAAAATATTTATTAAAAAGGGAGTCATTGGCGACTTGTCATTAATGATATCTGAGATGTTGATATGGATCATATGATTTGAATCCTAACCGTATGTTCTATCGAACCCAGTTGAAGAACGGTCCGATGTCCCCCCATACCCTACCAGTACAAGGGTTTTGTTGTTCGGTCAACGAGCCCGGGGGGGGGGGGGGGGGGGGAGGGGGGCAGGTGTTCCCCCTTGCGGGGGTTGCAGGGGGCAACACCTCCGTCCTGAAAATTTTTCTTATATGGGTATTCGAATTCGTATGCATCTGAGATTTGCGGATTCATATGTTTAAGATTGTAATATTAAGATTTCACTGAAATAATTGGAAATTTTAATAGTAAATATGAATAAGAGAGAGGTCAAATTTAAGCATTCATCTTGTATAAATATAACCTCAACAATTAGACCTTTATAGACATCCGAAACTATCGATATAACCAATTATTTTATTAAAAAAATGTTTGGTAAATCCATAACGCCTCAGGTATCGCCTCATCGTCTCACCTCACCTCGGTCATCTGAGGCATTCGCCTCAACCATGGGGTCCGAGGCAGTCGCCTCGAGCTCTTTCCTCCGCACTATTTCGCCTCAAGCGTCTTTGCGCCTCGAGGCACGTTTTTCAAACAATGAGTTCAACTACTATGGCTCTGTGATCAAGAAAATTAGATCGGTGATGCTTCCCAAGTTGGCAAGCCTCATACTGAAAGGTAGACCGAGAAGGAATATGTGGGAGGACTTTACACAACTTTTGCAGAGGAAGCTGACCAAACCGAAGATGCCACATGTAGGGGAAGACTGACCCGATGAGAATGGAAGAAGCACCAACATATGGAGATTGGACCAGTCTACAGAGGCCCCATGCTCACGGCTACATCCAATCATCTCGCTTGTGAGTATATCTTGAAAATATGAAATACAAGAGAAGAGGTGTCAAATATAGCATGACAATGCAAATCCTTGGTGATTTTACTAATAGATTATAAATTCATGGAAAAAACTAGTGCATGAAGAACACTTTGCAGATGCGTAGATCATGTCAAACGAATATTCTTGTGTCAGTAATGGAAGAGTGTTTCCCATATGAAATAACAATGAATCTGCCTAGATGGGTTGATCTGTAGGATGAGAACTGAACTCGATCTCCACAAAGATGATGAGATGCACCCGAATCCATGATCCACTCAGAGATGTCTTCCCTATGACAATTTGTAAGGGCATATGCTACACCTTAAGTGCTAGCAATAGCTGAGGCAACAACGTCTAAAGGGCCCAAAGGAACACTAGAAGGGCCGACAGTAGGATTCATGATCTTCCTCAAGCGAGAGACAAGATCATTGTACTTCTGCTCAGTAGAAGTGGTAGGCGTAACATGAGTCTCAACTTGCTTTGCGACACATGCATATGCGGGAAAACCATACTTCTGATAACATGTATCCTTGGAGTGTCCAGGACAATGACAGTATGTGCAAGGCTGATGCTAACACCCCCACCTCTGTGAAGAGCACCATGTCATCTAAACTAGGTAGGTTCTCCTCTGCAGAGCGACCATAACAGATTTAGGTCTGAGTGGAGGTGGGAGAAGGAACTGTAATTCTTCTCGGTCTACTGTACGCCTTCTCCATAAGATGTATGGATGCACTTGCGAGCAACTAATTTCGTGCGACATCGTACTCAAAGTCAAGAGCCGTTAGAACAACTCCAACCATAGTGGCGTTCCTGTATACCTTCTGTTGCTTTGGGGAGGTTGTTAGAGGCATGAAGCTATAAAACTTCTCAAACATGCCCCTAAGAGAGGAATAGAAAATGTAAAGAGGACGACCATTCTGCTTGGCTATGAAGATGTCATATTGGAGCTGCAATATCTTTGTTTCATTCCTCTCCTGAGAATATGTGGAGGCGAGGATGCCCTACATTGTCTTGGTCATGGGTTGATGCAAAATATCTTTGACTACTTCCATGGTAAGAGTACCTAATAGCCAAACACATGCGTATACATCATCTTGCTCCTAAGAGGGATTAACCCCAATCTTGTCGGTCGGCTCATCTTGTATCAGAATGTGCTTCTTCGCATTGCACTGTGTAGAGATATTTCTATACTCTTTCTGTACCTTTTCTTTATTTTATTTCTTTGTATCCATTTTATGTAATTTACCCATAGGTCTCTCCTCTATATAAGAGAGCCTAGGGTTACCAGGAATGACCATCTTTTCTATTTTCCCAACATGCTATCAGAGCTACGGTCCTAGACCGGTGGTCCGTACTCTAACCCCCACCTGCCGCCCCTCTCTCCCCCTCCAAGGTTGTCGCCGCCACCCCCATCCAAGTAGCAACCCGCCGTCACCACAGCCGCCGGCCCCAACCTCGTCGTCGCCGCCCAGCAGCACCGCCACCGCCGACCATTGTTCAGGAAAGCGGTCGAGTAAACCGCATACTCGGCCACATACTCGTACTAGGAAGCCTTGCCGCTCCGAGTATGGTGAAACGACTATGCATGCGGGTTGACCCGCATACTCGATCGAGTATACCCCCTATGCGACTGCCTACTCGGTCGCTTTTTTAATAAATATTTTTTTATTTAAGCTAAATCCAAATAACTCCACCCATATAGTAACGTAAAACCACATACTCCCCGCATAAAACCACATACTCCCTGTATACTCTCCCGATTGAGGACATTAACGTAATATTAATTTTTTATTTTTATTTTTTAATATTTGCTTAAATCCATGTTTAAAAGATCCGAACGGTTTCGAGATAAATATATGGAACATTCAAAACCACGTACTAGGAATGCACTTTTGATGGAAGCAATGGTGAAGGAATCGAGGTGAAGATTGGTGACGATAACATTCAAAAGAGAGATTCTTTTAGATATCTGGGATCTATTTTGCAACATGATGGGGAAATTGATGGAGATGTTACTAATAGAATAAATGCAGGCTGGCTAAAGTGGAGAGGAGCCTCCGCTGTTCTCTGTGATAAGAAAATTCCTTTAAAAATTAAAGGAAAGTTTTACAAAGCAGCCGTGAGACCTGCTATGCTTTATGGTTCTGAATGTTGGCCTGTGAACCATAGACATGTGCAGAGAATGGCTGTAGCAGAAATGAAAATGCTAAGATGGATGTGTGGACATACACGTAAAGATCGGATTCGAAATGATGCAATCAGAAATAAAGTTGGTGTAGCTCCGATCGAGGATAAGATGCGAGAAAACCGCTTAAGATGGTTTGGTCATTTGCAAAGAAGGTCAACTGATGCACCGGTTAGGAGATGCGAGTGTTGGGATGTTGAGCCGGCTAAGAGAGGGCGAGGACGACCCAAAAAGTGTTGGAAAGAGACTATACGAAGGGATCTTAGTTTTTTGGATATAAGTCCGAGATTGACCCAAGATAGATCTGAATGGAGGCGAAGAATCCATGTAGCCGACCCTACTTAATTGTGGGAAAAGGCTTTGTTGTTGTTGTTGATTTATATTTTTTAATAGTAAAATTAACAAACCGCATAAAACCACATACTCTCCGCATACTCTCCTGGATGCCACATACTCTCTATGCAATGACCCCTCCAACTGAATACCACATACCACCTTCCTGAACATTGCCGAAAGCCCCTATGGCCCCCGTCGTCGAGCAGTGGCTCCCACCGCCAACGCCATATCTCCTTGGTCGCTGGCTGCCTCTCTTCCGCTCCGTCGCAGGCCTTCGGTTGGGCTAATGGATGAGTGCATAAGTCTACATATGCATTCAAATCCACGCATGTCTGTGTAAATATTCATTCATTGGTCTACATAACCCGAGTAATCTTCTTCCGGCAATGTGTCATAAAACAAAGTCGACGTACCCGGCATACACGCTTTCTGAAATCCAGTGCCTATTATCAAGATGGACGGAACAAACTATGAGCTCTAGGCCATGCAATTCACGAGCCTTATGAAGTCTAACGATAAGAAACACACTCTTACCGAGGAGGAGCCGGCGGAGAAAACTGGGATTAACGCCTCATGGGAGGCGGATGATGCATACACCAAAGTTTGGCTTTCCTGTACATTGACGATAGAGTTCACCAATGTTGTGTTACATCAGCCCACTGATAAGACAATGTAGGACATCCTCGCAACAACCTATTCTCAAGCGAGGAACGAGACCACGATCCTCCAACTCCAGCATGATATATTTACCATCAAGCAGAACGACCGGCCTCTTCATTCACTGTATACATCCGTACGTAGGATGTTTGAGAAGCTACACAGCTTCATACCTCTCACGGTCACTCCGGAGCAGCAGAAGACATACAGGAATGCTACCATGGTTGGTGTATTGCTAGCTGCCCTCAATCCCGAATATGATGCTGCCCATTCTCAGATTCTAGCGGATGCTACCAGTGTTCACGAAAGCGGCCTATGCAACCGTATATGCGTGTGCGGCACCTTCAGCGTACCTGTTGAACCCCTCAGGATCCGGGTACCCGTTAACACTACAATTCGCAATATTCCATTTATGGCATCGCAATAAAAACATAATTTTATGGGGAAATTTTTCGCGTTTGAAGCTACATATGACATTCACATTCACAAGATAATAGAACCAAATGCACCAAAATCTCATTTCATTAATTTCCATATGATTTTACATCATGTACAGTGTCTACTAGTACATACAACATCCCAAAAATTTGACTAAAGAGAAGAAGCATTTACAATATCAATTGAACTAAAATTTTTAACAAAACCCACATACCGTCTGGTATAGACCTTGTCTCCTGGAACCCTATATAGCTACTGAACAACAGACTCCTTTCCTGCCATGCGTGTAAGGAAGAAAAGGAGTCACAATTGTGAATACAAATCCGTAGTTTTTTAAAAATAAATGACAAGTAATTTATTATGTGCAAAAGAGAGCAAGTAGAAAGGTAGAACAAGTATAATTTATATCTACTTGCATAAGTAAAAGGGTTTTCCAGTTGTTTGAAGCATTTCTCATGATCGGCTATTAACCCAATATTTCCCACATAAGCATATTTATATTGTAACTAATTGATCATAAGTAAGTATATTTAATTCTCATATTACTTAGAGATCATATTTGTGGATTTTGATGATGGGAAAGATGGGATAAAAAGATATAATGATTTATTGAATTCTTAAGTCTAGTGGATAGTCTGTGGTCTTGGTTCGTGTGAAACCTCACACTATTACTCTAAGATATGAGGAAAGTCTTAGGGTTGGGGTGCCTCCGTAGGCATGCAGTGTAGTATAATGCATCCTAACTAAGTTCCCAACACGTCCACTAGCTTATTAAGATTTCGAATTCAGATTATAGCCACTTCTATTTACTCAACTTAAACTGTGATCTTTATAGGGATTTCGAAACAGATTATAGTCACTCCCAATCATCTCAATTTTCAATTGTAATTTCTCCAAACCTTTACAGTAACTCTCTCAGATGTAACTCTCAATGATGTAGATATAGATGTAGATATGGATGATCTGGATGTAGAATCGCCAAGTTTGTTGGAGAAAGAAAACTCAAACGGTGAAGAAGCCTACAAATGGCTCTTCCGTCTCGCCCTCTAGTTGGAAGGACGGTCCAATAGAGGGATAGGTCTAGTCCCCAACTACGCCACTGAGACGGGTGAGAGAGACTTCCCGGAAAAGTCACTCTAGAAAAACAGCCCGACCGGTAACGGGCAACCGAGCTCGTACGTAAAACTGAAAACCAAGGATTCCCAGCCTGGGTGTCCTAAAAGAGAGGGTCAGCGGAACTGGTCTAAAGTCAGGATCCCAACGAAGCGTAAAAACACTGCGAGCTCGCGTAAAAACCGTGAAGGGACTGGGATCCTAGACCCGCGCACTTGACGGCCGCTGCCCGGACTGGGCTTCCTTTCCTCCGCCCAGTTGAGGGTCACCGCGCCCTCGCACGGTCAGGTGCAAAGGTCACCGTGGCCGGCAATTCATAATTATCACAAATTTGTACTTACCATTAAGATCTATTGATTACCTAGTCATACCTCTATATCTTATATGTCTTCTACTAAATCTCACACCCTTACTGTGCATACCAAAACACTGTTTAGGCATCTACTTCATACCTTTAATTATAAAAAGGATGTAACATATATGTACAGTTGGTAACTTTCTGCTCTCATTAACTTTCATGGCTAGTCTCTTCCTTTTCACAACTTACTACATGATAAAGGCTAAACATGGATTGACATGTGATCTATTAGTTGAATATTGTGAAACATAGAGTTATGATGAAATCATGGTAGACTTATATCGGTATGGATGGAAACTTTGAAAAGGTGCTGACAATATGATAAATAAGTCGTTCAATAGAAAAATATAGAACATTGGAGGGAATGATTATGATGAGGATAGGCCTTTACAAGTCAAAGGAGCTTGTTGAGTTCATCTTTATGTAGAGAACCGTTTATTTTATTTTTACGATCATGCTTTATGAATTTGATAAAAATGTAGATTTTGTTTATAGGCTTGCTCCTACAAAATAACCCTCAAAATTTTTTTTTATTTGCTGTCTTGAGATGAAGCTTGCTTTAACCTTGGATCTCTATTGGACCTTAGTTATTGTCCAATGCCTACAATATTCTAATATACTAGATATTTATAATGAATTTTGAGATCATCCAAAATTGCCACATATTTTGAAGGAAAGAATAAGTATTGTATGATAATCATAATATCTATCATTCAAGAAACTCTTGCCAACTTAATTTATTGTAGCCCTCTCACTATATAGACAATGCATTTTCTTTTAGCAAACACAACTTATCTTTTAAAACAGTAGGAAGATCAAGCATCTTCTTCCAAGGTCATATGCACTAAAAATTTGAATCTTATACTAGTTACAGAAGCAGAGTTTAATACCCTCATTATAATTTTTTTTATAACAGTTATTCCAGGAAGCAGACAGACATGACAGTAACAATAATTTATTCATTTACTTAGAGTAAATTAAATCCTTTTTACTTATACTTGAAATAGAAAGGAAACAGAAATAATAACCAATTACTATAATTTAAATATATATATATATATTACCTCTCTCATTATACTCATCTTCTTTCTACAATAATAATGTAGTGTGACTATGGAAGTGAACCCAGACATAGACATGTCTGTTGAGTTATTAATATACCCGAAAGGCAGCAGAGGTAAGGGGATTTTTATTGTATATATTAATTTTGCTTCATGATGGAGGAGAATAAACATGCAAGAGCTGCTACAGTTCTGGATTTGGTTCCAGCAATAGAATATAATTTACATTCCAACAAAATTTCAGAAATTTAAGTTCCTCTTAATTCCAGTCCCAGATCCTCAACCAACAGGGAATAATTTGTGCAAAACACTGGCAACAAGAGAGAAAGGAAGAAAGATTATACTTATAATCCAGTGAAATGTGCATGCATGGCAGCAAAGAGGGAGGTGGGGAATTGTACCTTTTTGAGTTCTTCAAATTTGAGGGAAATCTTTGCATGCAGGAGCTTCAAGGGGAAGACTGGAGCTTTTCCAGCAATAGCAATTGCAAGGAAAAGGGTTGGAGTTTGTCCAAGAACATCAACTGTCAAAGGAAGGGTTGGAGCTTCTCCAGAAATTTCTCCAAGGCTTGCTGGACTGCAGCAGTGGAAGGAGTTGGAATTGGGACTTTCCAGGAAAAATGGCTCCAACAGTGGCTGCTTATAATTTTTGGACAACAAAAATTTTAGTTGCTGAAATAATGACAGAACTCAAGAGCAGTAATTGAGCTGCTCAACAATTGCTTTCGGCTGGAAGAAATTAGAAGAAGAAGAGGTGGAATGTGAAAGAAACAAAAGGGAAGCATTGGGGTTGTCGTTGGGTTTGAGATATAGGAATAAAAGGAGTAGGAAGGTGGGAGGAAACTTCCCTTGATACTTTAATTGACATCATCAATGACATCACCTTCCATGATGTCATCCATGACAATCATCCTCATGCCATCATTGATGATGTCATATTCTTGTATTCTAAATAAATTTAAATATCAAATTGTTTTATATTTATATTTTTTTTACTGCACAGACGTAATCTGCTACAACTGTAGTATTTTTTTATACTTTTTTTTAACCAAAAATGTTACTTTATTTTTCATACTTAACAAACTTTAATGTTGACCGTATTCGCGCAATGGGCGTCAGATTTTGACGCGCAATATATCGATTTGATCGTCTCTAAACGACGATCAAAATGAGTATAATATTGATATACTTCCGATCAGATTTTTGAATACCCGAAATTTTCAGATACGATTTTTGTTTAAGATTAAATTTTGTGATTTAAAAATATCAAACGACCTCCGATTGACGAACGGTCGATTCCGTTGGTCTTGTATCGTCGAATCGGATCTCATGATGGTCTCGGTTCATTTAGCGATTTCCGAATTTGCGTTGCGATTTTTTCGCGGCGCGCATTACGAAGCGACCGATTTTTGGTCAATTTCGCCTGAACAATTTTTGATTCACGATTAGTTGATCGTTTTAGGTTGGTTAGTATTGACCAACAACTTTATTGGATTATTCGGACCTTATTCGGGTCGAGTTCGGGTTTACACGGATCCCGGATGTTACAATACCGCTTTCATGAATCAGTCAGTTATGCTCCCATGGCGCTTATGCGGGCTACATATACAGGCTATGCGGCCGAATATGCCCTCTGTGCACCCGCTTTGGATTAAATGTGATTTTTATGTGATTTTTTATATGTCATTTTTTATATATGTTTTTTTATATGTGATTTTTTAAGCCACTTATTTCATGTTATTGTTTTGAAATGTGTCAAATGTGTGTTATAGTATGATTTGTTCCACGTTTTGTATGCCATGTTTTTTACTGTATGATTTGTACCACATATCAGAATTTGATCATGTGACATAATTTGGATAACATTGCACCCTCATTTTACCATTATTCCTTGTTTTTGCGTGTATGCCAACCAAGTATTCCATGACCATTTAAATCCAATGTCGAAGTAGTTGTACTGTGAGAATGGAGTAAACACGAAGGAAGAAAAGGAATAATGTATCAATATTTAACAAATTAATTTAGTCAACTAATAGTTATTTTGAATGCAATATATATGTATATGTAGAGTTTGGTACTTTTGATGGAGAACTAGTAACAAATATAACGTCGAAGATAAATGATATTATAATTTAACAATATACAAATATATATTCACATACATTGGTATACAAGTTGCAACAAAAGCCAGTCCACTTTATTTATTATTAAGAAGCCCATCATATTATCATATCATGAATTTAGTAGACATACTGAGTTACAAGTCACCTCCACATATTGGAGTTAACCAGTTAGAATATTGTCGCTTGAACATTTCTATTTTCTTATGCCATTTTAATCAGTACATTACTAATGCTATTTATGTTAAATTTCTGTTTTCTTTCAAATACTTACATATCTTGGTGATTGTTGTCAATTATTAATTGTGCTAACTTTTCTATTGGAGTACTAGTATTTGATTGATAAATATTGTTTTGAGTTCTATATGAAAGTCATTTTTCTTAGATTTTCTATTGGACCACAGTTATACATAAATTTAGTTCAGTTGTAGTCATTTTTGTATATATTTATTTTTTTAAATAAAAAAATAGGAAACCGCTTTGAACTGCATATACCTCGCATATGGCCCCACATACTGCTTAATCGCTATCTAGTGACCAGTCCAAACTCATACGCATACCGCTTTCCTGAACCTTGGATTCTACTATTCCTCTTATGGAGGAAGCTTTTCGCAGGCTTAGCAGGATTACTGTTCCATCCACTGCCACTAGCCATACGTCTTCGGCAATGACAGCCTCCCGAGGCAGAGGAGGCTCGTCTTCTTTTCGTGGACGTGGACCTCATGGTAGAGGAGGTTGCATTCGTCAAACTTGCACCTACTATTATTGTCCAAGCCATTCAGAGGATACATGCTACTCCAAGCATGGCTTTCCGGCATCAGCTCATGTGGCGGAACAGGTCGAGCCTTCAGCTTCTCCTACTTCTGACCAGATATTTGTATGCCCTCGTCTATCTTGGGTGAGAAAATTCCTTTATCTATAGCTTTTACCGAGAAGGAGTTGTTCTCACTTACTCCTCGTGTCTTTGGCTCTGTTGCATTCGCCCACCAATTGGCTCACTTTCCAAGGGCTGTCAAATGTGTGTTTGTTGGCTACTCAAGGACCCAAAAGGGATACCAGTGTTATGATCCGCTGCGCAGGAAGTATTATATCAGTGCTGATGTCACCTTTTTTGAGTTTGTGATGTATTTCTCTCTTACAGGTGACAGGTTGGCTTCATCATACTCCGATGACGAGGTTTACATGCTACCGCCTCCTATGAGTCCATGATCTCCTATACCTGTGCCTGCACCACCACCACCGCCACCTCCACCTCCTCCTTCTACCCTGTCGCAGGTGCCCATTGTTCCACCATTACCAAAATTCTATACCCATCGGCCTGCCTCTACTCATGGTCATCGCCCATCATCCAACACGCCCCAGGTTTGTTTTGATAACATGATTTCTAATGATGGGTTTGGAGATATATCTGTGCAAGGATCATTGCTGAAGTCTAGCACACAAATGGAGGAGGCCTCTAATGACTTGGATATACCCTTTGTAGTTCGGAAGCAAAAGCTTACTTGTGCTTCATATCCCCTTGCTTCACAGGTCTCCTTTCATCGTCTGTCTGGGGAATTTCAGAGGTTTGCAGTTGCTCTATCTGCCATGGAGATTCCACGAAATTAACAGGAGGCCTTGAAGGATACTCGCTGGCGTTTAGCTATGGAGGAAGTGATGATTGCTTTGCAATCACGTGGTACCTGGAGTTTGTTTCCTGCTCTTCCTGGGGCCTCTGTTGTCAATTGCAAGTGAGTGTTTACTATTAAAAATCATGCAGATGGGAGTCTTGATCATTACAAGGCAAGATTGGTGGCACGAGTATTCACTCAGACCTACGATATGGATTATATGGACACGTTCTCTCCAGTTGCATGCCACTCGACTCTATTTATCATTCTTTCAGTTGTAGTGGTACGCGATTGGCCTTTGTTTTAGCTGGATGTTAAAAATACATTTTTATATGGAGATCTATAGGAGGAAGCGTACATGCAACAACCTCCGGGGTTTGCTGCTGAGGGGGAGTGTCAACATGTTTGTAGACTCCATGAGGCAATATATGGCCTTAAGCAAAGTCCAGGGGCATGGTTTCAGAAGCTCTCGGATCTGATTGAAAGGTAAGGGTTCAAGAGGTCAAATGCAGACCATTCACTGTTTGTGCAGAGGACTCCTAGAGGTACTGTTGTTATCATGGTTTACATTGATAATATACTTGTTACTGGAGATGATGTGCAGGGGATAAAGATGGCAAAAGAATTTCTGGGTCGTCAGTTTGTTACTAAGAATCTGGGTATCCTAAGGTACTTCTTAGGGTTAGAATTTGCTAAGAAGGCACATGGTCTGGTGATGACCCAAAGGAAGTATGTTACAAACATGCTCATTGAGACGTACATGATTGGGTGTCGACCCTCTACTACACCCATGGATCCTAGCATGAAGTTATATGATGATGATACAAATGAGGTTGATAAGATGAGATATAGAGAGATGGTGGGGAAGCTCCTATATGTTGCTATTACTAGATCAAATGTCTCTTTTGCAGTGAGTCGGGTGAGCTAGCTTATGGAGCCGCCTCGACAGGCACATAATACATATGGATGCTATCCACATGATATTGAAATATGTAAACATATATTAGTTTACTTTGTATTTCTCTGTTATTTTTCTTTTCTGTCGTATGTTTTATGTAATTTACCCATAGGCTACTCTCCTATATAAGAGAGCCTAGGGCTGATGGAATAAACACTTCTTCTATTTTTCCCAACATGGTATCAGAGCGACGGTCCTAGACCGGAGTTCTCGAAACCCTAACCCTATCCCTACCCCAACCCGCGTGCCTCTCTCTGCCGCCAGCGCATACTCGCGACCCTTGCGCCTTCGCCCCTACGCCTGCGCGCCCTCGCGCTTGCGCTTGCGCGCCTGTGCCTGCACACCACAGCGCTAGCGCGCCTGCGCCTTAGCGCCCCAGCGCTCCTCAGCGCCATCCAGCGCTCCAGCGCCCTTCAGCGCGCACCTTCGTGCCCTCCAGCGGGCACCTTAGTGCCCTGTGCGTGTGCCCTTGAATCACATCTCTAGAGCGCACACCGTTAACTAAATGGGTTTGGTTGCTTGAAGTCTACACATGCAACTAAACCCATCTATGTCCATGTAGACGATCTTATCTTCAGTCTATCGCTCCAGTCTTCTGTTTCCAGTATGTCAGAAAGCAAGGCGGATATTCCATCTATAGGCGCCTTTCGTGGTCCAGCGCCTATCGTAAAGATGGATGGCACAAACTATGAATTGTGGGTGATGCAGTTCATGAGTATGATGAAGTCAACGGGTTAGAAGCACATTCTTACCGAAGAGGAGCCTCCTGAGAAGACTGGAGCCAATGCCTCATGGGAGGCAGATGATGCATACGCCAAAGTCTGGTTATCTGGAACTTTGGCGATCGAGATTGCCAATGATATTCTTCATCAGCCTACGGCTAAAGACATGTGGGATATTCTGGCAGCCACATACTCTCAAGCAAAGAATGAGACAAAGATTCTGCAACTCCAGCATGACATATTCACCATTAAGCAGAATGGTCGCCCTCTACATTCACTCTACTATTCTCTGCGTGGGATGTTTGAGAAGCTGTACAGCTTTATATCCCTGACAGCAACACCAGAGCAACAAAAGACCTATCGAAATGCTACTATGGTAGGAGTCTTCCTTGCTGCACTTGATCCTGAGTATGAGGCAGCACGATCTCAGATCTTGGCGGATTCTACTATTCCTCCTATGGAGGAAGCCTTTCACAGGTTGAGCCGGATCACTGTTCCCTCTACGACCACGAATCAAACTGCTTCTGCTATGGCTGCCAACAGAGGTCGTGGAGGTCACCTTCATACTCGTGGCCGTGGTCCTCGTGGCAGAGGAGGTCGAGTACGGCCAACATGTACCTACTGCCACCGTACCGGACATACTGAAGACACATGCTACTCCAAGCATGGATTTCCTGCATCTGCACGAGTCGTTGAGCAGATAGAGCCCCCATCTGCTGCTTCTTTAGATCAGCGCTTTGATGACCTTGTTGCTCGTCTAAGGGGCATCATTCCTCCATCCGGCCCAGCACATACTACTGAGAGCCAGCCTGACACTGCTGCATCCGCCTTTGCCTCTACCATTGCATCAGGTAGAACACTTGCATTTTCTAGTAGTGGACCAGATACTCTAGCATGGATTATGGACTCGGGAGCCACACATCATCTATGTGGCGATCAAAGTCTACTTACAGGATACAGACAGATCCCTCCAGGTCGAACAGTGGTCATTGCTAATGGCACACATTCCCCAATTACTGGTCAGGGGGACATTAGACTGACACCTTCTATGCAGCTGAAGAATGTGTTACATGCACCTGGTTTTTCAATGAATTTGTTATCTATCAACCAAATTACCAAGGATTTACAATGTCGGGCAATTTTTGATCCATCTTCTCTTGTTTTTCAGGACATCCTTACGGGCAACGTGATTGGTCGTGGCTATGAGCAAGGAGGCCTCTATCGCTTCAGTCAGCCTCCTTTTGCTGGAACCTCATCCTTACCTACTGGATCTGTATCACCTCTGCTATGGCATCTGCGATTTAGACATCTACCGCTTCAGAAGCTGCGTCGTGTGTTACCCCAGGGTCTTCCTCACACATCTATCCAATGTGAGGCCTGTCAGTTGGGAAAGCATCATCGGTCTACCTTTCCCAGTCGTCAGTGTCGGAGTAGTACCTCCAAGTTTGAGTTATTTCACATTGATATCTGGGGTCCGAGTCGTGTTCCTGATCATCAGGGACACAGGTTTTATATAGTTATTGTGGATGATTTTTCTCGTGTGTCATGGGTGTTTTTGTTAAAGAATAAATCTGAAGCAAGGAATATTATTATCAATTTTCTTAATGAGATTCGTAATGTTTTCTCCACTTCTGTTAAAATTGTGAGAAGTGATAATGCCCTGGAATTATGTACTCATGTCCTAGCCAGTTATTTCTCATCCCATGGGATTATCCACCAGACATCCTGTGCCTATACCTCCCAACAGAATGGGATCGCTGAAAGAAAACATCGCCACTTACTAGATGTCACCAGGTCACTTCTTATACAGAGCAATGCTCCCTATTCTTACTGGGGTGATGCGGTTCTTACAACGTGCTACCTAATCAATCGTATGCCGTCACCCGTCGTAGGTGACAAGATTCCTTTCACTCTTATCTTTCCTGGTAAAGATCTTTTTTCCCTGACTCCTCGTGTGTTTGGTTCGGTTGCCTTTGTCCACCAATTGTCTCCCGGTACTGACAAGCTCTCTCCTAGGGCTGTCAAGTGTGTGTTTGTTGGGTACTCCAGAACTCAAAAGGGGTACAAGTGCTATGATCCATTGCGTAGGCGGTATCTTGTTAGTGCAGATGTTACATTTTTTGAATCCGTAATGTATTTTTCATCCTCAGGTGATCAGCAGCTACCTCCACTTACTACCAATGCCATCTATGTGACACCACCACCACTAGTACCACCAACACCACGACCACCACCGCCACCAGCTCCTTTACCCTCATCTGCACCTCCTATTACTATCCCTGTTTCACCACTACCCTTTCATTATACCCGCAGGCCTACTCCAGCTCATGGTCAAGACTCATCACCTAGCTCGCCTAAGGTATGTTCTGAAGACATTACTCTTGATGGATCTAATGATGGTTCTGAGAAGGATGTGTTGCAGAGGGCAGATGAGGACACAACTGATTTATATATTCCTATTGCTATACGCAAATCGAAGAGGAGCTGCGCCACATCCTTTAGCAGCTTCTGTGTCATTTGAACGACTATCTGGGGACTTCAGGAACTTTGTGGTGGCCTTGTCAGCTGTAGATATTCTACGGAATTACCAAGACGCTTTGAAGGATAGTAGATGGCGTCTAGCAATGGAGAAAGAAATGGCAGCTCTTCAATCTAGAGGAACTTGGAGTCTAGTTCCTATACCTGCAGATGTGTCCCCAGTGAGCTGCAAGTGGGTATTTATAGTCAAGCAGAATGCAGATGGCAGTATTGACAGATACAAGGCTCGCCTTGTTGCTCGTGGCTTTACACAGACATACGGGGTGGACTATCTTGATACATTCTCGCCAGTAGCCCGCCATTCTACTCTACGAATCTTGCTGTCAGTTGCGGTTACTCATGAGTGGCCGCTATATCAGTTGGATGTGAAGAATGCGTTCCTATATGGTGACTTACAGGAGGAAGTCTACATGCAACAACCACCTGGTTTTGCTGTTGAGGGGGAGTGTTCCAAGGTGTGCAGACTTCATAAGGCTATCTATGGCCTTAAGCAGAGCCCCAGAGCATGGTTTCAGAAGCTCTCAGACCTCTTTGAAAAACAGGGATACAAACACTCTAATGCTGATCATTCCTTGTTTGTACAGAAGACTTCAAGAGGTATTATTGCAATCATGGTTTATGTAGATGACATCTTGATTACAGGAGATGATGCACAAGGAATAAAGAAGGCGAAAGAAAAGCTGGGCAGCGAATTTGTTACTAAGGATCTTGGAGTCCTTAGATATTTTCTGGGGCTGGAATTTGCTAGAAATCCGTATGGGCTAGTAATGTCGTAGAGAAAATATGTTACGGATCTGTTGAGTGAGACAGGAATGCTTGGGTGCCGGCCTGCTACAACACCAATGGACCCCAGCATGAAGCTATATGACGATGATACAGAGGAGGTGGACAGGAGAAGATACAGAGAACTGGTGGCAAATTGTTGTATATCACGATCACTAGGCCCGATATATCCTTTACAGTGAGTCGTGCGAGCCAGTTCATGGAGCAACCACGTCAGGTTCATATGGATGCTATACATATGATACTCAGGTACCTCAAATAATCTCCAGGTGCGGGTTTGCTATTCAAGAAAGGCAAGGTGATCTCTATCTCAGCATGTGCAGATGCAGACTATGCAGGTTGTCCCAAGGACAGGAAGTCCACCTCTGGGTTTGCGGTTTACGTTGGAGATTCTCTAATCTCATGTAGGAGCAAGAAACAAACTGTGGTAGCCAGGTCTAGTGATGAATCTGAATATAGGGCTATGGCTCAGGTTAGCACAGAAATGATGTGGGTAAAGGCTGTGCTTACAGATCTATGTATAGAAGTCCCACTTCCTATGACCTTAGAATGTGACAATCAGGCAACATTGTTCATTGCAAACAATCCAGCATTCTATGAACGAACCAAGCACATTGAGGTTGACTGTCACTTCATATGTGACATGATTCAGAAGGGATTCATTGCTACATTCCATGTTAGTTCAGAGAATCAAACTGCAGATATATTCACCAAGGCATTACTACGAGGCCCATTTCAGAAGTGTGCGTCCAAGCTGAGCATGATTGACATCTATGCTCCATCTTGAGGGGGAGTGTAAACATATATTAGTTTACTTTGTATTTCTATGTTATTTTTCTTTTCTGCCGTATGCTTTATGTAATTTACCCATAGGCTACTCTCCTATATAAGAGAGCCTAGGGCTGATGGAATAAACACTTCTTCTATTTTTCCCAACAAAATATATAAAATCTTCTCCGGGTGTTGGATTATTATTCAGGAAAGGAGTAACTCTCTCTTTTTCTGCATGTGCTAATGCAGACTATGTAGGATGTCCTAAGGTTAGGAAATCTACTTCGAGGTTTGCAGTATTTTTTGGTGGTTCTCTTGTTTCGTGGAAAAACAGGAAACAAACGGTGGTGGCTAGATCAAGTGCCGAATCTGAGTACAGGGCTATGACACAAACTAGTACAAAAATGATGTGGGTTCGAGCAGTGCTAGCAGACTTGCATATAAATATACCTCTACCCATGCAATTACAATGTGATAATCAGGCTGTTTTATTCATTTCACACAACCATGCATTCCATGAAAGAATGAAGCATATGAGGTAGACTGCCATTATACTAGAGTTATGATTATGAAGGGCTTGATTTCTACCTCCCATGTTAGTTCAGGAGAGAAAACGATAGATATCTTTACCAAGTCATTACTCAGAGGATCATTTCAGAAGTGTTCGTCCAAGCTGAGTATGGTCGACACCTATGCTCCATCTTGAGGGGGAGTGTAAAAATATTTCTATATTATTTGTATACCTTTTCTTTATTTTATTTTTTTGTATCCATCTTATGCAATTTACCGTAGGTCTCTCCTCTATATAAGATAGCCTAGGGTTATCAGGAATGATAATCTTTTCTATTTTTCCCAACACACTGCATAAGGCTCATGAACTGCATGGTTTATAACTCATAATTGGTCCCATCCATCTTAACGATGGGCGCCAAACCTTTAAAGGTACCCGAAGATGATAGACCGACCTTGTTTTCTGACATGATGACAAAGAAACTGGAAAAAGATGCGACTGCGACTGTAGACCGATGTGAATGCGTTTACACAATTATACATGCTGGTTGTGTGTATATGCTTAAAGTTAGGGCCGATGGGGGTGATTTAGAGGTCTGAAATCATCCTTTTTCGCTCAAAGTCGGACCTCTCACGAACCACGGATGTAGACGAAGTGCAGGGACCCAGGGCGGTGTCAGGAGCGCCCGTGGGGCTAAAGGCGGCACTGCAGGGTGAGCCCGTTGGGCGGAGCAGCACTCAGAGCCACATGTGACTAGGCAGCGGGACCCGCTGGGGTCGCATGGAGCCCTAAGCCACTGCTAAGGTTTCGCAGAGTAGCCTAGGGTTAGGCAGCGATGCGAGGGGTGTCGCGGGAAGGGGTGGTGTCCGAAGTTGTGCCACCAGGAGGATGTGGCGATGACAGGAGGGTCGACGGCATGAGGGTTGGTCGGTGGTGGGTGCTAGGTGGGACGTAGAGCTCAATCTCCGGTCTAGGATCGTCGTTCCGATACCATGTAGAAAGAATAGAACGAGTTAATTATGAAATGGGTCATATGACTCTCTTATATAAAAACCATAGAGGGAAAATTACATAATGGAGATGAAAGAAACTTTCATAATAAATATAAAAAGATAAATATAATTCTCAACACGGACTATTGCATTAACTTCCCTAAAAAAAGACCATTGCAGTATCATGATACCGAGAAAAGTAAGATGATATTGGTTTGTCATGGTAAAATCGTCCTACTTTATTGGAGAACCAGCTTTATAGCTGGCTGTTTACATTGATTCTTATCATGTACTTACATGTAGTATAAGGCTCCTTAAAATTATATCACTTTGTTTTTCTCAATTTCTTTGGCATTTTCTCTCTACAATTAGCTTTAAATATATTTATAAATAACTTATTTCAGTTTTATCCAATATAGGTTTTCTAAAAGGAAAACAAAAGTGACTTAAATAAAGGTCCTATGTCTTTTGAAGAAGCGTTGGTTTTTACAAGTATGACATGATAATAGATAATATGATAGGTGCATTAGTGAACAGAAATTTCCCTATTGAAGGGCTAACAGATTTCATTTGATACAAATGAAGGTCGGACGCGGTGGGGCCATTGGAAATGAAACCACTAATGGTATGATGCAGAAGTTTTGGGATTCTGCTCTAGCATCACGGCCATTAGATGATGATGACGACTCCCAAAGGTTTTTAACAACTTGGTTATTTTCACTTTGACGAGATCGCTCTATACTGTCACTTTCACCTGAAATTGGCATCCGAGCATCATTCTTTTGAGGAGTTCACTGGTCTACTCCAAGATGCTTTTGACTTTTCTTTTAATCGCAGCGAAGTATCCATGAGATTGGCATCAGATGTAACCGATGCTGGAAGATCGTCCAGCTTTCCAATGCCTGGCCTGCCGAACACATTTGCATTTAAGATTCAAGATAGAAAGGGACGGATGCACAGATTTAATAGCGGTGTGCATACCATCCCTTTTTTAACTCTAGATGCCACCTTAAGTTTCTAATATTGGCAACTTTTTTGTGCTGATTTATAATGTGTGCTCATCAGAAACAAGAAGTTTGACAGACTTGATAACTAACATTATTCAGAGGGTTGGGGATGATATCGATCGAAATCACTTGCCACAGATTCTGGTAAATTTCCATTTTTGGAGGTGAATTATTTGTTATTGTTTTTAGATTGCTTTTT
The DNA here is from genome assembly GCA_037367405.1 of Ottelia alismoides. Lineage (NCBI taxonomy): Eukaryota > Viridiplantae > Streptophyta > Magnoliopsida > Alismatales > Hydrocharitaceae > Ottelia > Ottelia alismoides. The sequence goes on along the minus strand of JAZKJV010004536.1, from coordinate 166,943 downwards.
TAAGCCATTCTTTTTAATTTATATAGTACGAAGATGAAGATCAAGACAAAGTTATTCTTGCATCTGATGATGATCTGGTGGCTGCAGTTGAGCATGCTAGACTTGCCGGTTGGAAGGTTAGTGACATGGTGGCAAATGTTTACATTTTTTATGATTTGATAGAAGGTTATCACACATTTATGGTGTAGCTAAATTATTTGAGCACTGACATGATTCTGGTCCATTGGCATACTTTGAATGGAAGAAAGCACTGGAGCTCCATTTGGGAAAAAAATTATCTCACAAAATTTGTGAAATAAACAACCACCACCACCACCACAAGATTTTCAAAGTTCTTCACCCTTAATGGGCTATGTCCTTAGTGGCGGTAGAAGATCTCTCTCAATGTGGTGGAAGAACTGAAGTACATGTGATGATTGATTACTCTAGATAATGCAAAATGAATTTGGGAATTAGGCTTCTTATACTAGGGTTTTGATTGAATTTGGGTTTGTCGCGCTTTTTGTTCCGTCCATTTAGAGTTTAATTAAAATTAGGGGTTCTCATCCAATTTGAGTATTTTGATTTGTTTAATTAATGAGATCGCATGCGATTTCCATCTAGTTATTAGGTTGGCTAATTTAGGGAGTCAAATTAGGGTTTATTAGGGTTTCCTTTTTTAATATTAAATTTTTAATCACATACTCTTTCATAAATAGAGGTTAATGGGTCAATTGTAGAACAATTCAAGTTATATTAAAAATTGAGTTTCTCCACTTATCTCTCCCTTCTCCCTCTTCTCTCTCCTCCTTTCGACACACCTATGCGTTTCCCTTCCAAAACCCCATGCTACATGCACATTTCTTCTTCCTATCACCCTCTAAATTATTCTGTCCACCCCACCCTAAATCCTTTTTATATTAATTGGTACAAAAGCATGGCTTACAGATCGTTCTCATGATCTGACGATCATTTAATGCAATTGAGAAAGCAGAGAGTGGGAGTTTTGCTTACAGAGGCGGTGCTGCAATAATCACCCAACTGGATTAATTAGTCAGTTCGACTACTCTATTCGGTAGGTTGATCGTATATAATAGCTCGAGCTTAGGAATCGGTTGACTAATGAAAATAATATTTATTTTGAGGTTTTTTCATACATTTCGTTGATGTAAAATAAAAGTTAGATGTGTAAAGTTTTATTGTAATTCAAATGGTACTTTTGTCTTGTTAATTACCGATCCTACATGTATAAATATAAGATTATATGTATTAAACACACTTTTTACATTTGAAATAATTAAAAATACCTAACCGAATATTTTCGATTAGTCATCCAAATTTATTCAGAGCTTTTCGACCGAATACCAAATATCATATTTTCCAATAATGACAGAGTCTTCAACTGTATAGAGGGCTAAAGAATCGGTTACCAAATTGCATAGAATACGTTATAATATACTTTTTATGATAAAAGGATATGATAGCGCATCACTCTCTCTCTCTGAATGCTCGATGTTGCTCTTGACGGTCGGAGAAGCAATGGGTATCGCCATCCTCACTTGATCCTCAATGGATTTCTCCTCCAAGCACGGTGTCGATGCCAACCCTACAGTTATATTACCTAGCATTGATATACCGCTCTAACTATCTTCATCGTGAAGTATGTCACCTCAACACACGAATGCCATGCCCCGCAAAACCTGAAGTGGACTTTCTATCTTTTGGACGTCCTGCATAGTCACATCATCACATGTAGAGACCGTAGTGTTTCCCCTTTTCTGAATAATAATCCTGCACCTGTAGAAGACTTTAGGTACCTCAAGATCATATATACAACATCCATGTGTACCTGTCGGGGTTCCATAAATTGACTCACTCGGCTAACTGCAAATGAGATATCTAGCCTGGTTATAGTAACATAAAGGAGCTTCCCAACTATTTCTCTGTATCTTCTTTTGTCCACTTCCTCTGTACCATCATCATATAGACTCATACTAGGGTCCATAGGAGTGGTAGCAGGTCGACATCCAATCATTCCCGTCTCAATAACATATCTATCACATACTTCTGTTGGGTCATTGCAAGACCTTGCTGATTTCTGGTAAACTCTAAGCCCAAGAAATACCGTAAGGTACCAAGATCCTTGGTAACAAACTGTTAGCCCAGAAATTCCTTAGCCCTTTGTATCCCTTGCACGTCATCGCCTGTAACAAGTATGTCATCAACATATACCATAATGGCTACCATGCCTTTAGGTGTTCGCTGCACAAACAATGAATGATCTACATTTGACCTTTTAAACCCCTGCTTCTCAATTAAGTCTGAGAGCTTCTGAAACCATGCCCTAGGACTCTGTTTAAGGCCATATATTGCCTTATGAAGTCTACACACCTGCGGATACTCTCCCTCAGCAGCAAACCCCGGATGCTGCTGCATGTAGACTTCTTCTCGCAGGTCTCTGTACAAAAAGGCATTTTTAACATCAAACTGGAATAGAGGCCAATCACGAACCACAACAACAGAAAGAAGAATTTGTAGAGTAGAATGACGAGCCACTGGGGAGAATGTATCTAGGAAACCCACGCCATACGTTTGAGTAAATTCACGAACAACTAGTCTGACTTTGTACCGATCCAGACTCCCATCTGCACGGTGTTTAACAGTAAACACCCACTTACAACTGACTACAGAAGCTCCCTTCGGAGGTTCAACTAGGCTCTGGGTACCACATGACTGTAAGACAACCATCTCTTCTTCCATAGCTAATCGCCACCGACTATCTTTCAAAGCCTCCTGGTAATTCCTTGGAATGTCCACCGCAGACAGTGCAACTGCAAATTTATTGAAATCCCCAGTCAAGCGATTAAATGAGACCATGGATGCTAACAGATATGATGCACAACTTCGCTTTTGCTTCCGAAGCGCAATAGGTAAGTCCAGATCCTCAACCTCCACTTCTGTTCCCTGTAAAGGATCCTGCTCAAGCAGACCATCAGACCCATCATTAGAAACTATGTATTCAGAACATACCTCATACGTGCTAGATGATGAGCGATGACTATGAGCAGAAGCAGGTCACGAGTATAGTAATGCGGCAATGGTGGGACATGGATAATGGGGGTTGAGGGAATAGGAGTGGTGGTGATGATGGTGGTGGCGGTGAAGGAGTTGGTGATGATGGTGGTGGTGGCACGTAGATTTCATCGTCGTGGTCCGAAGAAGTGAACTTACATAATCACCTGTAGGAGAAAAGTACATCACGGACTCAAAAAGGTGACAACAATACTAACATAATACTTCATGTGCATTGGATCATAACATATGCACCCTTTTTTGTGTCCTGGAGTACCCGGCAAAAACACACTTGACTGCTCTAGGAGAGAGTTTGTCAAGCCCTGGAGACAACTGATGGACAAAGGCAATCGAGCCAAACACGCGAGGAGTAAGCGAGAACAATTCTTTCGCCGGAAATGCAAGAGACAAAGGAATTTTCTCACCCAAGACCGACGAGGGCTTGCAATCGATAAGATAGCATGCTGTAAGAATAGCATCACCCCCAAAAGAGTGCGGAGCACGACTCTGAATGAGAAGTGTTCTCGTAACATCAAGCAAATGACAATGCTTCCTCTCTGCAACACCGTTTTACTGGGAAGTATAGGCACACGATGTTTGATGAATGATACCAAGATTTGAAAAATAATTGGAAAGGGTATGAGTATAAAACTCCAAAGCATTATCAGTTCTCACATATTTCACAGACAAAGAAAATACATTCTGCACTTCGTTGATAAAGTTCTTGATAACATTTCCAGCTTCAGATTTATTCTTTATTAAAAAGACCTAGGACAGACGAGAGAAATCATCAATAGCAACAAGATAAAATCGTGTCCTTGATGATCAGGAACATGACTGGGACCCTAAATATCTTTATGAAATAACTTAAAAATAGAGATACTGCTCCGACTCTGACAACTAGGGAAGGCAGACCGATGATGCTTTCCCAACTGACATGCTTCACATTGAAAGGAAGAGTGAGGAGAAATCTGAGGCAGAACATGACACATTTTCTGGAGCGGGAGATGACCAAAGCGCATGTGCCACGTAAAGGGTGAAATGGGTTCAATAGAATGAGATGAAATGCCAGCATAAGAAGTTCGAACTAAATGATAGAGACTGCCCTGCTCACGGCCAGTGCCAATCACCTTGCCCGTAAAGATGTCCTGAAATACAAGAGAAGATGAGTCAAAAATAGCTTGACAATGTAGATCCTTCGTAATTTGACTAATGGGTTATAAATTCATAGAAAATTCAAGTGCATGCAACACATTCTGCAGATGCATAGATGATGTCAAGCTAATCTCCCCCTGTCCGGTGATGGAGGAATGAGTCCCATCTGCTATGACCACAGTCCGTCCTGGTGGGACCTGTCTGTATGCTGTAAGTTGACATCTGTCTCCACACAAGTGATGTGTAGCACCGGAGTCCATGATCTGTTCAATAACGTCAGATCCTCTACAGCTAGTAAATGCATAAGTACTACCTGAGGTACTAGAAGATGATGAAGCAACGACATCTGAGTGATTTCTCGGAGCCGAAGGAGAAGCAGTGGGACTAGCGTGAGGTATAATTCCCCTCAATCGTACCTCATCAAATTTCTGATCCAAAGCGGCAACAGCCGGGGACTCAATCTGCTCAAACACTCTAGCAGAGGCAGGAAAGCCGTGCTTGGAATAGTATGTATCCTCTGTATGTCTAAGCCGATGGTAGTAAGTACATGACTGGCGAATATGACCTCCCCTTCTACGTGGTCCGCATCCACGATACTGGGAAGAGCCTCCTCTACCGCGGGAGGCAACCATCGCTGAAGAAGTCTGACTCAGAGCAGAAGAAGAAACGGTAATCCTACTGAGTCGTCTAAACCCCTCCTCCATAGGAGGAATGATAGCATCTGCTAGGATATGTGATCGAGCCACCTCATATTCGCGGTCTAGCACTGCAAGGAAGACACTAACCATAGTAGCATTCCGATATGTCTTTTGTTGCTCAGGAGTAGATGTGAGGGGCATAAAACTGTATAGTTTCTCAAACATCCCATGCAGGGATGTATACAGAGAATATAATGACCTTCCATTGTGCTTGATAGTGAAAATATCATGTTGTAACTGTAGTATCTATGTCTCATTCCTCGCCTACGAATAAGTTGCGGTGAGGATATCCCATATCACCTTGACGATGGGTTGATGTAGCACATCATTGGCAATCTCAATCGCCAAAGTACCAGACAACCAGACTTTCGCATAAGCATCACCCGCTTCCCACGAGGCGTTAACCCCAATCTTCTCCATCAGCTCCTCTTCGCTAAAAATATGTTTCTTACCATTAGATTTCATGAGGCTCATGAACTGCATAGCCCAGAGCTCATAGTTACTCCCGTCCATTTTGACAATAGGCGATGGACCTCTGAAAGCACCTATGGCGGGTACCTCGACCTTGTTCTCAAACATATTGCCGAATATAGAAGACTAGGGTTTTGTAGACCAAAGTGTGAATGTCTACACAAGCATACGTGGAACGGTCTAGGATCGTCGCTCTGATACCATGTTGGGAAAATAAGAAAGATATTTATTCCATGAACCCTAGGCTCTCTTATATAGGGGAGAGACCTATGGGTAAATTACATAAGATAGACAGAAGAAGTAGAATATTAAGAAGACAATATAGGAACACAAATATAACTCTATAGATACCATGATGAAATAAATAATGTGAAAACATAATCAGAACAAGAAGATAAAAGAAAGAGCGAGAATGCTAAAAAATACCATGATTTACGTGGAACCCTATTCCGAAAGGACCAAGATGAAACCACGAGAGAGGACCTCTCCAGGACAGGCTCTTGCATTATGAATCTCTCAATGAGTACGAGAGTGTGCGGCTTCTTATATAGTCCCACGGATATACTGTAGTCCCACTTATAGATTTTGTAAGAATAAACATGAGAGCAGAGTAATTGGATTCAAGAGATATCCAATTTCCTATTTTATTACATACTCTAACAATAAAAAATTATCATACTTTTGATTCCATCCAACTGGAGTCTAATCAAAATTAGGATTGATCGTTCGGTTTAAGTCCTTTTGATTTTATTTAAATAATGAGATCGCATGTGTCTAATTAGGTTTGGAGTTTGATAGTGTTTCTTTTTTATTTAAAATTTGTAATCTTATCCTCTCTCCTATGTAAAGGAGCTAACAATAAATTGTAAACCAATTCAAGTTATATATGAATTTGAGTTTCTCCACCTCTCTCTCCATTCGTCCTCTTCTCTCATTCTCTCTATGACCTATCTGCACATTTCCCTTCCAAAATCATGTGTTACATGCACGTTTCTCCTTTTTCCTATCAAACTCTAAATTATTCTCTCTACCCCCACCGTAGGTCTCTTTTCTACAAGAAAAAAGTCCTTAGGGTGGGGGTAGAGAGAATAATTTAGAGGGTGATAGGTAGATGAAGAAACGTGTCCGTAGCACTAGATTTTGAAAGAGAAACATGTAGATGCATCGGAGGGAGTAGATGAGAGAAATGTGGAGACTCTAAAATCTTAATATAACTTTAACTGTCCTATAATCTACCCATTACCCTCTTTATATAGGAGAGAGGATGGAAGTGCAAATTTTAAATATAAAAGGAAATCATGACAAACCTCAATTTGACTCCATAAATTAGCCAATCTATTAATTAAAGATCACATGCATTCTCATTATTTAAATAAAATCAAAATGACTCAAATTGAGTGGCTACCCCTGATATTGATTAGACTCTAATTGGATATGTACTCAAATTACCTAAATACATTATAAAAAATGATAAAATAAGGTGAGACTCTTGGAATAAAAAACAAAATCTGAATCCAGGCAACTCTAAATGCAGTAGTAAAGTTGCGTGGAAAAAAATGCAGACCCAATGATAGTGATGGACTAGGAATATTAGATATCGAAAGCTTTAATAATGCAACGTTAAGCAAGAGAATGACAGTATTTGGGAAGAAAAGAGAGTTCCCATACAACCCAATCAGTTTTGCATCCTTTGAAAGGCAGACCTATTCCCCTCCTTGCTACCTATAATGCGGGAGACTGAAATGTTTGGAAGTCCATATAAAAAAGCTCATGCGCTACTAAATCTATGTCCAGCAATACCCTGATATCTGGAAGACATTCTCTCCTATGGCTTGATCCTTGTTGGGAAAAGAGTCTTCGTTGTTTATTCATAAAACCCTAGGCTCTCTTATATAGGGAGATACCGTAAGGGTAAATTACAGAGAGGTCTATAGAAAATAAAGAAATAACGACAAGCTACATAAAGAGATAATAAAACTGCGAACTATCTCTACACTCCCCCTCAAGGTGGAGCATAGATATCTATCATGCTCAGCTTGGATGAACATCTCTGAAACGGTCCTCTGAGCAGTGGCTTGGTGAATACATCTGCAGTCTGATCTCCTGAGCTCACATGTGCAGTAGATATCAATCCTCTCTGGATCAAGTCCATAGTATAATGGCAGTCAACTTCAATATGCTTGGTCCTTTCATGGAAAGCTGGATTGTTGGCAATGAACAATGCTGCCTGATTGTCACACTGAAGCTTCATAGGTAGGGGTACATCTACATGTAGATCTTCTAGTACTGAACGAACCCACATCATTTCCGTGTTGGCTTGAGCCATGGCCCTATATTCGGATTCGGCACTGGACCTTGCCACAACAGTTTGTTTCTTGCTTTTCCAAGAAACCAAAGAGCCTCCAACAAACACTGCAAACCCTGAGGTTGATTTTCGGTCCTTAGGACATCCTGCATAATCTGCATCTGCACACGCTGAGACGGATAAGTCCGTGCCCTTTCTGAATAGCAGCCCTAACCCTGGAGAAGACTTCAGATACCTCAGTATCATGTGTATAGCATCCATGTGAACATGTCTTGGCTGCTCCATAAACTGACTCACCCTGCTAACTGCAAATGCAATGTCTGGACGAGTAATAGTAATGTAGAGGAGCTTTCCCACCATTTCTCTATATCTCCTCTTATCTACTTCATCTGTATCACCATCATACAACTTCATGCTTGGGTCCATGGGAATACTTGATGGTTTGCACCCATCCATGCCAGTCTCAATCAGGAAGTCTGTAATATACTTCCGTTGCGTCATCACCAAGCCTTGTGCATTCCTTGCAAATTCCAACCCCAGAAAATATCTTAGGGTTCCAAGATCCTTTGTGACAAACTGACGGCCTAGAAATGCCTTCGCCCTCTCTATGCCCTGAACATCGTCTCATGTAACAAGAATATCATCCACATAGACCATAATGACAACCGCACCTGCCGATGACTTCTGGACAAACAATGAGTGATCGGCATTTGACCTCTTGAATCCCTGTTGCTCAATCAGGTTGGACAACTTCTGGAACCATGTTCTCGGACTCTGTTTGAGGCCATATATCGCCTTGTGAAGTCTACAGACCATCTGCTTCTCCCCCTCAGCAGTAAACCCAGGTGGTTGCTGCATGTAGACTTCCTCCTGCAAGTCTCCGTACAGAAAGGCATTCTTGACATCTAGTTGAGATATACTCCAATCACGTACCGCAGCAACAGATAAGAGAATACGAAGGGTAGAGTGTCTCGCCACTGGAGAGAATGTATCCATGTAATCCACACCGTAGGTTTGTGTAAACCCACGGGCGACCAAGCGTGCTTTGTACCTATCCAAAGTACCATCTGCATGGTATTTGACTGTGAAGACCCATTTGCAGCTCACAACGGATGCATCAGAAGGTGCAGGGACCAAAGGCCATGTCCCACGAGACTGTAAGGCCCTCATTTCTTCTTCCATTGCTAATCTCCAGCATTCATTTTGCAAAGCTTCCTGGTATGTCCGTGGTATATCCACGGAAGACAAGGTTGTGGCAAATCTCTGAAAATCACCAGTGAGACGGTGAAAAGAAACCTGTGAAGCAAATGGATAAGTGGCACATTGCCTCCTCTGCTTCCGAATAGCAATCGGAACATCAAGATCCTCATCTGTTGTACTGGATGGGCTAGTGTCTGCCTGTACTGAAGGATCCTGCACATGTACCAAACCTGACCCGTCAGTAGTAATGCCATCTGAACATACCTGAGGCGTGATGATCGGTTGCTGTGTAGTCTGAGCAAGACCTGACCGGCGTGTATAGAATTTAGGTAACGGTGATATGATAGGCCGTGGAATGGGTGGAGGTGGAGGTGGTGGAGGTGGTGCTGGCGTGGAGACGGGTACAGGGGACGACCCAGGTGTACTCACTGTAGGTGGTGGAGGAACATAAATATCATCAGTGGTAGTGGATGGCAGGATCATAACACCGGTAACCCTTCTGATTCCTGGAATAGCCAACAAAGACGCACTTGACTGCTCTAGGAGAGAGTTTGTCAAGCCCGGGAGATAGGCGATGCACGAAACACACAGTACCAAAGACACGTGGAGTCAAAGAAAATAACTCCTTGTCTGGAAAAATAAGGGAGATATGTATCTTCTCACCAAGGACTGAGGATGGCATTCGGTTGACCAGATAACAAGCAGTAAGAACAGCATCGCCCCAGAATGAAATATGAGCACAACTCTGAATCAACAGTGTTCGAGTAATATCCAAGAGATGGCGATGCTTTCTTTCCGCCACACCATTTTGTTGTGAGGTATATGCACAAGTGGTTTGGTGAATAATACCCTTTGATGAAAGGAATTGTGAAAGTGAGCGTGTACAAAATTCAAGGGCATTATCCGTCCGAACATATTTGACAGAGGAAGAAAAAACATTGTGCACTTCATTAAGCAAATTCTTGATCACATTTCCTGCTTCAGATTTATTTTTCAAAAGAAAGACCCATGACACACGCGAGAAATCATCCACTACCACAAGATAAAACCTGTGTCCCTGATGATCGAGAACACGACTCGGACCCCATATATGTAACAACTCAAAAGGGGAGCTACTGCTCCGACTCAGACGACTTGGAAAGCTCGACCTGTGATGCTTTCCCAACTGACACGCTTCACATCGAAATAACGAACTAGGAGAGATCTGGGGCAGAAGATGGCGCATTTTCTGAAGTGGAAGGTGACCAAACCGGAGATGCCAAATGTACGGAGAGACTGGTCCAGCAGAGTGAGAGGAGACACCAGCATAGGAATCCCGAACCAGTCGATATAAACCATTCTGCTCAGAGCCACAGCCAATCACCTTGCCCGTGAGTATGTCCTGAAAAATGAGAGACGACGGGTCAAATATAGCACGACAATTCAAATCCTTCGTAATCTGACTAATAGATAACAAATTCATTGAGAACTCAGGAGCATGCAGGACGTTCTGTAGTTGCATAGTAGGAGATAGAAAGACCTCTCCCTGTCCAACAAGGGGCGAATGAGTACCATCTGCTATCTGCACTGAACGACCGGGAGGAATGTCCCTGTAGGCCTGTAACCTACCTCTATCACGGCAGAGATGATGTGTGGCTCCGGAATCGATAACCCAGTCAGATATATCATGAGATGTTGTGAATGTAGTAGATCTACCTGAGGTACTCGCAGCGGCGGATGAACTGGCAGAGGCCGTGGCAACAATATCTGAAGAACCACCAGACGAATCACCAGACACATGTGGCATAATATCTCGGAGACGGGCCACAAGTTCGTCAAATCTATTATCTGCAGTAGAGGCTGATGGAGACTGAGAGTGCTCTGCAACACGTGCCGATGCTGGAAATCCATGCTTAGAATAGCATGTGTCCTCGGAGTGTCCTGTGCGATGACAATAGGAGCATGTCTGACTGAAGCGACCGCCCCTTCCCTGGGGTCCACGGCCACGTCCACGACCACGACCAGAAGGCATTCCACCTCTCCCACGCGAGACTGCCATCGTAGATGGGGGTAGAGTAGAAGAGCTGGAGGAAACTGGAATGCGACTGAGCCTTCTATAAACATCCTCCACTGGAGGAATAACTGCACCAGCTAGGATCTGGGACCGGGCGGCATTGTACTCAGGATCAAGAGCCGCAAGAAGAACACCCACCATGGTGGCATTTCGAAATGTCTTCTGCTGTTCAGGAGTAGCAGTGAGAGGAATGGTACTGTATAACTTCTCAAACATCCCTCTTAGGGATGTGTACAGGGAATGGAGAGGTCTGCCGCTCTGCTTCATTGTGAAAATGTCATGCTGAAGCTGCAACATCTTTGTCTCATTTCGCACCTGCGAATATGTAGCGGCAAGAATGTCCCACATTGCCTTTGCAGTGGGCTGATGGAGGACATCATTCGCAATCTCCATCGTCAATGTACTGGACAACCAGACCTTTGCGTAGGCGTCGTCATCCTCCCATGAGGCATAGATCCATGTCTTCTCTGCAGGCTCATCCTCGGTAAGAATGTGTTTCTTACCATTAGACTTCATGAGACTCATGAACTGCATAGCCCAGAGCTCATAGTTAGACCCGTCCATCTTCACTATTGGTGCAGGACCTTTGAATGTGCCGGTGGAGGGCATATCGGCTTTTGATTCTGACATACTGCTGCTTGGAGAAGAACAAGGGTATGGAGACACAATGATAACTGTCTACACCAACTGCATCGGATTTGAGTGCGTAGGTAGACTTTACGCACCCAAACCCATATCTCGGATGAAGTAGAGGACTGGGGCACGCCTTAGAGAAGGCTTACAGCCCTTGGAGGAACTGGTTGGAACCTTCGCCGGCAAGCAACGACCACGGGTGGCAGGCTGGGACCCGCAGGCGGTGGGCTGGAACCTAGAGGTGGCGGGCTGGGACCGCCGGGAGCCGCAGGCGGCGGCTTGGAGACCGGCGGGGTGGCGCTAGCGGCTGGCTGGACTGCCGGGGGGGCGGAGGTTGTGTGTTGGAGACGTCGGGGAGGCACTGGCGGCGAGGGAGATGCGCCGCGGAGAGGGTGGCGGGTGGGGAGAGGAGGGGCGGCGGGTGTAGAGCCCTAGGGCGGCTCTGATACCATGTTGGGAAAAGAATCTTCATTGTTTATTCAGAAAACCCTAGGCTCTCTTATATAGGGAGAGACTGTAAGGGTAAATTACAGAGAGGTCTATAGAAAATAAAGAAATAACGACAAGCTACATAAAGAGATAATAAAACTACGAACTATCTCTACAATCCTTTTGATGGCCACAATTGCCTGAGAGACGTGTTTTGTGATCTCTGGCCCTTTGTCCTAAGTAAAAATGACATGTGGCTTGAAGGCTTGTGAAAATTAAGAGCACCAAACAACTAGCTAATCTTCACTTGTAAACAGAGTAAGGCTCTTCCTTTGGCCCCAGCTAAATGGACTAAAATTACAACTCCTTAGTATCAACCTTATAGAAGGAGATGATAACCTTGCTTTCCCCGTGGATCTTGGAAAAGGAGGATGGAAAAGCATGAGAAAAAAACTTTATCATCTCATCTAAAATGGTGGCTAGCAATCCTCTTTTCACTCAAAGTTCTAGAAATACACCTTTCATCCACGGGTGGCTTATTTCCTAGTGCTCTTATAACAAGCATATAACCCAAGATATGCTACAAAGGTGGGGAGACCAGAGCCCTAACAGATGCATATTATGCAAAGATGCAGCGGAGTCTTGGGATCATATTCTATGTAGTTGCAAATTCACAAACCAATAACTTGAAGAACCAACCTTACTTGGATTTCTTCTTTATAAATGAAAATTTAGCAAAAAATACTCATTTTTGGTAAATAAAAGCTAAAATGGTAGCAACCTTGTGGTTCATATGGAAAGTGAGATGCCGAAGAATCTTTGATAACTCTGAAATGGATATGAGCAGTTTCTTGTGTGAACTTAATAACTTTCTTTGGTTCCATTGCTGTAACGTGCAATTTAGTTTTTAAGCACTAATTCTTGCTCTATCTTTGCCTTTTATATTTTGAACATGGAAAACCCCCACCAACTCGCCAAGCTTGTCCATTGTTCTCTGGCAAAATGAATGGAACTCGCTTCTCCTTTGTTTATGCTTCTATAACAGAGATGGCGATAACCTACTGCTCACTTCTAGCACTGCTTGTCCTGGGAATAACTTGAAGTTTCATCACCTATCGCAACCCTTCCCTCGAGCTTGTATGCCTTGTTTGGAATCCTCATTCGTTGCATCACCATACATGCTCCCCTACTCGTTATGGGAAGTCCCCCTCAAGTGGTGACTTGATGTCCATGTGACTCGATTGTTCCCAGTGAAATCAGATTGGTTGTGGACATGTGTTTGACATTGACAAAGCTCGTATTGCCCCATCAAAGATGCAAAATTTCATGGATCCAACTCCCTTGATGTGATGAACCTCTCCACTTACTATCCAAAATCGTGTCATCATTACATTCCTGGTATGTACTGAACTTCTCCCTAGATGAGCACATGTGATCTGAACATGTCGAATCCAGATGACATCATGAACCTGCCTTTATTTCTCTTAAGTACGTTAACAAGTCCCCCTCATAGATCGCAGTGGAATCCCCTTGGTCTGAATATGAATTACATACCTTCTTTTAATTTTCCTTTCACATCTCGAGCAATCAATAATCTCATGACACTCCTTATCATAATAAAAGTATCTGATTAGATTGCATGACTTGAATTGACATCCGAACTTCAATCTCCCTTGATCTAGAATGTCTGCTCTTGGCTGCTACCACATGACCTTTATCATTTATTGCCTCTTCTATCAACCTCCGTCCATACTCATCCACGAGCAACGAAGCAATTATCTTGTTCAATGTGATGGTATCCTTACCGTAGAGCAATGTCGCTTTAATATAAAAGACAACTCTATAAAATCAATGTCCAGTCCTCTTTAAAGAGAGACTCTCCTTTCTCTTTCTCCCCAAATGTAAGCATGTGATCAAAATCTTGTTGAATTAATCCATACTTGCCTCCAGCTTTGTCTCACGGTCATATTTAGACCATAAACCTCCTTCAATAATAGCCTCTTCATCATAGTTTTGGACTTGCATCATCCCTTGAACTTCTTCCAGACCTCACTAGATCATTCAAACCGATGACTTCACAAAAATGTTTTCTGTTAAGAACATCTGTATTTTGCTATTTATGGGATCCCTCATATCCTTCCACTCTTCCCCCTTCATCATCTCTAGTTTCTCTATTGATTGGAGAACTTTCACAAGCCTCTGCCACGTGAGTATATTCTTTATCCACCATTGCCATAAGTTGAAGTCGTTCTTCTCATTGTTGAAAGGTTCCACATAGAATGACACATCCTTCGATGTGAACTTCACCATCAAATCTGCACGATGTAGTGTTAGTCTTCCTCTACCACAAATCATTTAACACCTCAATTGGACTAGATCTCCACCAACTGCCTCGAAAATAGTGAAATCTAGACCACTTTACAAGATCTAAATATCAAAGTGGAATCCTCCAGATACAAACCATCCAACTTGCTCGGAGTGTGAGAAAAACACTATATAGACTCATGGATCTCCTCGAGCTCCCGATCTCAACGGTTCACCGTAACCATTGATAGTTTGTGGCTTTTTTAAAATGCACACTTGTTGCGTTGCATCCTCATGTCGGTTTCGTACCTCGATTTGGTACCAGTTGTTGGGGGAATGAACTGGATGCACAAACAATCACTATTATAGAAGCATTTGAATAGCAAGATAACCAATATGAAGGTGGTCGGTTAACGGAACGCTCACAACCACTCGAGAAGAAAAGACACAAAACGAGCACAACTATCTCAATTCCGTCGTTCTCTTCCTTTCTTCTCTCCCTCTCTCTCCATCTATTTGTTGTCAGTTGTGGTGTGATGGTAATGCCCCTATCCCCTTTATGTATAACCCAAGTACAAGATCCATAGTCCTATTCCTAAAAGGACCCTCATAGAATACAACTCAATTCTTGTTAAGATTGGTAATCCTAATACAAGTCCCATTCATAACAATCACCCTAATGCGATATTTAAATGTTTGATTTATTTGTTGGAAGTAATCTAATAGGTGAAAATGACCTTATAATATTATAGATAACTACAAAGAGTAACGTAACTAATCCAAAACTCCTTTATCTAAAACTAATACATGAATGCGTAACAACTAAAGACAAAAATCTAGCTTGGTACTGAACTAGCCTATCTTTATTGGGGCAACACAGGTTTAAGGGATAGTCTTTTGCTTTTATCTCATGGCAAAAACTGGGGAGAATACTCCAGGTTACAGTGCTTTTCTTTTCAGATTTTTTCGAGGGTATCACTGCTTCCCTTGTGATTAAGGTTTTTTTTTCTGATTCCAACAAACAAGTCATCAGAAGCCAGGCCCTGAGGAAAATCTTTTGAGCACCTATTGGGCAGTTAACTGAATGTCCTGTTTTACGCCTTTTAGGCCAGAATCATGCAGGGCACTTGCCTTGATGTGATTTAAGAATATAAGTCACTCATGTGTGAGGTTCCTCAATGACCTATAGAACAAACCTGGATCGTTCGTTCTTTCTTTGGCTTCTTACAAAACTCTACTTTTGTCACTGAGGTGCACGCATCTTTTTATTTCTGAAAAGCCAAAGGATAGAAGTACAGATATCTGTCTGGTTATATTACGCAGACAATGCCCATCCGACTTCATCTAGGAAGTGTGGATCGGACAATAGGGGAAGCCTGGAGGCAAGAATTGTGATTTCATCTCTTAAGGTAGGGTTGGTGCCTAAGAAACCAATAAAAATTGGACGAAACACACTTCTTTTGGTCCATATCAACTAGAAAATAAAAGCTAATAAGGTAAATGAGAGATTAATAGTTTCTAATATAATGCATCATCTGCCACTCCTTTGCAAATAGAAGTTACAACAAAGGATTTAACACCTCAAATATTCATGGGAAGGCTACAACACAGGGGACAGAAGAATATCTGAAACAATGGATACAAGCGCCATGACTATCACTTAATGGGGACGGAACTCCCCTCGAGAAAGGGGGCTCTACTCCTTCCAAGAATGTTAGCCAATAAATAATCTGGCATGTACTTCTTCCAAGTGAAGCTGTTTTGGTTTGGGCTAGCATGCAAACAGTTGTGTGTGCAGGTGATTAATTATATCAAACTTAAACTCATATACCTCAGGATTCGAGCTTTCAGTACTTACAATGTATTTCGATCTTGCCAATGAAATTGCCAGTTCCAGAATGTGATTGTAACAAGAAATTTGCTTTAATACACATTCACGACTCTTCTTTCCATTCATCTAATCAACCTTTTCTCTGATGCCGTGTCCAAACAGGGTCTGAGATTACATCTCGATAACACCGAGAACAGTGGTCACACAAAGCGCCAAAATTCTGCAGGCATGGATTTTGCTCAGAAGGATGCTTGGGCATCTGCATACAGCACTGTTGCTGCCGGAGCTGCACTCGTTGCTGGACTTGGATTTATGGCGTATCTAAGAAAATCTAGTTGATGGTGATTCAAACCCGCAAAATTTTCCCCATCAGAGAACATTCTTTGCTGGAGAGATCCAGCCCCTTACATTACACAGCAGATTAAATGGTGCATCCATTCTGGAAGAAGAATGAGTTATACAGTTTTTGTAAAGTTAAAGCATGTGATTATTTAACAGAAGGGTAATAAAGAAGCTTGTGGGCAGACAGAATGTGGAGAAAATGGTCCCTTAATGCCCATAAGAGTCAAATATAAAGGCATGTGATTTCTAACTATCTTTGGGCATATGGCTTGACATAAGATGTGTAGGCCGTGGATTGATATAAGATAAATTAAATTACAAATTTGAGGAGGTGTATCTCTTAGCAGTGGTATAACTGGATTGATTTCTGTGACTTTTTTCCTTTTTGATTGGGGCCGTTTCATTAGGGGAATAAGAAAGGTGGAATAAAATACAAGATGGTTCCCTTGAGACTCTTATCTATAATTTATTCGTAAGTGGGTGTTTTATTTTATTTAATTTTAGATTTTGGTGAAGAATTATGGAACTTCAAGGTTTTGGATTCGTGGCAATTGTTTCAAGACCTTACTTGATATTGATACAGTTGAAAGTTGACTTGAAAGTGGAAGAGTATATTATAGTTATGATTAGGGTTTCTCACTACAACTCGAGTTTAGTGGTGTGGTTATGTTTTTTCTATTATGGTTAATTATTTCAAGCATATCCGAGAATATTCCGTAATCAGTTATGCAAGCCTATCCAATCCAGGCTTGGTGGCTGCAATCACTGCCTTTGACACCCTAAAATGAGCAGCATTACTCCCCCTTCCTCGCCCTCCCCGCGGAAATATCTTGAATGTCTCCCATTAAACACCACAAATGATTTCTAACCCATTACTATTCTGCATTAGTTTCTGGTTTTTGGAGGCTGTATTCATATAGGCAACGTTTGTACTTGTGACATTGATGATAATACAATTTCTTGGAGGTCTAGACTCTTAATATGATGATTCCCTTTATAGAGTAGTTGTATAGTTGGTTGAGTCGACCATCTATCTTTCTTCATGCAGCTGAGAGAGTTGAGACCCCCTCAACCATGACTTTTACGATCTTTAAGGCATAGTATTAAACAGGACAATGGCCAAAGCTACTGCTGAGTCATACGGATACAGGACAATGGCCAAAGCTTCTGTTGGTGTTCGGGAACTAATACTTAAGGAAATAATTTTCCAACTTGTAATGATGCCAAGAATTCCCAGGATTTGGTGTTGTACAACAGCAGTCCGGCAATGGTTATGTCACAGTATTTTGTTCAGAAAAGTCCAGTAGATCTTTGAATTTTACCAGGAAATTCTTTGAAACATGTATCCTTTCTCTGCTCCTTACATATTTAAAATTATGATCCTAGTTTCTATGCCACCACTTGACGAACTATATAGTATGTTGATTCGTTTAGAATCGAGACCAAAGATCATGAACTCTTCTTGGAATTGTCGCGAGAAATTATCCAATAAGTATAATAAATCGGAATAGGAAAGAAAAGGGCAAGGCAATCCGAGATTACGAGAGTGATTCCGTTCGAAGATTTCGAGAGTGATTACGTAACCACTTCTTAATCCGAGTCCCATTAGGACTAATCAGAGCGCCAATTGATGTTCGTGTATAAATAGATCACAAGCAGAAGCAGAAGCCATTCATACGTCTTGCGCTTCGTCGTCTACAAGTCCTGATGTCTTTGCGGTGCACAGCGGCGTTGGCGGCGGGATGCCTCGGCGGCGTACGCGTGCGTGCAGCACCGGTGAGAGCAACCTACAAGGACATGCCGGGCCCCGACGTGGGCGGTGATCGGCGGCGACGACGTTGCGCGAAGGTGGTGAACAGCTACTCATGCAAGCAGATGTACGAATTCTCCAAGAAGAGCGTCGTGTTGCAGAGGGCCAAGAGGAGCTGCCGGAGGAAGTTGCGTTGCTCGGCACTGCTTGACTTCTTGCGCAAGCTCTTGTCGCGTGCGCGGAAAGTGGATGTCGCGGCGAGACGGGAGACGAGGGCTTGATGACCGGAGAGACGCGTGATTCCGTTCAGCAAACAGACCTGACACTTCTGTTACGGCGAGAAGGAATCACGTCTGCATTTGGTTAATTCGTTCGGTTCTGTCCATAACATTTAGAATAATAATTCGCCGAACATTGTTGTGGGTTATGCGCACACTATGATTACCTGGGTCGTAATTATACCGTCGGAAAAATGCGATTGTTAAAAAGAAAAGAATTATCTTCTCCTTGATTTCTCCTGTTTATGGTACTGCCGCCTTGCCGGAAAGGAAGGTGCTCTCTATTTTTTACAGGTAGAGTATTGTGATACATCGAATATTTGTCGTGATTGACAAAGATCTGACAGATTTTCGACATGTTACTTAACTTTGCTTTTCCATCCTAGTACTTGATCGATCTCTGGACAGAGTTATTACTCCTAATCTTTCTGTTGTAGCATGCTCTTTTTGGTGGTTAGATACGGTGACGTTGAAAATATAGTCCGGCATCTAATATTTACGACTATCAGTGGATTATTATTTGATAACTTGTGTTTAATCGAACTCAATGAGTAGTACACCTTAAAGGATTCAAGTCCGAATCCCAAGGGGGATGTTTCAGACCCCAAAATTAGCGATCCACTATTAAAAAAAATCATTTTGATTAGTTATCTACGGGTACAATCGAGCCTCAACTCAACAAATCAACACGGTCAATTTTCTTTGATAACGGGATTTAAGTCCATGACATTATAGATACACAAGTAGCTTCTTGATGTGTGTGTTATGGGCGGTTGGTTTTAAATTCCAACGCAACTATGTCTTGGTTTCCAACACAGACATGTTTTTGAAATGTAATACTAATTTTTCAACATTTACGTTTAATGTCGACATAATACAGTCGTGGAAGCTCATAGAAACATGTATTTGGGAGGGGGGGGGGGGGGGGGGGGGGGGGTAATATCGAATCACAATTTATTATATTTAAAAAAATGAGGCTCGTAATTGAGAGACAAGGATATCTTGAGCTCTTTTAATATAGGGGTTTTTAACCTAGGAATCCTATAAATTTTGCCAATTACCTCATCGACCTTTGAAACAACGTAAATCTCCCTGAGACCGTAAACTTGCTAACCCTTACCCCACGGACCATGTGGTTAACTCTCATTCATTTATCCCTTAAATGTAACAGAATTTCGTTAAAATGAGATATATATTGACTTCTTTGTTTAAAATTTTACAAGCAATGCCATTCTCCTCTGTACATCCCATTCCTCTATTCCTTCCCCTCCTCCTCCCCTTGCTCCTCCACCTACAACCGTAGCAGCTCATCCACCCGCAGCTGCAGATGCTCCTCCAACCCCCATCTCCCTCCGCACCACTTGCAGCTGCTCCTCAACCCGCAGCCACAACTACTCCTCTTGCCTCCCCAAACCCCGAACTCGTCTCCCCCTTCCCCTCCTCCTCTCTCTCCTTTATTTCGTTTGCCGTCACCACTCCTCCTCCTCTTCCCAGCCCGATCCCCCTCTCCTCGACCTCTGCCTCTTCCTCCTCCTCCAGATGCCCATCCACCTCCACGCCCAAGTTCCACATCTTGTAGGTGGGCATGTGCCCCTGCCCGCAACAGGAGTTGCCCCCTCCACCGCCTCCCCTTCCTCCTGTTGTTCCTCCGACCTCATAATTCTCATCCCCTTGCTCCTCCATCCCGCCACCCTCCTCGTATACCTATGCCCACAGCAGGACCACCCCCTCCATCGCATCCCCTTCCTCCTATTGTTCCTCCGGCCATGCCACCCTCCTCCCCTTTCTCCTCGACCCCCACCACCCACCTCCCATGCCTCCGCCTGCAGTAGGACCACCACCTTCACCACTTCCCCTTCCTCCCATTGTTCCCCCGGCCTTGCCACCCTCCTCCCCTTGCTCCTCCACCCTCGCCACCTTCCTCCCATGCATCTGCCCGCAGCAGGACTGCCCCCTCCACCGCCTCCCCCTTCTCCCCTTGTTACTCCGCCCCGCCACCCTCTTGCCTCACCTCTGCCCATAAAAGGAGATGCCGCCTTCACGATCTCCGCCTCTTCCTCTAGGTCTGCCACCATCCAGGTCCGCCGCGATGGCTCTTTTGACTTGGTAGAAGAAGAGGATGAAGAAGGGGTTAGGAGAAGGAATGAGAGAGGGAGATTGAAGATCCACATCCGTTTTGCTTTGCTTAGATTAACTCAAGTTTAACCCAAGTAATTGACTCCAATAAAGTTAAAGTTGACGGTAGAGTCCATGGGATAAGACGGGGCAAGTTTACGGGGTCCAGGGGGAATTAGGCTGTTTTAAAGGTCATGGAGGTAATTGACAAAGTTTATAAGGTTCCTGGGGTAAAAATCTCGTTAATTTATCACATACAAACAAAATAATCCGATTGTTTTTTATTTAAGTTTTTCTTTGCAGTTAGCACAATCACACTCCTTAAGCAATACACGTGCTCTATATTCTTTTTATTTGGTTATCTTGATTATTGTGATAGAAACAAATATATAATTTTTGTTGAATTATATTCTAATATTCGGCGTTAATTGTAATATCTAATTTAACTGCATAATTGAATAACTTATGTTAAGTTATTTTATGAATTTGTTAATAGATCATATTAAATGTCTCTATTTTTTTGGTGTTTTGTTAATTACTCCGTTGTATTTAGCAAAATATTTAAGTAATATTTCAAAAAATGACCTCATCTATGCATTGAAATCTCAGTTTTCGACATTATTTTTGAAACAAAATAAAGAGGTGTCTGAACTTTATATTTTATCTTAAATACAAGCTTTGGTAAACTTCCAAGGTCCCTTTATGTCGAAGTTAAACCTTTAATCATTTCAACAATGAATATCTTATTAGGAATTCAAGCATAGATGATGTTTTTTTTGGGTAAGATCCAAATATTTATTGTAATTAAGTTATATGAAATAGGTTAGTTCTCCAAAACTTATTGTGATTTTTATAATGATTGTTGTATTTTATCTGTTATACAATTATATTATGCAATTGTATTCTTCTTGCATGAATACACTATGGACTACAAAATATTTAATATATTGAAATGACTATGCAATGTCAATCGAAGAATTAAGACGAGTAATCCAAAGGACTTTACATATAAATGCATATATAAATTTGTTCAAGAAGAAAATATTCTTCTTAATAAAGTGTGCATATGGATTTATATAAAAGAGCATTAATATAAAATCCATTGAATTATAAAGTAGATGTTATGCTGACTAAGTCCTAAGGTCAGTCGACTAGCTTATTATTAACCAAGACAACATTTTAACCAAATAGTTGACGGTTGAATTCCATTCCAATCGACTATCTCTGATTTCAGTCAACTAATTACATTTCAATCAACTATTTTGAGCAACCAACCGACTCATCTTATGGACGACTAACTACATTTCAATCAACTATTTTGAACAACCAACCGACTCATATTATGGAAGTTATGAGCAGCAAATAGAGGTTCGTACTTTCAGTTGACTCCTCACTTACTATCAATCGAGAATTCCGTACCGGTAGACTAATCTTTATTTTCAATTAAATGTGAGTTTATGCGTTTATTAAAGAGTAGATGTTGTATCTAAACATTGGAAAAGTATCATTTTGTCATCCAACTTTCCTTATTCATTCCCTATATAATAAGGGTTGTTCATTCATTGAGAAAACACTTTATATACACTTCAAGAAATTCTCTAGCACACACATCCTTTCATTATTTATGTTATTGATCTTCTGACTTGAAGCGTAAGTATCTACATTATCTTCAAGATCTGAGAAAGTGTTCTAAGCTTTGATTCTTTTCCAATCTTCGAAGAGCTCGATTGAAATTCCTTTCGATACTCCAAATGATTCACTCTTTTATTCAGGGAAGTTAATTCATTTCTTTAGCCTATATAAAATTAATTTTAACCTAATCACACTCTTCTAATTTATTATTTATCAGACTATATTATAGGTATAGGTACCCAAGGTATGGGTTCCTTGCTGTGAGGGAAAAATACTTTCTTGAGGATGTTCAAGAAAGGGTTGGTGCTTATATTTGGACATGGGCTATGCCTGCTTTTGAAAATGGAAAGGTTTTAAGTATAACAAGTGATCCGGTCAGAGAACAGAGGAGAAATCTTATAACAAGGTTCTAAATCATGGTTTTACCAAGGGTTCCCACAAAAAATCTCTCAGTCATTATAAAGTTGATTTAGTTTATTATCATAATTTTTGGAGTGTACAACATGATCCACTCCCTCCCTGTGATATCTGATCCATTATCATTTGGTATTAGAGCCTTTTTATTATGAGCTAAATATAATGGTTATCTTGCAAAAATGTCACAGAGACAAGGAGCAACCTCGACCATCGCAGGATTCTTTGTTTTGAAGACCACACTTTGACAAGAATAACTACTCCTATTGGGCAAGTAGAATAGAAATATTCATTCAATCCATTTGATAAAAAATATGGAACTGCACCTCTTAGCCCTTCATTAAGTCTATCCTAGCTGAAGATAAAGAAGACCTCAATGATGCTCAGACGCGGGAGATAGAGAAGAAAGCAAAGCAATGTATATCATAGATTGCATTCTATCTGCTAAAGAATATAACATGAAGGTCAAGGGCTCAAAGATATCAATGTGTCCTAGATAATATTGAAGATTCAAGATGACGTCGTGAGAGTATATCAAAGATATCTATACAACATTCACAAATATTATGAACACTTTTGAGGCACTAACAAATAACTTGATGAAGGGAGAACTTGAATCAAAGTTGATTAATTCTCTTACAGGTGATTGAAGAATAAGGAAACTATCAACGGAAAAGTCAAGGATATAAATAAGATCAAAGTGGATGATCTCTTAGTAAATCTTATGGCTTAGAAGGTGAAGAAGAGTACCAAGAAAGGTTTCAACAAGTGAGATGTATATAACTTTTAGATATGAAAAATCAAAAGTAAAATGATGACAATATGTCTCTCCGCCAAGAAGTTAAAACGATTTCTGAACAACAATAAGATCTTCAAGAAAAAGAAGGATGAAAAAGAAGAATTTGTTATCCGCTATGAATGGAAAAAGAAAGGACACATGAAGAAAGATTGTCCACTAGTTAAAAAGGATGCCGATAAATGAGAGAAGAAAACATTTCCATACCAGAAAAAAGTTAGGCACTATAAATTCTGAAGAAGACTCCAGCTCGAAATCTGAAAAGGAGGTTGAATGTTACATGGACTTGATAGCTCTTGAAGAGAGGAGGACACAAGAAAATTATTCATGGATTTAAAAAGATCCATGCACATGGCATGCTGAGAAGACATATTACCAAGTCTAGAATCTTGACAAAATTGAGAGTGATTTTTTGAAACAACCATAAAGGTCAGACCATTGCCACAATGATTGTGGGACAAGGTAAATCCTATTTCAACCATGTGATTCTTGTTAAAGGATTAAACTATGATTTATAAAGCGTTAGTCACATTTATGATAAAGGCTTTAATGTTTTATTTATCGCTGATTGTTGTAAAATAAATGAGAAAATATAAAGGAAACTCTATTGAAAAGTAATAGGTATAAAAACATCAATGCTTTAGATTTAAACAAAATAAATGATTTTGATTATTTCTTATAAGTAGTTTTGATAATGAATATTGCATTTGATCTAATACATAATATATTATGCAATTGTGATCTTCATGCAGGAATAGACTCTAGACTACAAAATATTAAATGTACTGAAATGTCTAGCAGTGTTGATCTAATAATTATGCTGATTCATTTAAAGGAAATTATGGATAGATACATATAAAATGTTATTCAAGAAGAGGATGGCTTTCAGAAGAAATTTCACACCTGTATTTTCTATACATTAGGATTTATGAAAAAAAGACTTCATGGAAGTCCATTTAAATCATAAAGGTATAGTTCAACCAACTAAGTCCTAAGGCCATTCGATTAGTCCACACTCAATCAAGTCAACATTTCGACCAATCCCATTATTGATAGTCAAATTTCATTTTAATCGACTATCTTTGATTTCAGCCGCTAATCGTATTCTGGTCGACTATTCTTGAACAACTGACGGATGTGTCTGAGCGGGGTGTCTAACGTCTGGTCTTGAAGGGCCTGTAGTGTCCGACAAGTCAAATCCGGCAATTGTCATATCAATCGCTCTCACAACACTCAACACCCGAAGAGATCATTTCAGTCAACAATCAACCCACAGAGGAACAATAATTGAACAATGAATCTAAGTGGGAAGAAATTTATTATACCTTACAAATAACTGTGTATAGCAAGTAAGTGTAGGGCTCGAACCATAGAAAGCAACGAGGATAGACACAAAAAATTGACAATCAATGAGAAAATCAACAAATGTTTTTTGTGTTTTTATAGGGTTTTTATATTTTTTGTGGGTTTTAAATTATATTTAATTTTTTGTATTTTAATGTTTTATATTTTTGTTTTCAATTTTATAATTTTTTTATTTTATTTTTTTATTTTATTTAATTTCCTTTTCTTTTATATATAACTATATATAATAATAAGTAAAATAAAGATATATATAATAAATGGGTAGAAATTCAGTAGATACAAGTAAGTACAACCCTTTTTAATTTTAGGGTTTTTTTCATATATTTAAGTATTTATAATAATAATACTAATATTAATAAATATATAGAAGTAATATGTGTATAGAGCTTATATAGCATTTTATGTTTATAAATGTTTTTGTGTTATTTTCTAATTTTTGTCTATTTTGTTATTTTTCTTATATGTTTTGCTAATTTTTAGATATTCTGGTTGATTAAATAAAGCAAAGCAAGGAATCTAATAATAAGTCAGATTGTTTTGAGAATTAAAAATAAATAAAGGTTTCAAGAATCCACAAACCTATTTTAATATTTAAAATATTAAATAAAGAAAAATATGATACATGAAACACTTTTTTTTATTTTCTAGATTTTTTATGGTTTTATAAGTTTTTTGTATTTTGTTATTTTTATGGGTTTTCTTTTGCAATTTTTAGTTATTTTTTAGTATGTTATTAAAAAATATCTACCTAATACAATTTTTGGAATTTTTCGAGTTATTTTTAATATATATTTGCAAACAGTAAATAAATGCTCTGTTTTTGAGTTTTAATAAATAGAAAAATAAAGAAAATGCCTTAATAAAAATATGTGTGTTACATTAATATTTAAGGCATCTAACCTAATTTTTCTAGAATTTTTAGAGCATCAGAGACATTTAATAATAAGAAATAACAATAAAAAGAAAATTCAATGCTACAAGGGACTTAAATGCAATTTATTAATAACCTAAGCATGCTTTCATAACAAAATACCAAAGTCCAGGGGACAATAAGGAATTTATCCCATTCAATCTACAATTTAAAAGCACATGAAAGGGTATAATTGTAATTAAACTAAATTTTAGGACAATCAACACAAAAATCCCAATTAAATACGAATTTAAATTAAACTAGCAAGGCCTTTTTTGCAATAATCAAGAAAGTTTCATGCTATTATTAACATTTAACATAAACTCAGGGTTAAACATGCAATATAACCAATTAAACTCACAATTTAATACTTGCCTGACAGAGACCAAAATGTAATTCATAAAAACTTTAATTCATTTAATAACATATCCAAGAAAGATGGGGGCTACCCTGCAAATTATCGACAAAAACCCTCACATGGGACGTCACATGAGGTAACTTGGAACTGGACTAAAATGTAATAAACAGAAAGCTTAAGGTTCAATATGCAAAATATCCAACAAAATTACAAAGCAAATGAAAGTTCGAATGCTAAACTTAAAATAAAAAGGTTGATGGGTGTCGGTGCAAAATACCCCTTTGTGCACGATCCAACAATTGAGGTGTCTTCACTTAAACCATGAACGACATAGATTAGATACTGGTTCATTGATCGAATGACTGAGATACACTCCTCAATGGATCATACGACTTATGTGCTTCTCAATAGGGTGGCTCGGATTAAATATGGTGATTGTTCTTCATCGGACGGTGGAGACGTGACCAAGAAGAACATGGATGAACTACAACATGTGGTTGCTTAGATCTAACGGATCTCCTCCCTCTGTTCTCCTCTCGAGCAGCAGACATGCCCTACAAGATCCTGGAAGGATTTCACAGCTCCGGATGGTCATAAAGTGGTCCAGGACCCAGCGATGGAGTCTTGGAGGTCGGAGAAGAATGCGAGACCTAGAGCTCCTATTCATGAGTTGAATGACCCTCAGATGGGTCCTTCAGGGGCTATAACCTACATGGGAAGAATGACGAAGAACGGGTGAAGACTCCTGGGCAATTATTTGTGGAAAATAATAGGAGATGAGGTGGAGCGGATGGTCTCCGATGATGGGTGGTGGAGGGAGACAGTGGGCTCGATCCATGGTGGATCCAGGTGATCTGAATGAGCAAAAAATAGAGAGAGAGTGTCGGGGAAGGTGATGGAGGTGACACGGAGGTGAAATAGTGGTTGAAGATGACGGAACGTAGGCTTATTTTAAATCTAGAGATCTAAGCTAAAGCACGTGAAAATTGCACCAAATTGAAACTACACTACGTTGCAGGAACTAAAAGCTACATAAAATTGCAAGAAAATGGTCCATACCTACAAAATAGGGAGCTAAGGAGGAGTACCGCATCAAGCTGCTCTGGCAAGCTTAGATCATCACCTCCGGGCACTCCTTTACCACACCAACACTTCAGCGAAGTTGTCGCTGTCACTAGCAAACTCAAGCACAATGAAGAGATGGGTTTTAGAGGGTTGAGAGGGATCAAAATCAAAAGGGGGCGACGTAGGAGCTTATGTACAATCGGTGAAGAATTTAGGGTTTATGCTCGATGCAATGATCCTTCGATCGAGGAGAGGTGTGGGCGTGTAAGCGTATGGATCGAGGATGAGAAGTCAACAAGTCGTTGAGCTAAAATAATGAAGGAATTGGGTGGAGGAAAATGGAGAAATCAAGGTGGTCCTCTTCTAATAGATGCATGCCTATGAGAGGCTAGCAGTTGACTAAGGTCAACGTGGACTCGCTCCTCATTGTTCCACGTCAACACATAAGAGGACAAAATAGGAAATACAATAATAAATAAATCGAAATACAATATAAATTGATTTAATTAAATAAACTTAAAACATAAAAATGTTAATTATTTTATATAGTATTTTATTATGTTTTGTATTTATTTTTACAAGGTGATTTACCAGATGTTAGTTTTTACATTTATAATCATTGGTATTTTTACTAATATATACGGTATTTTATTTTTATTTTGTTATTTATATTTTATTATATTATTTACATATTTTATATATTTATAACTTGTTTAAATACACATTACATATTTTTAATTTATTTTTCTGAATTTATTCATTTACTTAAATAATTAAGTATACACATTATATATGTATATTTCATCTAGGTAGTTTAATATTTTATTTATTTTTATGAATTTTTAATAGCTTTATTCTACTTTTACTATTTACAAGTATATTGAATAATATTTGAAAATATACAAAGTTATAAGATAGTAAAAAATATAAAGAGTAAACATATTGATTACTTTATACATGTATATTACACAATGAGGGCCCACAGGCCAACTTTTGCATCTTAACTTCAAATTGAATAAATCAAAATGAACGAAATATGCGCATGAAATGACAGGTCAAAATCAATAAAAATGTACAATGCACCGTTAGGTCCCAAAATGCAATTTTCACAAATAGACTCTGATTCTTTTGAATTTGTTCTTGATTTGTAGATATTTGAACGTACATTAATTCAAAAGTGAGTAGAGTCTATTTGGACACTATATGAGAGAGATATCAACTTTTTCGTCTATTTTTCTGAAACTAGGGTTCGAGATTATTTTGCATATGCACAAGCTAGTATTTTTTAGGATTTTTCATGGATTAAGGTTAATGATATGTACACAATGGAGTGGTTTTAGTCAATTGACATTAACATGAATTAATTAAAAATGCATGAAGTTAGGTGAAAATGCATGGATGATTATGTATGCAATATGAATTGTTAATTTATGTAAAATTTTTACAGCAACCTGAAAGTTAATTTTATAAAGTTAACACGCAAATGAACCTAAATTATCATGAGGAAGCTCTATTTTCAGCTAATTAGAGTGATTAATCACATATTCATCGTCTTTCAAGAAGCATTGGCCCCAGTTTTGTCAGTTGGCTCTGGATCTATCAGGATGTGCTCCTTGTTGTTGCACTGCATGAGGGTGAGAAATTGCATGGACCACGACTCTTAGTTGGTCCCATTCATCTTTGTGATGGGAGCCGGACCCTTGAAGGTACTGAATGAAGAAAATATATCACCCTTGTTCTCTGACATGATGATAAAATGATCGAACAACAGAACTCGATCGGAGAGTAGACCAATATGAACGAGTCTACATGATCATACAAAGGATTGTTTGTATGTGTAGACTCATAAAACCATCCTCGTCAAACTTCATTGCATTCTACGGTCGATGATGATCGCGAAATCCACCTCTTTAATAATTAGGAATTGTAGTATAGGAAGCGGATTTCGGTCGTCAAAATACCACAATCTTTTAATGTTGTGGAATATTTTACTTGGCAAGTTTACCAAGGTCGAACACAGGGAACAGAGATTTTTAGTTGCGTGGTTTCTAAAATCAAATTAAATAATCAATCAATGCTCGATTAATTTTTGTGTGGGGAAAATATAATACAATACAATGCAAATGCGAGGAAATAGACAGAGAAAATGAAGCACTGGATCCGCGATTTAGTGATGTTTAATCCAATTAAGATTACTCAATAACCGCGAAATGAAATCACAGATCGAATAATATCAAATCCGGTGAGATGTATCAAATTAATTCCTGATGCAAGTATAGACTATCAGATTAATCCTGCAATGATTTTATCTCCAAAATTCTTCAAATTATAATCTTAAGAGATGTTTGCAGTTCACAAGTTAATAAGCCTAATAAATCTCCTTGATTTAACCCCTACAAAATAAGTCATCAAATTTTTCAAGAAAAATGTGGCATTGATATGTCACACTAAGCCTGCAAGTCAACTGAGATTCTCAAATAATACTTATCAAAGAACAATCTCAGATCTGTCCACAATTTATGCAAAGAGATAGAGCATGAAATTAGCTTCGAAATGACATATTATATGCTAAAATCGGAGTCCGTATGACAAAGATATGATAAAATGCAATTCCATGGACTAAAATGCAGTAAAAAATAAAATTTTCTTCTTCAAAAGAGTCCCTGGAGGACTTATCTGCAATTAGGTAAAACTTCCAAAACTTTGGTGTAATTTATTCTGAGTGTCATGCTTTTAGAAGCCGAAGACTGATGCGCAATTAGATAGAACTGCAGGGGCGCGGATGCAGAATATCCCGTGTGTCATACATTGAAGCACATGATCGGGCATTTAGATCAGATGACGGGAGGTGCTTTCCACAGGCTTCGATCTTGTGACTCACGTCATTCCACCTGGTCTTCTTTGGTTCATGTCCTATAGGTTTGTGAATAAGAGCTCCTCCTATGTCTCCTGCGTGAAATGAAACCAAAGACACGGTACCTTGTACAAAAAAAATGCGATTCAACGAAAGTTTGGAATCTGTCTTACAAGTTCTATGTGAAAATACTTCACCTTGTATCCGAGTTCAGGATGATGTCAAAAGAATCATAGCATGTTGTGCTAAACTTGATATCAATGGGGCATCCACCTCTCAAGAACAAAGCAAGGTATATTATTGAAAGGATAGATTTAAATTGAAATTCTGCTTTAGCAACCACGAAACGAACCGTATCCGTCAGGGAATTAGAAAACTATTCGTGCGCACACTTCAACTGACATCCAAAATACACAAAGATTCGATTGTTCACAGAAGAACAATAACTCAAGGACACTTTGGCATTACGAGCATCTGTTATCCAATAACCATAAAACAAATTTCCATGGGATTTTCAACAGGATACGTTGGTTCTTAACTAATAACAACACATGTTTGTTATCTCCAATTTTGTACTTTGGTAACAATTAAGTAATCGTTTAGATTCTTTGAATCTCAGGAGTTCCAGAAAGATGATTCTATAATATTTTATCTTCAGCAAAAATACCATCTAACATGATGCAGAAACTTGTATTACATATGGAAGATCTTGGAGAATAAATTTTTTTTAGTCACGTTTACTGTGGGAGGCTTCCCCTCCAATACAAGGCACAGGATCCGATTGACCTTAATTTCCCAATTCCATAATATAAATCAACAGGAGCCAAAGAAATCAAATTATGGTAAAGCACCAGGGAAATGAATCTATAGAATGGGGTAACCACGACTATCAATACTTGCAGGTGCTGTGAAGAAGGCAAACATAGAACAAGGGGAAATGGACACAACAGTTGGAGTTTGTCATGAGTACACAGAATCAAGTTGACAAGCAACTAGTGGGTATATAGGGCGGTAACAGTTCCTGTACGTTGATGTGCGACCTGGGTAGATGACGAAGCACGACTGCTACACGGATGTAGGAAGATGCAATTATGGTTGATTGTGGATGACAGGGGTGTTGTGTGTGGTGACAGAATTGGAGCTTAGGAATGGTGGTGGGGTGGTGTATTCCAGATCTGAGTGAGATCTAGAAAAGGGAATGGATGAATCGGGCGCAAGGGACAGAGATGGTGGGCGGAGCTCTCATCGTAGCGGGAGAAAAAGAGCTGTAAACCCCCGACGTGAATCGTCAGAGATGGATGGGATGTAGGGGTAGAACAGAACGTGTAGGGGACTGGAAATGGTGATGGTTTGTCGAAGAGGTGGAACTGGGGTTTCGAAGTTGTATAGAGAAGAAATTTCAAGAGGAAAAGAGAAATAAAGGAGTTGCGAATGATTACCTTATGGGTTTCTCCTCGCCTTAAGGTGGAGCTTGATCAAAGGATGCCCCCTGGTTCTCGCCTCGAGCGCACGACGGGTTGCACGAAGCTAAGCAGCACACAACAGCTGCAACGGTGGCGTTAACCACCGGATCACGCCTGAACGGGAGAGCTGGAGGTCTTTGTTGCCGTCGGAACCACCCCTCGTGCTGTCACCACTGTGATGGGTTGAAGCTCAACCTTTCTCTCTGTAATGGCGGATGATCGGAGCGAGCGGAGGAGGGCGTGGCTTTATAGGGGTCGGCGCAGGTAACGGCAGGAGGTGGAGGAGCAGGCGTGGCGGCGGTTACGAGGGGGAGGAGAAACGGCAGGGGAGGGGGACGCGGCTTGCAACGGATGGAGGTAGGGGACGGGGGTCACGTGCTAGGCACGTGACCCAGGTGTGGCCAGGAGAGAGAGAAAAGCGGGGTGCCACGTGGCATGCCCAGGGGCTGCCACGTGGCACCCCAAAAAAATTTCAACTTTAATGATGGAGAAGAAGGAGAAGGAGACCTCGGATCAAAAAATATCCTTCACGAAAGTTGCTCGTCTCGACGAGATCTACAACTTTCATGAAGGATCCGGGAGCAAAAGAGGTCACCTGTGAGAAGTGGTATTTTTGGTGGCTTTCCATGTGTACGAAAAACCGCATTTTTGAGATTTGTAATTTTTTTGGTGGTTTTAAAGGGGATAAAAAATCTAAAAAAATACGATAAATAAGAAGAAAATTATTTACACATTAATCTAATTTTTTTGTATTTTTAAAGGATAAGGAATTAGGAAAATAAAATAAAAGTAAGAAACGGACAACTTTTGTACAGACCGACAACGGACACTCGGACTTGGTCAGTTTCTTTGATTTCAGTTTTGATCTGGATTTGGATTTTTGCATTTCTTATTAAAACTTTCATCAAAGGACACAAATGAAAAAGAAATAAAATTAAAAGAGTTAATGATGCACATAAAAACTCAGGTCAAAATTAGCAAAAAGTCAAAATGCGCAAAAGAGGCCCAAAACCCAACTTTCACATATGAGCTCCGAATTTTATGAAATTGGTCTTGTTTTGAAGGTATTTGAAAATGGAGTACTTTAAAAGTGAGTAGACCAAAATCAGACACTGTATGTGGGAGATATGCTCATTTTAGTCCGTCAGATGTGAAATTTGTCTTTGGGATTATTTGACACTTATTGAGGTTAATAATTTTTTTGTATTTTTTATTTAATAAAGTTAGTAATATCTACACAATGGAGGTAGTTTTGGGTCAATCGGAGTTAGGATGAATTAATTAAAAATATGAGAAGTTAGCGGCTTTTTGGGCTAATTTACACTTGGGATTTTTAATGCAATTTATGCAGATGAAATGTAGATATTATTTACACATGCATGATGGCTAATAATGCTCTATTAATGAATAATTACAGGTGGATGATGGGGGACAGAGCCTAAATGATTGATTTTAGCATGATGAATACGAGATTCATCAGTCGGGAAATGCGATTTATATGGTATGAAACCGCATTTTTCAGTCAAAATCAGATCGTTTCAGACTACAAATCGAACCACAGAGGTGCATTGAGAAGCGTAGAGGCACGAGAGAGGCCGGCGACAGCCTTGGTTTCTGGGCTCGATGGTGCGGGGCTCCTGCGGTGGATGCATAGGGGTGGCCGAGGGGGGCAGCGGCCTGAGGTAGGGGGTGGGCTGGGGGAGGCGGTCGGGGGGGGGGGAGTAGGGTTAGGGCTTGGGAAGGATACATGAATGCCAGTCTAAGACCTTCGCTCCGACACCATGTAGAAACAGAAGAATGAATTGCAATTTTGAGAGGTCTTAGGGTTCTCTTATATACGAGAGAAACTTGTTGAGAAAATTACAAGATGGATACAAAAGAAATAGATAATATGAAATAATAAGAAAGATAACTAGTATATTAATAGATTTCTTCTTTATAAATGAAAATTGAGTAAAAAAATCCTCATTTCTAGCAAATTAAAGCTAAAATGGTAGCAACATGTTGGTTCATATAAAAAGTGAGATGTCGAAGAATCTTTGATAACCTTGAATTGGATATGAACAGTTTCTTGTGTGAACTTAATAACTTACTTCGGTTCCATTGCTAAAGCATGCATTTTAGTTTTTAAGTACTACTTCTTGCTCTATCTTTGCCTTTTATCTTATGAATAGGGAAACCCCCCACCAATTCGCCAAGCTTGTCCATTGTCCTATGGCAAAGTGAATGGTACTCGCTTTTCCTTGTTTATGCTTCTATAATCGAGATGGCAATAATCCACTGCTCACTTCTAGTACTGCTTGTCCTGGGAATAACTGAAGTTTCATCACCTATCACAACCCTTTCCTCGATCGTGTACGCCTTGTTAGTCATCCTTGTTCGTTGCATCACCATACATGCTTCCTTACTCGTTAAGAGAAGCCCCCCTCAAGTGGTGACTCGATGTCCCTGTGACTCGATTATTCCTACTGAAATTAGATTGGTAGTGGACATGTGTTTGACGATGACATAGCTCATATTGCCCCATCAAAGATTCAAAATCGCATCAATACAATTCCCTTGATGTGGTGAATCTCTCCACTTACTATCTAAAATCGTCTCATCATCCTAGTATGTACTGAACTGCTCCCTAGAAGAGCACATGCGATTTGAACATGTTGAATCCATAGGGCATCATGAATTGTGTTTATTTATCTTAAGCATGTTAACAATTCCCCCTCATAGATCGCAGTGGAATCCTCTTGGTCCGAGTATGAATTACATACCTTCTTTCAATTTTCCTTCTCACATCTCGAGCAATCAACAATCTCATGACATTCCTTATCATAATAAAAGTATCTGATTAGATTGCATGACAAGAATCGACATTCTAACTTCATCTCCCTTGATCCAGAATGTCTGTTCTTGGCTACTAGAACATGACCTTTACCATTTATTGCCTCATCTATCAACCTCCGTCCAAACTCATTCATGCGTAGCGAAGCAACTATCTTGTTCAATGTGATGGTATCTTTATCATAGAGCGATGTTGCTACAATATAGAAGAGAACTCAATAAAATCAGTGTCTAGTCCTCTTTGAAGAGATACTCTCCTTTCTCGTTCCTCTCCTCAAATGTAAGCATGTCCATCAGAATCTTGTTGAATTCATCCATACTCTGCTCCGTCTTTGTCTCGCAGTCATATTTAGACCATAACACTTCTTCTTCAATAATAGCCTCTTCATCAGAGATTTGGACATGTATCATCCCTTGAACTTCTTCCAGACCTCAACTAGATCATTCAGACTGATGACTTCACAAAAAATATTGTCCGTTAGGAACTGTTGTATTTTGCTATTCATGAGATCCTTCATATCCTTCCATTCTTCCCCGTTCATCATCTCTAGACTCTAGTTTCTCTATCGATTGGAGAGCTTTCACAAGACTCTGTCGCATGAGTATACTCTTCATCCACTATTGCCATAAGGTGATCCAACTTGCCCGGAGCCTAAGAAAAACCCTATATAGACTCATGGATCTCCTCGATCGGATTTCGGATGCTCTCTATCTCAATGGTTCACCGAAACCATCGATAGTTTGTGACTTTTGTAAAAGGCACACTTGTTGCGTTGCATCCTCATGTCGACGTCGAACCTTTTTTTTATACCAGTTTTGGGGGGTATGAACTGGATGCGCAAACAATCACTACTACAGAAGCATTTGAATAGCAAAATAACCAATATGACGGTGGTTGGTTACCTCTCGTGACTACTAGAGAAGAAAAAGCACAAAACAAGCATAACTCTCTCAGTTCCGTCATTATCTTCTGTTCTTCTCTCCCTCTCCCTCCATCCATTTGTTGTCTGTTGTTGTGGTGTGATGGTAATGCCCCTAGGTCCTTTATGTATAACCCAAATACAAGATCCATAGTCCTATTCCTAAAAGGACTCTCATAGAATACACTTCAATTCTTGTTAAGATTAGGAATATCTGAAACAATGGATACAAGCGCTGTGACTGTCACTTGATGGGAACGGACCTCTCCACTCGATAAAGGGGGCTCTACTCCTTGCAAGAATGTTACCCAATAAATAATTTGGCATGTACTTCTTCCAAATGAAGCCTTTTTGGTTTGGGCTAGCATGCAAACAGTTGTGTGTGCAGGTGATTAATTATATCAAACTTAAACTCATAAACCTCAGGATCCGTGTTTGCAGTACTTGCACTGTATTTCGATCTTGCAAAAGAAAATGCCAGTTCCAGAATGTGGTGGTAACAAGAAATTTGCTTTAATACACATTGAGCCAGTTCATGGTTGCACGGGGATGCAATAATGGTGATTGATCTTAAGGAACTTGAACTATGCTCTAAGCAAGGGACTTCTATTCACCTGTCGTCGGTCTCTGTATGTTTTGAATTATGTTGATGCGGATTCTGCAAGATGCCCCAATAATAGAAAACCTCTCATGTTGAGTTTAGATACAGGGCAATGGCCAAAGCTACTACTGTCATACGGATACAGGACAATGGCCCAAGCTTCTGGTTGTGTTCAGGAACTAATACTTGAGGAAATAATTTTCCAACTTGTAATAATGTCAAGAATTCCCTCGATTTGGTGTTGTAGAACAACAATCCGGCAATGGTTATGTCACAGTAATTTATTCAGAAAAGTCCAGTAGATCTTGGAATTTTACCAGGAATTTCTTTGGAACATGTATCCTTTCTCTGCTACATACATATTCAAAAGGTAAAATTATGATCCTAGTTTTTATGCATGAAATTAGCCACCACTTGACGAACTATATAGTATATTGATTCGATTAGAATCGAGACCAAAGCTCAGGAAATCTTCTTGCAAGAAATTACCCAATAAGTATATAAATCGGAATAGGAAAGAAAAGGGCAAGGCGGCAATCCGAGATTACGAGAGTGATTCCGTTCGAAGATTTCGAGAGTAATTACGTAACCACTTCTTAATCCGAGTCCCATTAGGACTAATCACAGCGCCAATTGATGTTCGTGTATAAATAG
The DNA here is from genome assembly GCA_037367405.1 of Ottelia alismoides. Classification (NCBI taxonomy): domain Eukaryota; kingdom Viridiplantae; phylum Streptophyta; class Magnoliopsida; order Alismatales; family Hydrocharitaceae; genus Ottelia; species Ottelia alismoides. Next base: position 130,461 of record JAZKJV010004536.1, on the reverse strand, counting down.
ATCACAAACAGAAGCAGAAGCCATTCATACGTCTTGCGCCTCGCCATCTACAAGTCCTTATGTCTTCGCGGTGCACAGCGGCGTTGGCGGCGGGATGCCTCGGCGGCGTACGCGTGCGTGCAGCACCGGTGAGAGCAACCTACAAGGACATGCCGGGCCCCGACGTGGGCGGTGAGCGGCGGCGACGACGTTGCGCGAAGGTGGTGAACAGCTGCTCGGCGAGACGGGAGACGAGGGCTTGATGACCGGAGAGACACGTGACTCCGTTCAGCAAACAGAGCTGACACTTCTGTTACGGCGAGAAGGAATAATAATTCGCATTTGGTTAATTCGTTCGGTTCTGTCCATAACATTTAGAATAATAATTCGCCGAATATTGTTGTGGGTTATGCGCACACTATGATTACGTTGGTCGGAATTATACCCACAACAAATGCGATTGTTATAAAGAAAAGAATTATCTTCTCCTTGATTTTTCCTGTTTATGGTACTGCCGCCTTGCCGGGAAGAAAGGTGCTCTCTGTTTTTACAGAGTATTGGGATACAACGAGCTTTATGTGGTGATTCACAAAGATCTGGTAGATTTTCTATTGTAGCATGTTCTTGATCGGTGTCTGGACAGTGTTGTTACTCCTGATCTTATCTTTCTATTGTAGCATGTTCTTCTCTTTGGTTGTTAGATACGGTGACGTTGAAAATATAGTCGGGCATCTAATATTGACTAAGTGTGATATAAGAGTAGTGGAGTATTATTTGACAATTTGATTTAATCATTTTGAGGTGGTTGTCTATTGGTTCAATTGAGCCTTAACCCAACAAATTGACACAGTCGATTTTCCTTGATAAGGAAATCTAAGCTGAGGACATTATAGATAGATGAACGGATCATGTTTGACGTCGACATAATACAATTGCAAAAACTCTTAGAAACATGTATTTGAGGAGAAAAAATAGGATCGAATCGCAATTCATTGTATTTAAAAAATGAGGCTCGTAATTGAGAGTCAAGGATATTTGGATCTCTTTTAGTTTATCATATACACACACAAAATAATTAGATGTTCTGTTAATTACTCCATTGTATTTAGCAAAATATTTAAGTTAAATTGCAAAAGGTGACCTCATCTATGCATCAAAATCTCCTTTGGACACCTTGTTGTGGCTTTTATAATGATTGTTGTATTCTAACTGTTATACAAATATATTCTGCAACTGTATTCTTCATGCATGAATAGACTATGGATTACAAAATATTTAACGTATTGCAATGACTATGTAATGCTGATCGAAGAATTGCGATCAGTAATCCAAAGGATCATTACAGATATATGTATATGTAAATCTATTCAAGAAGAAGATATTGTTCATAATAAAGTTCACATCTGGATTTATATAAAAGAACATTATTATAAAATCCACCAAACTATAAAGTAGATGTTAGGCTGAGTTGAATGGCTTATCATTAACCAAGTCAATATTTTGACCAATCCTACCGTTGACGGTCAAATTCTATTGCAATCGACTATATCTGATTTTAGTCGAATATTGTGTTTCAATCAACTATTTTGAACAACTAACCGACTCATCTTATGGAAGTTATGAGCAGCTAACAGACGTTGATAATTTCAGTCGACTACTCACTTACTATCAATCGATCATTCCATACCATTAGACTACTCTTTATTTTTAATTAAATATTAATGTATGCATTTATTAAAGAGTAGACATTGTATTTAAACGTCGAAAAGGTATTCTTTGGTCAAGAGTAGTGTTGGAATACAACCAACTTCCCTTATTCATTCTCTACATAATAAGGGTTGTTCATTCATTGAGAAAATACTTTCTATACACTTTACGAAATTCTTAGCACACACAAGCTCTCATTCTTTATGCTATTGATCTTCTGACTTGAATCATACATCATCTACATTATCTTCAAGATCAGAGTAAGTGTTCTAAGCTTTGATTCTTTTCCAATCTTCGAAGAACTTGATTGAAATTCCTTCAGATACTTTAAATGATTCACTCTTTTATTCGAGGAAGTTAATCATTTCTTTATCATGTGTCAAAATTAACGTAATCACACTCTTCTAATTTGTTATTTATCAAACTATATTATAGGTACCCAAGGTGTAGGTTCTTTGATGTGAGAGAAAAATACTTTCTTGAGTGTGTTCAAGAAAGGGTTGGTGCTTATATTTGGACATGGGTTGTGCCTGCTTTTAAAAATAACAAGGTATTAAGTATAGCCACTGATCCGGTCGAAGAACAAAGGAGAAATCTTATAACAAAGGTCTAAGTTGTGGTTTTACCTAGTAGGTTTCCCAAGAAAATACTCTATGTCATTGTGAAGTTGATTTAGTTTATTATCGTAAGTTTTGGAGTGTACAACTTGATCCATTCCCTCCTTGTGATATCTGATCCGCTTTGTTTTGGTATCAAAGCCTTGTTATCACAAGTTAAATAAAATTACTAGCTTGCAAAAATGTCAGAGAGAGTAGTAGCCACCTCGATGATGAATCCATGATTCATTAATATTCTTTCTACATTTTATCTTAAAACCTTTAACAAATACATGTAAATATCCATTAATTTTCATTTCTTAACAAAACTTCATTCACGAATAAAAATATCATTTTAGATATTAAAATCATGCAAATAAATAAAATAATAAAAAGAAAGAAAAATAAAATGAAGGCAGATTGTAAATATGTATATATCTACAATATGACTTGTAAAATATAAATATAACTGAAAGATATATTTATATAAACTAACCTCAAGACCAAGTCAGCATGGATTGGTCGACAAGCAAATAAGTAGGGAGAGATAAGGAAGAAAACCACAAAAAGAATCATTATACACTCTACATTATTCATTAATTATCAAATAAATACCATATTTTTTAGTTAATCATCTGAATATATTTTTCACCAAGCTCTTCTAATATTTATTTCTAAAAATATATATATAAAAATATAAAAATAAGTTAAAAATGTTATAATATAAAAATAAGTTAAAATGTTATCTTATATATACCAAGAATCCAACTTTCAAATTGTCAATTTCTCAACTCCTGAACATCATAACTTTCTAATACGAACTCCAGTTTCACTCTACTCACTTTTATAGTTTATAAAATAGAATTATCCAATTAACGAAGGTAATTTAACTAAACTTATAGTCTATTTGCAAAAAGTCGATTTTGGGACCTTTCATTAAATATTTATTATTTATCAAAATAAATTATCCTATAATTTAGTTAATTTAATCATCTATATTTTCCCTTTTTATAACTATTTAACATAAAGCTATTTATTATTTATTACCTATTTATTAATCTATTTCAATTTCTGGCCACTGTGATGCTGACACGTGTCAGCACCACAACCATCTTCAACCTTCAAGAAGCTATTAGCTTCTGTTCTGATCAGTCATATTCACGTAATTATTCCCGTCGATTTTCATCTCCTGATCATGATCTCTCCCTTGATTCCCTAGACCCAACAACCCTCATCTTTGGCCACTATTAGATCCAACCTAATCCACCTCCGAGCACCCTATAAAAATCGTGTAACCTCCTTCGTCACAACTAACATTCTCCACAACAAAAAAACTAACTGGACCTCCTCCTTCTCTGCTCCGTGGAGACCGCCTTAGGTGATAGACAAGGAAGCTAATCGCCATGCGTAGAAGAGGAACCTCCGGTGGAGAGTTCCAAGGCTTCTGTCAGCCTTGCATCGCCGCCCTCGCATGTGTGCAGCTCCGAGAAAGCCACCCCGTCGACCGAAGACTACGGAGTCATAAACTCTATTAAGCGAATATGCACACCTCCATCTTTCCTTTGATTTTCTCATTTTTTTCATCCAATTAGGTAGTTTAATCCCATATTTAGATTGAGTTAATCATGATGTTTCATTCACATACTGAATCCATCACTCAAATAGATGAAATTCACATCCCATTTCAACCCATATTTCATTGTTCTGGAACTTGTTTTTAACTGCAAAATCCCTTATCTTGTGGCCAATTTCTTGCAAATCGAGCAATAGTAACATCATTTAGATCAGCACATGCTTCTGGAGCATCTTATTAACCATCTGGAGTTGCATCGTCTTCTTCATGGAGTCATTACAAATCAGCACATGCTTCTGGAGCATCTTATTAACCATCTGGAGCTGCATCATCTTCTTCGTGGAGCAATCGAGCAATAGAGCAACTCAGGTCAACAAACCTTAGCATCCGTAGTTCCAGACCTTCACTGCCTTCTTCCTTCATCATTCCTCGATGTAGTAGAGCTCGAAGGGGGAGGAGCCCCCTTCTGGCCCTACAAGAGTCATTGGAGATGTCCAAACAGTTGCATCATCACTGAAGAAGAAGATTGCCACGCCTGCATCGCATATGAAGGATATGGGAAGATCCTTAAGCACATCATGGAAACATGAGGATCGCATCGTATACGATCGGGAGTGACTAGTCGTACTAGTTGATCGAGACAACGTAATGTAAAATTTTTCAATCGATGAAACCACATGATCCAAGAACATTTCTCGGATCGTTTATCTAAACCACAAATAAGTAATAGGTTTGAAGGATATGGGGAGATCCTTAAGCGCGTCACGAAAGTGTGAGGATTGCATCGTATGCGATCGGGAGCGACTAGTCGCACTAGTTGCTCGAGGCAGTGTTTAAAAATTTTTCATGCGATGAAACCACATGATCCAAGAACACTTCTCGGATCGTTTCATATAAACTACAAAAACAAGTATTAGGGTTACCTCTTGAAGCGTGATTGGGATCGAGTCTCTAAACGAATAGACCTCATGTCTCAAGTCTGATCTGACGGAGGAGACACTTGCGAGCATGTTGGTGAAACACGTGCTCCTCGCAATCCATGTTGATGATCCAAGCGGCGAATCTCCTGATCTCAACACACGAGATCCGACGTCTTCTTCACGAGCGAGGCGTACTGAAGGAGATAGAGATCCATGAGCAAACGATCCGACATCATAGCGACGACGCTGCCGCGATGGAGACTCTCTCCAGGGCTTCCATGGTGGATGGCCATATGTGTGTGTGAGAGAGAGAGGGTGTGTATAGAATGAGAGAGAGATAGAGAGAAGTTGTTGTTCACAACTTGTGTTGTAACTTTGAAGAGCAAGGGGTGCCCCTTTATTTATAATATTTTGGAATCCATGGATCTCAATCCATGGACAACACAAATATAATGATTCACATTGATTTGTGTTTCTTTTAATGGCCAAGATTTTGTTGTAAAAATACAACAATAATTAATTTAATTTAGATTAAATATATATTGAAAATTAATACAAATTAATCATAAATTAAATCAATCAAGCATGGAGATTATGGAATGAAAAATTGCCTCCTTCCATAATATGGGATTTGGTTGCAATCTCATGTAATCTCATGAGATCTCATGATATTACATTATTCCATGGACATCTCCAAGATTTACAACACTTGTTGTAAATTATTCTACAAAAATAATTCATAATTATTTTATAAATATCGCAATCTTGCCATTGGAAATTTGTGAATCACATTCACAACCCAAAATAAAATGTAAATTACAATTTCAATTAATTATCCAATGTGAATCCAATTCACATCAACATTTTATTAACAAATGTAAGTTATAACTAGCTCTCTCTTATATATTATAAATCACATTTATAATATATATGATTAATATGGATAGTGCTATCCACATAATTCATATTCATAATAATTAAATCACATTTAATCAGCTTAGATCTCTATTCTCATGTGCCCAAATAATATGAATAACATTCACAATATTCACATCTTTGATAATCAAATCACATTTAATTATCTTAGATAACTCTCCATATAATATGAATCAAATTCATATTATTTATGATAAATAAATCACATTTAATTGTCCATTTTCTCAATTCTCGGATACAAATATCAATGAAATTATCCATGAACTCTTTCAAGGATAATGCACTTTCTCCACGAATACTTGGAGATAAGGACAGTGCGATTGTATTGTTCCACGTATAGTGACTTGGATATTGAGATCACATCTCAAATCCAGATCTTGCGGACTGATGAATCCTCATTCATCACTCCTTATTCTTTTATTTTAGCTAAAAATCTTTGCAAAACACCATGTAGATACTTGTAAATACAATAAGTTATCAAATAGGCATGATTGTGTAATTATCAATAATTAGCATGTTTTTGTGCAAAAAAAAGAAATAAATAAAAAGAGGGAAATATTTAGAATAAATAGTGAGTGACCTGAACCCAAGAGAGGGCCCAATATGGGCCTGATCGCCAAATAAAATAAGTAGAGAGAGATAGGGTACCTCAACATTGTGTAAAACCCCCTCTTATGTATATATTTTATTTTCATAAAAAAATATATATATGTTTCCAATATTTTTTATATATTTCTAAAAATAAAATAAAAATGAGAAAAATAAAATAAAACCAAAAATAAAATACCTTCTCTCTCTATATTGTACATATACCATGTAAATATGTACCTATATCTATTTATTTCACCTTTGTAAATAAACAATAAAAAAATAAAAATTATTTTATATTCCAAATTTTATGTTGTAAATAAATAAAATATAAAATTGGGGTAATTGTACAAAAATAAACTAATAAAAATAAAAATTGAAAATACATAGGTATTTTTACCTGTACATAATATTATATTATGTGTATAACATAATTTATTTTTCAAGAAAATAAATAAAAATCACTAAAAAAATTTGAAAAATAATAAACATTTTTTATTTTGTAAATTTTTGGAAATAAAATCATTTTCTATTTTTAATTTAATTTATAAATAATTTCCAATCCCTGAATTCTAATTGGTCCACGGGGGAACATTGACCCCTGGTCAACTGCACCCCCTGGACCACTTCTCACTCGGACTCGGTTCTGACCTGATTTCTCCAAATTTTCTCTAATAGATCCGACCTCCATATTCTCAAACCCAAGGCTCGGAGTGCGAAGGAGCGATCCGTGATCCCAGCGTGCCTTTCCTCTTAGGGATCTGTGAAGGATATGGAGAGATCCTCAAGCGCATCACGGAAGCGTGAGCGTCGTATCGGATACGACGAAGAACGACTAGTCGTACTAGTTGTTCGGTGCAGCGGAATTTTAAAATTTTTATTCGATGAAACCACATGATCCAAGAACCATTCTCGGATCGTTTCATCTATAACCACAACAAGTATAATGCATTACCTCTTGAAGCGTGGTTGATCGAGTCTCTAAGAGAAGAGAGCTCCTGTCTCAAGTCCGATCGTCGGAGAGATCGCTTGCGAGCGCGGGGATGAACCGCGGTGTCCTCACAATCCAAGTAGTTGATCCAAGCGCGGTTTCTCCTGATCTCGTCGCACGAGATCGAACGTCTCCTTCGCGGGCGAAGCACTCGAAGTAGACGGAGAACCGCAGAGTGTCGAAGCGGTAGCACGAAGGCGAGGGCGACGACGATTCCCTCCACTAGGGTGGACGGCCACCAAGAGGAAGAGGGAGAGAGGGCTGTCGAGTATGAGAGAAAGAGAGAGAGAGAGATTTGCTACAATAGCATGTGTAAAGAGAGAGCCAAGAGTGCCTCTCTATTTATAGGGTTTTGGGATCCATGGATCTCAATCCATGTGTCATATAAAATCAATGGTTGAGATTGATTTATGACAATCCAATGGTCAAGATTGTTGTTGGTAAAAGCCAACAACTTGTGATTTAATTTGATAAAATATATTTGATATATCAAATAAATATTAATACCAAATCTAAATCAATCAAATAAGAGAGAGAGAAGGCAAAGGAGATGCTCTCCTTATTTGGAAGAGGGGACGGCCACCTATTCCCCTAGGGAATTGAGTGCCGCCCCCCTCATTCCTAATGAGGAGTGCAATCTCATGGTTCCATGAGATTGCACCTCTCCTTAATTTTCTCTCTACTTATTTTCCAACAACAATTTGTTGGTATTTTAATTCACCAAAATAATTCTCAATTAATTTTGGGAATATTGCAATCTTGACATTGGAATATTGTGAATCAAATTCACAACCCAAAACAAAATGTAATTTACATTTTCAATTAATTAAACAATGTGTATCCAATACACATTAATAATTAATCTACTAATATAAATTATATTTAACTCTCTCTAATACATTATAAATCACATTTATAATATATTAGGAATAATTGGATATTACTATCCACATTATTCTTATCCATAATAATTAAATCCCATTTAATTATATTGGATAATTTCTCATACATTATGATAATTAAATCACATTTAATTATCAACTTCTCTTTGCTTAGATTTTATGGAATTGCTCTTAAACCATTTAAGAACAATGCTATTTCTCCTCAGATACTTGGAGATAAGGACAGGGCGATTGTATTGTTCCACGTATAGTGACTTGGATATTGAGATCACATCTCATATCCAGATCCCATGGACCTCTCATAGATGCTTGATTAAATCAAGACCGTAAACCTAATCTTCTCATTGCATCTGAATCTCATTCAGATCAATGTCCAATACATGGACTAAGATTAGGTCACTTCTCTAATGAGAGGAGTCACTAAAATCCAGACCTGTTTCATCACTCCCTCGGAATGGAAGCGTCATGGTTATACAATCGTTTATGATCAAATCACCCTTCAGGTATTCCTAATACCTGCACATCCTGCATACTGGAAGACTCATGATCATCATGAAGATAAAGATCACTTTTACACTGTCATCTTCATAGTCTGATCATTAAGTTTCTCAATCTTGGTCCTTGGGATATAGTAGAGATCATATGCTTTCACAAAGCATATATCTTACCTTCAAATTCATATCATGCTTCTAAAGCATGATGACCATGCATGGAATTTGGTCAATCCCAATACCTCATGAGTGAGCTCATGTCTCCCGGTTCACAAGTGAACCTGTATGATCCCTTTGAGAGATCATATTACTCATATGCCCTTACATGCACACCAGCTCGCCGGTGTATAGACCTTGATTAGGTCATCAACCTATTGGTCTGCCAAATATACATGCTCAGACATATAGTAATATATCTGTCTCTGGTCAGAGGATGTTTGCCTGTGATGTGACAGTATTCATCATAGGTCTTTGGTTATCTCGATCTCGTTAAGTCAACTCGTTGACTCAACTAATTTGATACCTCCGAATCAATATTCCTATGCAGAGGACCTGCATCAAGAGGTCGATCAGATATCAGTCTAATGAGATGGGATTGCCATCTCTCACTCAGACTGGAGATCACTACTTGTTAATCATTGATGATACTTGATGAGTCCTCTATCTAACTCCTTAGATATTCATCCAAGCATCAGCCTCTATGATTCAATCATTGAATCTACAGCTGTATGATTACCAAGTTGGCCATGGTACGTAACCCTTATTGTACAGAGGACCTTATAGTGCATTCATTCATTCAATATCAGAAAGGGAGTGAAACAAAACATCAATAACTTTTATTTATAAATCATTTATTACAATAACATTTATTGTAGGAATGGTTCGCCTCGGGCTCACATTGCTAACAATCTCCCACTAGCCCTCAGAACCATTCAGGAACAAGCCTTAAACCCATACTCATTACATGCTGGTCAAAAACCTTCTGTGTCAGAGGTTTGGTAGAGGATCAGCAACGTTGTCGGCGGAGGCCACCTTGGTGATGATGATGTCACCACGCTTTTGAATCTCCCGAATGATGTGGTATTTCCTTTCTACGTGCTTGCTCTTCTGATGCCATCTGGGTTCCTTCGCCTGGGCAATGGCTCCCGTGTTATCACAGAGTAGCGGGATGGGAGTATCAGAGGAAACTACGCCAAGCTCCTGGACGAACTTGCGCAACCACACCGCCTCCTTTGCAGCATCCGATGCGGCAATGTATTCGGCCTCTGTTGTTGAATCTGTCGTAGTGTCATGCTTCTTGCTTCTCCAGCTCACAGCACCACCGTTCAACAGGAACACAACCCTGATGTCGACTTTCGATCATCAATATCTGATTGGAAGTCAGAATCTGTATATCCCAAGACTTGGAGATCACCATCTTCATAGACCAAGATGTAATCTTGCATCCGTCTAAGATATTTGAATATGTTCTTTACTGCATTCCAGTGTTGTTCTCCATAGCAGGATTGGTAACGGCTTACCACTCCCACTGCATGGCAGATATCTGGCCTAGTACACATCATGGCATACATTAAGCTTCCTACGGCTGATGCATAAGGACATCCAGCCATGGCCTTCTTTCCTCAACAGTTTGAGGAGCCATTCCTTTAGACAGGTGGATACCATGTCTTAAGGGTAGGAATCCTTTCTTGGAACTATCCATACGGAATCGTTCAAGAATCTTCTTAATGTATCTTGTTGTGACAATCCCAATATCCTCTTCCTCTCGGTTTCTGAACAGCTTCAGACCCAAGATGTAAGAGGCTTCTCCAAGATCTTTCATCTCAAAGGTATGGGACAACCAAATCTTCACACTGGTCATCATCCCTGTATCATTCCCAATGATAAGGATGTCATCTACATAAAGCACGATGAACACAATGGCGCTCCCACTAAGCTTCTTGTACACACAAGGTTCATCAGGATTCTGCACAAAATCATAACTCTTTATGGTTCGTCAAATCTGATGTTCCAGCTACGAGAAGCTTGCTTGAGCCCATAGATGGATTTCTTCAGCTTGCATACTTTGCCATCCTCAGTATGAAGCCCTGGGGCTGCTCCATGTAGATATCCTCCTCGAGGTATCCATTGAGGAAAGCCGTCTTGACGTCCATCTGCCAGATGTCGTAGTCAAGATATGCAGCTATAGCTAGCAATGCCCTGATGGATTTAAGCATAGCCACAGGAGAGAACGTCTCATCGTAGTCGATGCCTTCTCTCTGTGTGTAGCCCTTGGCTACGAGCCGTGCCTTGAAAGTCTCTACTTTCCCATCAGGTCCCCTCTTTCTCTTGAAGATCCATTTGCACCCAATGGGTTTCACCCCCTTAGGTGGATCCTCTAGGGTCCATACACCATTCTTATGCATGGAGTCAATTTCTGACTTCATTGCTAGCATCCATCTATCCATGTCATGATCCGCGAGTGCTTCATCAAATGAAGTAGGATCATTGTCCGTTTCACTTGACACATGGAATACATACCTTTCAGGTGGTGCAACCACCCTCGAACTCTTTCGAAGAGGTATAGGTGTTTCATCTTTATTTATCTCTTCAGTTTCTGGTACAGGAAGCTCAGAGTCCTCAGGGGACTCAATGAGTTCCTCTACTTTACTTTTGTCTTGACCTTTAAGGAAATCATCCTCCAGAAATTTCACATCTCTAGAGACAAAAACCTTTTGGGTCTCAAGGTCATAAAGTTGGTATCCAATACCATCTTTAACATACCCAATGAAGTAGCACTCACGAGAGCGAGATTCTAGCTTACTTGCATCCACATTCTTTGCATGGACCAAGCAACCCCAAACCCTCAAGTGATTAACACTAGGTTTGGTTCCATACCATAGCTCATGAGGAGTCTTAGGTACAGATTTGCTAGGAATCTTATTTAGGATATATATTGCAGTCTCTACTGCATATCCCCAGAAACCAAGTGGTAAATGTGCTTTACTCATCATTGAACGAACCATATCCATGATGGTTCTGTTGCGTCTTTCAGCAACACCATTAAGTTGGGGAGTTCCAGGAGGAGTGAGATTGGAAATAATTCCATTCTCTTTAAGGTATTCCTTAAATTCATCTGATAGGTACTCGCCACCTCGATCAGATCGAATTCGTTTAATCTTCCTATTGGTTTGGTTCTCAACCAAAACCTTGAACTCTTTGAACTTTTCAAAGGTTTCAGACTTATGACGCAATAGGAAGATAAACCCGTATCGCGAATGGTCATCAATAAATGTCAAATAATATCGATATCCATTTCGAGTCGTGGTACTGAAGGGACCGCATACATCAGTATGTATTAAGTCAATAATACCTTCACATCTTGTAACCTTGTTACGAAAAGGCATCCTGGTCATTTTACCTCGAATACAATGTTCACAGGTAGGTAAAGGCTGAACCTGTAGAAAATCCAAAGGTCCATCCTTTATCAATCAATTGATCCTATCAATAGATAAATGACCAAGCCTTTGATGCCAAATCATGTTTGAATGATTTATATTACTCCTGGATCTTTTAGGGTTTTTATTAGCGGTTGTAACATTCATGACATGCTCATTAATGCACAATTCATAGAGTCCTCCAAAAGTCAAAATACCCTCTGCAATATATTTATCATAATGATTTATGGCTAATTTATTACAGAATAGGAATGAATATCCACTTCTAACTAGCTTAGATACAGATATCAAATTCCTTCTGACTTTAGGTACATAAAGACACTCTTTAAGTACTAGGACTCTTCCACTAGATAATGATAGTCTGCAGGTCCCGACGGCGACTGCTGCAACACTTGCATCAGATCCCATCTGGATGACTATCTCCCCTTCTTCAAGCTGTCTAGTTTCCTGAAACAAATGCAACAAATTGCATACATGAACAGAAGCACCAGAATCAACTACCCAACTTCCTTCTCGTCCAATGAGAAAACTGGTTTCAATGATAAGAGTATATTTCATACCTGCTGGGGCTTTACCTTTGTCGATCGACTTCAGGTAATCTGGGCAATTACGCTTCCAGTGCCCCGGCTTCTTGCAGTGGTGACAAACGTCGGTTTTCTTCGATGCCATTAAAGTGGATGCATTGGAAGATGAGGCAACACTTTGTCCCTTCTTCTTTCTCTTCTGGGCCGGGCCCTTCCGAGAACCTTGCTTCCGACCGCGCTTCCCTTTGACCTGTGCAACCATTGCAGTGCCAGAGGGACCATCTTTCTTCATTACGTCTTCTGCAGACTTTAATGCAGCAAGAAGCCCAGCATTTGTCAGTTCCAGCTTATTCATGTGGAATGACACCACAAAGTTATTGAAAGATTTGGGCAATGACAGCAGAATGAAATCAGATTGCATGTCTGCATCCATCGTCGCCCCCAGGGTCTCAAGCTCTGACAAGTACCCAAACATTTTGAGTACATGCTCGTGGACCGAGGTCCCTTCCTGCATCTTGCAGCGAATGAGTTCTTTCATAACATTGTACCGCTGGGTGCGGTTAATGTCACCAAACATATCCTTTAGATTCTGCATGATATCCTGGCAAGTACTCATCTCCACATGTTGCTTCTGAAGTACATTGGAGAGAGAACCCAAGATATAGCACCTAGCCAAGACATGATCTTCATCATACTTGTCATTATATGCTTTGTCTTCCTTAGATTTAGGGTTTTCAAGTTTGTTTTCAGAGAGCACATAACTGATGCGCTCTGCCGAAAGCACAAGCTCCAAATTACGGATCCAATCCGAGTAATTTGGTCCGGTCAATTGGTTGACCTCCAGAAGCCTGTTCAGTGGGTTCATGGCCTTCATTTTCTGAAACTGAGAATGCACTATATCAGAACATATAATCATATATTCAATTTAATTTTATTTGATTAAGGCATTTTAAATCAAATTAGTCTTGCTATGTCAACTATGAAAGTTTGTTCCCTTATTCACTTTCAAAGTAGGAGATATACTTACCAATATATCTCAAGCAAGAACTGGGATCTCCTCTTTATCATTGTCATATCCCAATAATATGAGAACCTATGACTCCGATAAAGAGAAGCGGGAACACATTCCGCCTTGCAAGTCCAACTTGCATTTCCCAATTCGGTCTTTAATACCCGAGCCCACCACCCCTAAGGTGATGTAGACTCGTCATTAATTGAACCAACCGTCAACAGGAATACAACTCGCTATGCGCAATCCAATATCGCCCCAATAATATGAGGACCCGATATTGGGGTCACTACGCATACGTCCTTACTCTTTCGAGAAGCGACGAGCCCGATCTAAACGGATCATATGTGGGAGCTGTCACTTCGGACAGGCGTCTCCCACATATAATATTCGGCGACGAAACCCTTCGCCTTGACGGGAGACCATGGATGTCACTTATGTGATCCTCCATCTCTTATTCAAATTTAATTAATTACTATGAATCTCATTCATATAATTAATTCTTCCAAGAGAATTATTAACTCTAATCATATTAGAGTATTCTCAATTGGATATAATTAACTTAATCATATTAAATTAATTATCAATCCAATTTAATCAATCAAACTTAATTTTATGCTTGAATATACATATATGATATTATTCTCAAAGTACGTATTAATTCGAATTTTAATAATTAGAAAAATACATCATAATCCCTCGGACATTATCCCGGCCCTACCCGCTGTCATGGCCAGTACCGACGGGAGTGGGGCGGACCACATACGTTGCAACCCGCTGGCCAGCGATCCCCGACTAGACACCATATCCACCTCGGGAAAGGATAATGCCAAATTGATTATTTTGTACTTGAGATGATCATCGGTTCTTCCCGAAATTATACCATATAGTAATCAAAACAATTTTGATTTTAAGGAAATTTGCTAGACAAATTCCCAAGTCCTATTCAAGCAAGAAGTTTGATGATTGTAATTCCAATTAAGGTTTAGATCAAATCTAATAAACTAATTGGTTGGGGCCAAGTCAATTAGGCAAATAATCATGTTTCAATATTTCATAAATATTTTTCAAGATTATTTTACGAAATTAACAATTAATTTCACTAATTGACAATCACTTGGTTCTAGATTAGGAAAGCAATTTCAGCAGTGAGCCCTACTTACTAAAATTGGCATATCTCAATCATATTAAATCCAAATTAAGCAAAGTCAATTTCTAAAGTTTTCTAATTTGATTTAGGACAGAACCTAAGTGATTTTTCACGCATTTCGAGGCAAGTCTAAACAGTAATTAACATTTTAATCACGTTCAGATTCACAGTTCCCGCAACAGTGCATACATGTCCATTAAAACGACCATATCTCGAGCATACGAAATCCGATTTACGCAAACTCAGATCCTATGGTTTTCTTATTTAATGGGGAACATTATCCAAGTATAAAATTCGTGTTTAAACAATTTAAACAGTGCCGAATTTCTTTACTAACAGATCTGCGAAATCAAATGCGATGAAAACTTTCGCGACCTTAGCGAACCCAAGTCGTCCTTGGTTAACGAATCACTATTCGAAAACGTCGACCTAAGGCTCTGATACCACTTGAAAGGATATGGAGAGATCCTCAAGAGCATCACGGAAGCGTGAGCGTCGTATCGGATACGACGAAGAACGACTAGTCGTACTAGTTGTTCGGTGCAGCGGAATTTTAAAATTTTTATTCGATGAAACCACATGATCCAAGAACCATTCTCGGATAGTTTCATCTATAACCACAACAAGTATAATGCAATACCTCTTGAAGCGTGGTTGATCGAGTCTCTAAGAGAAGAGACCGCCTGTCTCAAGTCCGATCGTCGGAGAGATCGCTTGTGAGCGCGGGGATGAACCGCGGTGTCCTCGCAATCCAAGTAGTTGATCCAAGCGTGGTTGCTCCTGATCTCGTCGCACGAGATTGAACGTCTCTTTCGCGGGCGAAGCACTCGAAGTAGACGGAGAACCGCAGAGCATCGAAGCGGTAGCACGAAGGCGAGGGCGACGACGATTCCCTCCACTAGGGTGAAGAGGAAGAGGGAGAGAGGGCTGTCGAGTATGAGAGAAAGAGAGAGAGAGATTTGCTACAATAGCATGTGTAAAGAGAGAGCCAAGAGTGCCTCTCTATTTATAGGGTTTTGGGATCCATGGATCTCAATCCATGTGTCATATAAAATCAATGGTTGAGATTGATTTATGACAATCCAATGGTCAAGATTGTTGTTGGTAAAAACCAACAACTTGTGGTTTAATTTGATAAAATATATTTGATAAATCAAATAAATATTAATACCAAATCTAAATCAATCAAATAAGAGAGAGAGAAGGCAAAGGAGATGCTCTCCTTATTTGGAAGAGGGGACGGCCACCTATTCCCCTAGGGAATTGAGTGCCGCCCCCCTCATTCCTAATGAGGAGTGCAATCTCATGGTTCCATGAGATTGCACCTCTCCTTAATTTTCTCTCTACTTATTTTCCAACAACAATTTGTTGGTATTTTAATTCACTAAAATAATTCTCAATTAATTTTGGGAATATTGCAATCTTGACATTGGAATATTGTGAATCAAATTCACAACCCAAAACAAAATGTAATTTACATTTTCAATTAATTAAACAATGTGTATCCAATACACATTAATAATTAATCTACTAATATAAATTATATTTAACTCTCTCTAATACATTATAAATCACATTTATAATATATTAGGAATAATTGGATATTACTATCCACATTATTCTTATCCATAATAATTAAATCCCATTTAATTATATTGGATAATTTCTCATACATTATGATAATTAAATCACATTTAATTATCAACTTCTCTTTGCTTAGATCTTATGGAATTGCTCTTAAACCATTTAAGAACAATGCTATTTCTCCTCAGATACTTGGAGATAAGGACAGGGCGATTGTATTGTTCCACATATAGTGACTTGGATATTGAGATCACATCTCATATCCAGATCCCATGGACCTCTCATAGATGCTTGATTAAATCAAGACCGTAAACCTAATCTTCTCATTGCATCTGAATCTCATTCAGATCAATGTCCAATACATGGACTAAGATTAGGTCACTTCTCTAATGAGAGGAGTCACTAAAATCCAGACCTGTTTCATCACTCCCTCGGAATGGAAGCGTCATGGTTATACAATCGTTTATGATCAAATCACCCTTCAGGTATTCCTAATACCTACACATCCTGCATACTGGAAGACTCATGATCATCATGAAGATAAAGATCACTTTTACACTGTCATCTTCATAGTCTGATCATTAAGTTTCTCAATCTTGGTCCTTGGGATATGGTACAAATCATATGCTTTCACAAAGCATATATCTTACCTTCAAATTCATATCATGCTTCTAAAGCATGATGACCATGCATGGAATTTGGTCAATCCCAATACCTCATGAGTGAGCTCATGTCTCCCGGTTCACAAGTGAACCTGTATGATCCCTTTGAGAGATCATATTACTCATATGCCCTTACATGCACACCAGCTCGCCGGTGTATAGACCTTTATT
This sequence comes from Ottelia alismoides, assembly GCA_037367405.1. NCBI lineage: Eukaryota > Viridiplantae > Streptophyta > Magnoliopsida > Alismatales > Hydrocharitaceae > Ottelia > Ottelia alismoides. Next base: position 113,241 of record JAZKJV010004536.1, on the reverse strand, counting down.
AGGTCATCAACCTATTGGTCTGCCAAATGTACATGCTCAGACATATAGTAATATATCTGTCTCTGGTCAGAGGATGTTTTCCTGTGATGTGACAGTATTCATCATAGGTCTTTGGTTATCTCGATCTCGTTAAGTCAACTCATTGACTCAACTAATCTGATACCTCCGAATCAATATTCCTATGCAGAGGACCTACACCAAGAGGTCGATCAGATATCAGTCTAATGAGATGGGATTGCCATCTCCCACTCAGACTGGAGATCACTACTTGTTAATCATTGATGATACTTGATGAGTCCTCTATCTAACTCCTTAGATATTCATCCAAGCATCAGCCTCTATGATTCAATCATTGAATCTACAGCTGTATGATTACCAAGTTGGCCATGGTACATAACCCTTATTGTACAGAGGGACCTTATAGTGCATTCATTCATTCAATATCAGAAAGGGAGTGAAAGAAAACATCAATAACTTTTATTGATAAATCATTTATTACAATAACATTTATTGTAGGAATGGTTCGCCTCGGGCTCACATTGCTAACAATCTGCTCCTTGGAATGCGCGCCCGATCCCCATCTTCTCGGACCTTCACTCATATAAAGCTCGACCTGGAGTCGCCTTTTCCCGCATCTCCGGCCATTGCCTTCGGATCCCATGACCTCCATTCCCTCGCCTTGAGTGACAGCGAGTGTGAGGGATTGTTGCAACGAGGAACGAGGAGCTCTAGCCCCAGATCCACTGACCAACCTCACCGTGCTCAGCCACCAGCGAGCCAGAGCCTCTGGAGACGTCGCTCCATCGAAGCGAAGATCCCAGGAGTACCAGGACCTCCAGCCTAGACGTCTTCGACCATCAGGTAGATTCGTAAACATCTAGATTGCCCTAATTTTCCATTCTTAGATTTCCGACTGCCGACGTTCACCAGACCACCCCGCACGCTCCGATCACCCATTTCCCCTTCCGACCACACCTTAAACTTTGCGAGACTCCTCTCCACGTTCTTTGCCCAGTCACTCCCCCTGGTTCGCCCTGGAACTGGGTATCGACTCTCCTCTACTGTCGCTTGCCGGAGAGATTCGCTCCGCCTCCCCTGACCACCCATTTCGCCTGTAACCGGTTTGAGGCATTTTGCCCTCGACCCAATGTTCGTTCTGTGCAGGATTGAAGGCAATGAGCCTCATCTGGAGGCCCAACGACTGAAGCACAGAGCTCCAGGTTCCTTGACGTCGTCAGGGTCCTCCAGGACGTCCCGGCCTCATTGGAGACCTCCACCAGCTGCGGACGACCGAGAGCTTCGTTTTCCCTCTCAGAGCAGCATTGGAGGATGCCCCTAGCGTGCATATTGGTCGAACGAACTTCGCCGGCGATCGATTCTTCCAGGGATCGCCTCCGCCGTCCGATCGACCCCTCGTACCAGTTCTGATCTCCACCGTCTATCATTCGAGGGTCTTGACCGTCCGATCCATCTGAGGATCTGATCTGGAGCGTCGATCATCAAAGAGGTACCAACCAACGCCAGCCGTCAGATCTTAAGTGGATCCCCTTTCAGCCGTTGGATCTTAATAATAAGGGTAAATTTCACTTAAGCCCTTCCTGCTTTAGTATTTACGTTTCAGTCTTGTAATTATGTGTCATAACTGTTTTTAATTTGGATAAATTGTACTTAGGACCTCAAACTTTTAGATTTTGCATTTTAATCCCTGTGAATGTAGCTCACGTGGTTTTGCACGTGTTTTTGTGGGTCATTTACACTTTTCCTCCTGAATTTTATGGATGTTATGGTTTGATCTTTTATAAATAAGAATGACAGTTGTACCCCTCTGAGTATGAATCACTTGCCATCTGCGTGCATATCTAGGTTTTTTGCAAGTTTCGCCCCGTACTTTTTACACGTGTTATTTATTGGGTGAAAACTTTTCTAAAATTGCAACTAGGTCCCTGTGTGCTGTGCCTCTTTTATTGGCTAAATAAAATAACAAATTAATCCAAAAATTGTGAAATTTGGAAACATGGCTCCTGCCATTGTGTAAAAATTTCACTAAATTTTTGAGGCATTTTTGTTTTCGTTTTATATTTTTAAAAATTAAAAACCCTTATTTTTATTACTATCTAACTTTCAAAACCAACTAAGATATTAAAAAGTCCCCAAAAAGCCTATAAAAAATTTTAATTTGTGTTTGTCTTGTTGCCTTTTTATTCCTGTGCAATTTTCGTGGCTTTCTGATATATAAAACCCATAAAAATCTAAAAACCCTAAAAAACTTATAAAAATCATTAAAAATTCTTAAAAATTCAAAAAATCTAATTTATTTTTCAGTAGTTATCTTTTCATTTATAGTTTTTCATAAAATTATTGCTAGATTTTTAGAGGCTATTTTTATATTTTTTAAATAGACTTTCAAATTTGACTGTACAATAGCTTTAGTTTTTAGCCTTCTTTTATTTTTAGGAAATTCATTAAAAATTATAAAAATCTGAGAAAATTACTAAAAACACTTGAAAAATCCTAAAATTAAAAAATATTTTTATTTTAAAGTTTCTGATTTGTTTTTGTGTGTTGAATAATTTGTTGATTATGATCTTTTGAGTTTTCTTTTACAATTTATTTCTAATTAAAAATAACAAAAAATTAAAAAAATCTAAAATCCACCAAAAATATTTATTTTATTTTATTTTTGATTTTAGACTACTTTGTAGGCCTCGAGCCAATCCGTGCTCCTTAAGTTCGACCCTGGTTGCTATACCAGGTTAAATAAAATAACGAGACTGCTAATTGAGCTTTGTGTTCGATTTTCTTTATTTGGTGGTCTTCTTTTCTTGATTGACCTAGCCTTGCGATTCAGGTCGCAACGACCCTGATTTTTATCCTTACTCGGATCACAAAGGGTTTTCCTCGGGTCATCAGAATGGCGTAGTTGCCGGGGAGCACGGCTTAGTAGTCACTTTTGTTTTCGATTTTTAGTTTCGCAGCTTTTTTGCGGTTTTGTTTCTTTCACGGTTTTCGCGACTTTTTGATTTTCTTTTATTTTCTTTTTGATTTCTTTTTCTTTTATTTTATTATGTTTATATTTGTGATTATTTTTATTTTTGCACATATTTGTCATTTTATTTTATTTTATTTTATTTGCATTATTATAATAACTGTGGTCTGACATCTTTTGTTGGATTTTCTTGCGAGGGGCCCAAGGATCGAGGCAGCTTTCTTCGGAAAGCCGAAGCAACCGTGGGAGTCGGAGGCGACTCTTTTCTACATAGAGCCACAGGAGAGCGCGAGGGAGTCTAGTAGGAGAGAGGAGAGAATAGTTTAGTGTAGCTTAGTTTCTTTTCAGTCAGATTATCTTTATTGTAATAATACAGAGACAAACCATGACTGTCAGAGTTGTGGCTTGCCGGGGTCTGTTTCGCCGAGCACTGGTGTGCTCAGGGGACCCCCACCGAGTTTTTCGCCAATTTTGGTTTTTACGGTTATTTATTTTATTTTTTTCTCGAGGATTTGGCCTTAGCTTAGGAATTTTTATTGATCTATGACGTAATTAATTAGGATCCCAACCTAATTAGACTGCCTGTTCCTATAGACTGTTTAATTGGAACTAATTAATTAATTAATAAAAAGTTAACCTGGTCACTCGAGGGGTCGCGTGCCGCTGGAGGCAGTATACACCACTAGCAGGATCCGTTGTGGCGGACACCGATCGGCATCAGAGATCAGACTCTGACCCCTCCCGTTGACCCATTAGCTCCCGTTCTTTTTGTGTAGAAATTCTTGTTAAGGCTGTTTTCTTTACTGCATCATTTAGGTTAGATTTTATTCATGTCTTTTAATTATGCGCGGATCATATTGCATGTAGAGAGCTGGAGGAAAGGTACGCATTCTTACTCAGCATGCATCATTGATTTTATCGAGCATCGGCCTTTTCGTCTTCTCCCCCCATTTTCTTGGACTTAATAAAATTAGGAGAACCGAAAAATTCGTTAGGCGGTTGCTTTTATTTGAAAAATACCTAAAAAAGAGAAATCATAAAATTGGGACTGCTAAAGCAGACTGGACTTAAAATTCACCTCACAAAAATCTGTAATGGGAGAGTAATTCCCTCCTTGGATGGTTTTATTGGGCGAGAGAGTGAAACACACCCTAGGCTAGAGCCACATCTGACCCCTCTTCAGATTACTGCTTCTGGGCTAGTCGTTCTCCAGTGAGGATCGTTCTGGTCTCCAGGAAAGCGGGCCGCGATATCCTTAACAGAGCGAGCTGATCGGGTAGCCGGTAAACGATCCACGCCTTGTATTGGTTGGGAAAGATCTAGTTTAGGATCGGGACAGTCTCCTGGGGGTGTTGGATTCCCAACAGCTCGCTTAACCACTCTGTTAGACTGTCTTATCACCAAAATAAAAAAGACAAGATAAAAGACTGAACTCTTACGGTCATCAGCTCGTGTTGCGTTGGTGAATTTGGAGTATTGCTTGACCATCCTGTTTGCTTTCCAGATCTCATTTGCCTAACTCGCCAGATCAAGATGATGGGTTGGAGGTCCCTTAGACAGCCTCTGGTTGCACCGCTTTCGAGCACTCCAGCCCGCTCATCTAGGTTGGCTCACAAGAGCCGAGACCCGCTCTTCGAGCCCGATTTCGCTTCCATCCTGCTCCCCCCGACCACCCTTCTACTGTTAGTCCTAAGATGCCCGATCAGAGAGAGCAGTAGTCAGATGATAATTCAACACCTGAGTTTGGGTCTTTTGCCTTTGCAGAGATCATGGCCAACAGCAAGGACCGCACCGAGGGACCCAGACCGAGCAGACATATGTTTTGTACCAGGGTGCGATCAATAACACCTTGATAGCTTCCTTGGAGGCAATGCAGAGACAGATACGCGACCAGGGAGCTTTCATGGTGGAGATGCGCCGGGAGATGGAGCAGATGAGATAAGACCGCGAGCAGCGCAGACCCGGTGGAGGAGACATACCTGAGGGAGAGCAACCAGTACAAGTAGCTCAGCCAGCAGAAGGAGCCCGCACGATGAGAGAGTTGCACAACCCTGGTGCAGCTCTAACCCACAGATGGATCGTGTTGCTGGCCATAGCGAGAGACTTCAAGTTCCCGCCACAGACTATTCAGTTGCTTCCCCTCTTTTACGGACTTGCCACCGAGGAGCCACATCTTCATCTCCAGGAGTTTGAGATGATCTGCAACACTGTCCACAATCGCCAGGTGGACGAGGACACCATCAAGATGATGGCATTTCCCTTCTCCCTCATTGATAGAGCAACCAACTGGCTAAAGCACTTAGGGAGATTTGTGACGACATGGGAGCAGCTCCGGACCAAGTACCTCAACAAGCATTACCCATTCGGCCGGACCAATGCAGCGAGGGCCCTGATCAACAACTTCTCTATGCTCCCCAATGAGCAGTTTCACGAGGCATGGGACCGATTCAGGGAGCTTACCAACAGATTCCCGCACCACGATATCTCAAAGCCGAACCTAGTTCAGAGCTTCATTTGCAGAATTACACCCGAGTTGCAGGGGTTGGTGAATGCATCCTATGGAGGATCGTATTTTGCCAAAGATGAGGACTGGATCAGGTCCATCTACGAGGAGATGGTCGAGAACTACACTGTCATGTCTCACACCCACCTTTATACACAGGGGAAGCCCCAGCCACAGGCCGTGTCCTATTAGAGGATAGCACGGGTCGATGCCAGTCCCTCTACTTCGTCAGCGGTAGCAGCACATGCAGAGTCGACAGCCGCCGACATGGGCATTATCAGCGAGAAGATGGACCAGATTGAGTTGATCGAGAAGAATCAGTACCAGGGTATGACACAGATAGATCAGATGGCACATACGCTGAGTGACCTAAAGACACAGATCATGTGTCTTCAGGAGGCACAGATGGCTTCTCAGCCCCATCTTAGGTCACGGGCAGACCCAGGCAACATCAGTACCTTCAGCCGCCACCATCTCAGGACAGCCAGATGGTGATGTACCAGCCTGACCAGCCTATGGAAGTACTCCCCCCACCCACCTACGAGCAGGAGTCGTTGATGGATGTTAATAGGATATGGTACGACCAACTCCAGCCCGGTATCTGATGAGACCATCCCGGATTCCGTTGGTCGACCGAAGGCACCAGTTCCCAGCAGCAACCTCCAGTTCAAGGTGGCCAGTACAACCAGCAGCGAGATAGTGACCAGCAATAGCCCCAGTTCCCGTCACACCACCAGCCACATCAGAGTTACCAGCAGCATGGTCCTCATCCTTATCATCAAGGACAGACTTGGAGGCAGCCTCCGCAGCCTCAACAGTATCACTCACAGCCCTCTTATCTCTCTCACCAGCAGCCCCCCTATGAGAACCCAGCCTTGGATGACTTAGCCCGCCTCATTTCCGATAAGCAGACTACTTTCCGACGGGAGATGGATGAGTTCAAGCAGGAGATGAGGGAGATAGTGAAGGGGAAGGCCGCCATTCCTGCACAGATAGAGACGAACCCGAACAACCTCAAGAGGAAGTCTGAGCAGGTAGAGTTCACAGAGACCACCACTCCTAGTGATTCCCTTGGTGATGTTACTGCATATTTGTTTGATGATGATTTTGTTACACTTAGGAGCGGTAGGATGCCAGCAGTTGGCACCTCGTCTGAGCGACGCCCTCATGCCACTTCAGGAGCGCCAGACAAGGAGGAGATCGATGTTGATGCCGCTCATACACATAATGATGACGGTGGTGCTGATGCCACCGCAGACATTGATCCAGCCGACGGTACTGAGGCCGTCGCTTCACCAGATGGAGGAGGTGGTACTGATGCCACCATACCAGTTGCTGAGCTAGAGCGCGGTACTGATGCTGCAAGTCCAGATGCTGAGGGTGGTGCTGAGGCCACCATTTCCAGTTCTGCTAGTCCTGTTGTTTTTCATTCAGTTCATATACCTCAGGACACTTCTATGAATAAAGGAAAGGGTTTGTTATTTTCGGATCCACCTGTGTTGATCGATGATGTATGTGTGGATTCTGCTTTGTCTAAGCAGCCCAGACCCGATCCTAGTCCTTCATCTGAGAAGGACCCAGCCATCCCATTTCCCCAAGCATTCTGCTTGGCTAAGGGGCCTAAAAAAGAAAATCAGAAAAAGTCCCACTAGTTAGAGTTCAACCAGCAGATGATGGATCGATTTCACATACAGCTGACTCTACATGAGGCCTTGGAGCACATACCTCTCTTCCAGAGATCCCTCAGAGACAAGACTACAGTTCGGAGGAAGAGGCGGAACCATCAGTCAGAGATCCATGTGCTCACTCGTGCCACATGCTTTGTGATTCAGAACCGTCTTCCAGCCAAGAGGCCAGATGTAGGAGCCCCGTATGTCAAATGCCACATCCAGGAGCAGAGGTTCGATCGTACTCTATTAGACAGTGGGTCTTCTATCAACCTACTTCCGTCAGCCTTACTCGACCGCTTCGAGTTAGGCCCTCTATGACAGAGCAGGACGGTCCTTCAGTTTGGTGATCGGTCTGTCAAGAGGCTGAAGGGGTTGCCGAAGGACGTTGTTGTCACGATTCAGGGCCTCAAATTCCCTGTGGACTTCGTTGTGTTGGACATGGAGATCCCTGAGTCCATGACCTATACCCCCATCATTTTAGGATGCCTGTTCTTGGCCACAGCCAAGGCAGTGTCCGATCATGATAGTGGGAAGGTATACTTTTGCGTCGAGGGTGAGAGTATACAAATAGAGACGATCGAGGAGACTAGAGACAGAGATTCCACTTGCTCAGAGCTGCATTAAGATTTAGAGCAGATGATAGAGGCAGGGCGAGACATCCACCAGGACTACGATTTTGTGATTACTGATGACGAGGCAGTATGGGCAGATCCAATAGCACATGCCATCCTCTCACCTTCAGAGTTCACTGATGCACAGATGCCAGCAGAGGAGAGCTTGGAGAGTGCATTCCTGGTCCAGGATACATCTCAGGTAGCAGAGCCGATTCCCGATCGTGAGGCAGATTTTTCTTGTGATGCAGATACAGATCCCTCGGAGTCAGATATTGACTGGGCAGAGTTTGATGATTCGATTCCTTGTTTGACTTCCACAGAGCCTATAGCTAGGGTGGAGACTGATCCCGCGAAGAGCAGAGACACACCAGCAGAGCAGCCTTAACCAGATTCAGATTGTCAGCTAGAGTTCTCGTTCTCCCTTGCAGATTTGGTCGCATTCACTCAGACATTTCAGAGACCAAATCCGCCAGCACCGAGTTGTCCAAAGTTGAAGCCTTACCATCATCTCTGAAGTATAGGTTCCTTGTGGGTGAGCATGAGATGTACCCAGTCATTATCTCAGTGGATTTGACTGGAGAGCAAGAATCCCGTCTGATGGGGGTTCTTGAAAAGAACCGCAAGGCGATTGGATGGAGCGTAGTCGATATCCAGGGGATAAGTCTGGCCCTGTGCTCCCACCATATCTATCTCGAGGAGGACGCGAAGCCATCGCGTGAGTTCCAGCGGCGGCTGAACCTGAACCTTTGAGATGTTGTCATGAAGGAGATCTCGAAATGGTGGAGCACCGATTTTATCTACCCCATCTCCGACTCTAAGTGGTCAGTCTATTGCATGTGGTGCCCAAGAAGACGGGCATCACCACAATTGTTAGTGAGTCTGGAGAGGAGATCGCTACCTGAGTACCCACTTCTTGGAGGGTATGTATGGACTATAAACGATTGAACCAGGCCACCAAGAAGGATCATTTCCCGCTGCCTTTTATTGATCAGATTATAGAGAGGCTAGCATGGAAGAGCCATTACTATTTCTTGGACGGGTACTCCGGATACAATCAGGTGGTCATTGCACCTGAAGACCAAGACAATACCACCTTTCACCTGTCCCTTTGGGACATATGCTTTCAGACGGATGCCCTTTGGATTGTGCAACACTCCGGCAACATTCCAGAGGTGCATGTTGTCCATCTTTTCGGACATGGTGGGGGAGTGCTTGGAGGTCTTCATGGATGATTTTTCGGTCTACAGTGATGGGTTTGATGCTTGTCTTGATTGCCTAGACCGCGTCCTCCAGCGATGCATTGAGGTTCACCTTGTGCTTTCATGGGAGAAGAGTCACTTCATGGTGACTCAAGGGACGGTGCTTGGCCATATCATCTACAACAGGGGCATGGAGGTTGATCCGGCCAAGGTGGATGTCATTAGGAAACTCAGTCCACCGTCCAACTTGCAACAGTTACGGTCCTTTCTGGGGCACATCGGTTTCTACCGACGATTCATTCATGATTTCAGCATGATTACCCGGCGTTGACTAATCTGCTGATGAAAGACATCGAGTTCATAGTGGATGATAAGTGTCTAGCGTCATTTGAGACTCTCAAGAGTCTAGTTGTAGAGGCTCCTGTCCTCCAGCCGCTTGATTGGTCTCTCCCATTCGAGATCATGACGGATGCCTCTACTTTTGCCGTAGGGGCCGTGCTGGGACAGAGGAGGATGGAGTCCCCTTTTCTATTCACTACGCTAGCCGGACTTTGGATGTCGCTCAACAAAACTACACCGTCACTGAGAAGGAGATGCTAGCCGTAGTTTTCACCCTAGATAAGTTCAGATCGTACATCATTGGATCTAAGGTGACCATCTTTACTGATCATACCGCCATCAGGTACCTGACGAATCCGATAATGTCGCTTTTAAAAATGTGTTTTTATCATGTCGTGCGTTGTAGGCGGCAATCGGAAACGATCAAGAAAATACCACAAATAAGTTATTCAATTTTTAATCTCGTGGTTTTATGTTTGTTTTACTTGGGCAAGTCCCAAGGTCGATCACAAGGAGGCAAAGGAACAACCTAGAATTAAGTCTATCAAAGTTCATGTTCGGTTTTTCGAAGCGGTCTTTTTTTGGAATTTTTCAATTTATTCGGGGATGCACATGCAAATTCGGCCTATTTTAGGGACTAAAATATGAATCACGTCCAAACGATGTCCGAAAAATGCGAAACTTGGCCGTGATGTAAAATATGATGAAATAAGTGCACTGTAATTTTTTTAAAATTTTTCGATGCAATATGAATTTTTTTATGGATTTTTAAATGCAAACAAAATGATTTTCCATATTTAATTTTAATAAATAGCAAACCTACTTATTTTCAAGGATCAAAATTATCTTTGATCTATCACTAGGTGACGGATCTCAGAAAAATCCTAAACCTCGAAAATGTGGGGTTTAATACCTATTAAAAATTAAATACTAAAATGTGCAAAATGATTTTTACAGGACAAAATATGCATGCAAATGTAAATCTTTTTGGGCATGATGTTAAAAATAATTAATTCTACAGGATGTGATTTTTCGAGAATTTTTAGAGCAACGGTTAATCAACTATGAATTTTAGAGCAAGAGATGGGTAAAATATGCAAATTTCCACAAAACAATTATTTATTAATTAACCAACAATCATAAAATTTCCCACACCATGTCAAAGTGTAGAGAATCAATTAACAAACATCATGTTATTTTTCGATTAATAAAATAATGTAAAGAGAAGGTCCACAATCACAGGGGAACAGAGGGGTACAGATGCAATATAAATAAATAAATAAAAATGCAAAGGGCTGAAATGTAAATACCTATACCCGTGGGGGTATTTTTGCAAAATCGCCACTAGGTCACGTAACAAGCACGTGACCTGGTCGGTGGGGGCCTGCGTGCAAATTGGGAGACTTCTAGGGGGGCAACTGCAATTTACCCATAGGGTCACGTGCCGAGCACGTGACCTGGGGTTTGGTGAATAAGGACGTTCCCCCACCACGTGCGGTGCACGTGAGGCGGGGGCCTCGGGCTTCACGCCCGGCGGCTGATGGTGGTGTCGGGGCTCCGGTGGCGAGCGTGGTGGTGCGGCGACAGGTTGCGTAGCTGGAGAACCACCGCCTTTTGCGGTGGTTCGGCGGAGGTGGAGGCGGCTTGCTGTCGCGGCGGAGGTTGCCCAGCAGGTGGAGGCGTGAAGCGGAGGTGGGCCTCTGTTGTGGTGTTGACGGAGTTGCGGGCGGCGATGGCCGACACACGGCCGGCGGACGTTGGGGTCGCGGCGTGGCGAGGTGGAGACGGGTCGATGGTGAAGAGGAGCGTCGATGTCGTGGGCTCAACGGCGACGAAGGCCGGAGCTTCAGCAGGTCGTCGGGGGTAGCGGCGGTGAACCTGCAACGAGCCGGAGCTCGGATCTCGTCGATGGCGAGCCCAGATGCTGTCACCACCGGGCTCGGCCTCGTGTTATCGACGGATGAAAAAGGCACGGGGGTGGCGATGTGTTTTTATAGGATGAGGAAGAAGCCCGGAGATGGCAGGAGATCGAGACTGTGAGCCTATGGAGCGGCGCGCGATTCGCGGGGGAGTGAGATTAGATTGGCGGCGGAGATATTCGGGGGCTGTGCGGCGAAATTTGAGGGCGGCGGAGAGATTCGCGGCGGGGGATGGGATTCGCGGCGGAGGTCCCAGATTTGGGAAGAAGGCTTGGGAGGAAGATGACCAGCGGCCGTCCGATCGGCCGAGATCGGACGGCCGTGATCATGCCACGTGGCGGGGAGAGCAAGAGAATGGTGGCACGTGCGGAGCACGTGCCTTGGAGGCACGTGCGACGCACGTGCGCCCCTTTTATTTTTTATTTTTTTTATTTTTATTATTTATTTATTATTTTTATATATTTTTTTTGTAAAATCGATATATAATAAGCCCAAAAATGACTGACACGTAGCGGCACCAGGTGCTGCCACGTGTCAGCACCAGAAAATTCGCAATTTAAATATCTTGTAAAATCGAAAATAAATAGTAAATGACCTCGGATCGAAAAACTTTCTTCATGAAAATTGCTCGTCTCGATGAGATCTACAACTTTTATGAAGACATCAAAACCAAAATCGATCATTTGCACAAAGTGGTATTTTTAGGGTATCCCATGTACATAGAATACCTTAATTTTGGGGTTTTGTAATTTTTATGTCATTTTTTTATCAGATAAAAATCCGGAAAAAATACGGTAAAATCAAAGATAAATAAGGACACCTTAATCTAATTTTTTTGGATTTTTATTAATTGATAAAATATGTATATAAAATATTAGGTCAAAAATAGCTAAAATACACAATGTACAAAAGAGGCCCAAAACCCAACTTTCACATACGAGCTCCGATTCACTTGAACTTGGTCTTATTTTGAAGGTAATTGAATGCACATTAGTTCAAAAGTGAGTAGGATTAAAACGGACACTATATGGGGGAGATATGTGGCTTTTAATCCGAAAATCCTGAAATTAGGTTTTGGGTTTTTTGTCCACTTATTTGGGTTAGTTATTTTTTTGTATTTTTCCTTTATTCTTGTTAGTGATATGTACACAGTGGAAGTCATTTTGAGTCATTCGGAGTTAGCATGAATGAGTTAAAAATCCGGGAAGTTAGGCTATTTACAGGTTATTTTGGCTTGGATTTTTGGCTTCTTATTTTGTGCAGATTTTTGTGCTAAAATGCAATTCTTATGAAATCATGCACTAATGCTAATTATGCAGAATAGATGCAAGAATGCTGTTGATTTTGAGGGATTTGAGTTTAATAAATGAGATTTAGAGTGATGAATACGAGATTCATCATCCCCCTACACTTAAACCATGCTCGTCCCTGAGCATAAAAAAGAAATGCCATGAGGTGAAATGAGATTGGGTTCCATACCAAGACCATGAGCTGAAGGTGAAAGTGAACCTAAACTCAACCTTTGGATTATTTGTGTGTCGGAACTTCTGTGAGACTTAGAATTTTAAAAACAACATCCCTCAAGTTCTACACATCATTGCTACAGTTTCGGCTCAGATTTCATCTTAGATCAATCATCTTCCCAAAGTATACCCTATGAACATTGAATAACCGACTCATGTGTGTGAAAGGTTTTAGCTCTTCCCATTCAGAATGCCGGATTACCATGCTCCTCTCCTCTCCAGTAACTCGTCCTCGGGGAGTCAGGTATTTCCTTCTAAGGTCTGTCGCGCTGTGTTCACAATCGAATGAGGGAGAAGATAGAAGAAAGAGAAAAGAACTGGAGGGTGGCCAGTGTAGTCACCTCTCCTTGTGAAGATGGCCCGTGAAGCCGAGTCTCCACCAAGATCTGCAGGTTTCTTGAAGCTTGGACCTTTTTGGTCAGATTTTTATTTGGTGGAAAGCTTCTTTGTATTTGGAATTTTTGGTGGTTCTGCTTGGATCTTGTTTTGCCCCTACGGATATAGCATCTTTTTGTTCCGTACATTTTTTGGGGTCTTAGAAAAAATTGTGCCCAGCCGTCCATCCCTTTTCCGAAGCTTTATTTCAACCCGTACTCTGGTCTTTAGATTTCCACGCTACCAGAAAAGAAACTCACACAGTCTTCCAACATCCCGTCTGAGTTGAGCTAAGTGCATAGTGCGAGAGTACAAATTAATTCCTTATTCCAGAGTTGTACCCAGAATGAAGAGACCAGGTTAGACACTAAGAGTCAAACGCTGTACATTGTCATGTGGAACTCAAAGAATTAAGTCAAAGACCTGAAGACTCTAAAATCCTATTTCTCAGTGAAGTTCCTCTGAAAATTAGGTGGATTAAGGTCAAGTCCAGACCACTCTCGGTTTCAGCTCATAACTCGGTTCAGAACCCAAAGACTTTTCACATATGTAAATGTGATGCTTGGATGAAGTGCAGGTGTGTGAAATGCAGACACATTTTTTTTCTTTTTAATGCAAAGGATTTTTGTGTGTTTTTGTTTTTTTTGTTTTTTTGTTTTTTTTTGCAAAAAAAATAAGAAGCCATTTTTTTTAGAAAAATTACCCACCCCATAAATACATATAGACTTACGCACAAGTACGAGGTATGGCTAAAATATATACAAAGTATATATACAGACCCCCCTATACTTAGCGAGTGCTGTGTCCTCAGAGCACAAGAAGCGTAAAGAAGACATAGCTCGGGCTAAGCGTAAGAGAGTGAAAAAGAACAAGATTTACAAAATCGCCCCCCTATACTTAGACTGTGAATAGTCTAAGTATAGAAGAAGAGCGAAAAAGAAAACATGAAGCGGTCAGGGTATGTGAATGAGGAGAGTATATACAGGTGGACGTTGGTTCCTCCTATACTTAGGCTTTGGTCAGCCTAAGTATAAAAGAAGGGTTGAGGTAAGTCGATCTGGAGATGGAGTATGATGGTATATATAGATGGCATCGGTCCCCCCCTATACTTAGGCCTTGGCCTAAGTAGAGGAAGAAGCTGTACAAGGAGACCGATGTGGTCGGGAGGGAGGGTGGGTAGCCGATGATTAAGGCGGTTTTCGGCTAATCTTCTTGTGAGCCTGCGGTGGGAGATCGTAATGAGTTTGAGATGAAGTATATGATTCCCAACTATTATCAGTGTCATCCTCAGAAAAGTCATGATGGATAGTGGACGAAGTGTTTGAGTCAGATGAAAGATATCCATCATCAGAGTTATCCTCAGAGGAATAGTATTTGAAAGTGGACACACTCCAGATGTTCATGTCTTCTTGTTTCTTCAATTGTTTCCTCAAGATTCGTTCCTTTTTAAGATCAATCGATTTGTCCTCAGATGAATATTCAGATGCTCCGGTCTTAGTCAGCTCATAAGAAATAATTCCAGTGTACTTGTGGAAGGTAGGAGCATCAGCTTTGGATGAGTAATAATTAGGAATGGGAGTTGTCCAACGAGAATCGAATTTTGGATCCTTGCGAAGATATGGCTTTAGAGCTGCCGAACAGACTTCACTCATGTAGACTACCTTTTCCGGACCTGATGAGGGATCTTCAACCGATTCCACTTCCGAAAGATCAAAGGTGACTTTCTTTTTCTTGTTTCGTGAAGATGTCGGTTCACTTGAGTACCCGGACGAATAGCCATTAAAATTCTTCTCCTTGGTCGGTGTTTGGGCTACGTGTTCGTTCTTTGTTTCCTGAATGTTGGTGCACTCTTGATTTGGGAGGATTTGGTCAAGATAATCAGAGTATGTTGCTCCAGGGTGCGACCATGCAAATGTCTCAGGATCGTAGTAGAAGGATTTGAAATCTGCGGGAATTGAGATATCGGGGAGAGTCTCTAAACCAATAGTCTCATTAACAAACGCAATCTCAGGTGTAGCAGCGGGGTAGGGCTCTTCTACCGTTTCATGGTTGCGGTTGTTGGGTACTTTGTGGGTTACCTCAGAAAATCGTGGTTCCTCAAAGACTGTATCAGATCGTAGTGATTCCAATGCTGTAAAATTTATTTCCCGAGTCTCACAATCGATACTCGCCTTGGCTAATGCCAAGAATGGTTTTCCGAGAATGATTGGAGACTGGGTGAATTCTCCTTGATGCTCAATATCAATGATCGTGAATTCTACCTTTAGCGGAGCACCTTGGAATTTCATGATGACAGAAATGGTTCCTCTCGGCCTTTTTATTGATCGATCGGCTAATTGTACAATCTCTCGTATCTTCCGAATTGGTCCGAGTTTGAGTTCCTGAAATACAGAGGTCGGGAGGATATTGATCGGTGAATCATCATCAATACGAGCATGTGTGAAAATTGTGTCTTTGATTTCACAGTCAAATCTGGGCAACCGCTTCACTATGCGGCTCTTGGTTTTTCTCCTCAACACCAAGGAGGAGGCCATTGACAAGATATGTCTTTCAGTTTTTGTTCTAATCCTTCCTGACTTTTTGATGATTAGTCTGTCCATTAGAAATTTCTTAAGGTCAGGGAAGTGTTCAATGGCCTTTATGATGGGAAGTTCAAAAATCAAGTATTTTTCCAGTGCTTCCCGTAAAGCAGGATCCAAATTCCTCAGATCTTCTTCAGATTCAATTTTTATGAGATTTTCTGGATTTTCAAATTTTTTTGTATTTTCTGTGTGGTGTGGCGATGTGGTGTCTTCCTTAGATGAGAAGGGGCCTTGATATTCAGAGTTTGGGTCAGAGGCATAGTCATTCCTAGGGGAATAATAAGCAGAGGTGTTGATATTAGACTCATCCCTAGGTTTTTTGAATATCCTCCAAATTTTCATCATGGGATCCAATCATTTCCTCATTTAGTTTTACACCCGATCCATCGTAGAATGAGATTACTCGGTCGGCAAATTTTTGAAATCTATCCTCCATCAATTCAAATCTTGTTTTTATCCTCGAAACATTATCCTCACAATTTTGGTCATGATCAACCACGGGAGCACTCGGATTTTGTTCAATGATTCCGTCTTCCATTTTTCTGTACGTACGGAGAGGAGAATTTCTTGGAATATCCATTATACGATTATTTCTTGAAAATTTCTCCTCCAAAATTATGGAAGGAGGCTGCTCATATGGTACAGGCATGTGTATTTGATCTGAGTATAGTTCAGTCCTTTGATCATGATTGGTCATCTCTTGATATTGTGAAGTCAGCATACAGGGTTTATATGTGTCTAGGAGGTCTGTCCAGTCCTCTGTATGGGTTTCATGTCTGACGAGGGGTCTGTCGTGGTCAATCCAACGCTGATGATCATTAAGTGCATGTCCTTCCATCTGGGTCTGATTTCTCTGCCAGTCATGGGATTTAAAGGGATTTCGATCTTGAAAGGTTTCATTGACGAGAGATTGAGAATGAGGTGATTCAGTCCAAGATAGTAAGTGGTCATTTCTGGTTGGATGTTTTGAGTAAGGATTTAATGAGGTGGCCGAATTCATTTGCGGTTGAAAGTTTCCCACAAATGTTGGAGGATTATTAAAAGAAGAGGATGCAATTGATTTGGGCCAAACCGAGACAGATTTGTTTTCATAGTGATGTTCGGTCATTTTTGAAGGAGTTGAGAGAAATGATGGGTTGGATCTGAAATTTGGAAAAATTTCCATGATGAGATTAAAATCAAGAGATGAGAGAGATGATTGTATGGGACAGAAAATTTATCAAAAGTGCGGCTATTGATCTTCGATATCGGTTCACGCACACCAATACAAACACAAATCAACCCTGGGATCACCAACTCACACAATGAAGCCGTAAGATTTCGGCTATTATCTTTTCAATTTTAGTTGGTGATAATTCAATCTTGGAAAAAATTTAGCGAGCTGAGATTTTGGATTTGGGCTCTATCCTTAAGTGTCGTCTCTCGCTCACTCAGAAAAATAAAATCATCCAAGGACGGGGTTGCTCTCCTGCAGAAATTCTTGATTTTATGGGTTATTAGAGATCAGATATATTTAGCAGTCCCGATTTTAATGAGGTGATCACTGAAAAATTAGATGAGCATAAATACACGTCTACCGTCCAGTCCCAATTTCCTTTAGATTTGTGTGATAAAACAAGATGGAGAAAGTCAGGAAAAGACGATGCACACGGAAAACTATGATGAATGCTCAGTGAGAAGACTTACAGTGAATCCTCGCAATCTCCATGTGGAATACTAGACAGAATTTAAAAATTATTCTAAATGAAATGCAAGCCGATGGAAAACCGCACCTAAGCAGAAAGTTCTATTAGCGGGAAGAATTGATTTAAATTTGGCTAAATTGAACGATCTATGTGCGTCTCAATTAAAGTGCAGTGTGGCTTAAGATCCTACGAGCACAAGCAAAAATATAAATGCTCTGAGAGCCGTATGTGCAGGTCTATCCTAATCGCCACTCAAGTCGGGCCCCACCCTCATCGGAGAGTTTACAGGCCACGACACACCACAGAATAAAGTCTGAGGTCTTTCTACACATGCGAGAGTCCAAACGGACACCGCTGTAAAATTACAAAAATTTAAAAATTGCAGGAAATAAAAACCTAGACTCTACGCTCTCTCACGACTCGACTCGATCTTAAATTAATTGCGGATTTTTGCAAAAGTCGGTGAAGTTGCGCCGGTTTTTGAAAAACCGCTCCACGTACAAAGTACCTCGCAAGAAAAATAAGAGAGAAAATGTAAGAGAGTGACTCAAAAATATATGAAAAATAATGCTGAATAAAAATTGCAGGAAAAAAATGGAATTTACAATGAAAAATTCGGGGGTCAGACTACCCGAATGCGGAAAACCGAATCAAAAATTTTTAGACAAAAATCTAAGCCGTTTGCCTCCCCGGCAACGGCGCCATCTGACGAATCCGATAATGTCGCTTTTAAAAATGTGTTTTTATCGTGTCGTACATTGTAGGCGGCAATCGGAAACGATCAAGAAAATACCACAAATAAGTTATTCAATTTTTAATCTCGTGGTTTTATGTTTGTTTTACTTGGGCAAGTCCCAAGGTCGATCACAAGGAGGCAAAGGAACAACCTAAAATTAAGTCTATCAAAGTTCGTGTTCGGTTTTTCGAAGTGGTCTTTTTTTGGAATTTTTCAATTTATTAGGGGATGCACATGCAAATTCGGCCTATTTTAGGGACTAAAATATGAATCACGTCCAAACAATGTCCGAAAAATGCGAAACTTGGCCGGGATGTAAAAATATGATGAAATAAGTGCACTGTAATTTTTTTAAAATTTTTCGATGCAATATGAATTTTTTTATGGATTTTTAAATGCAAACAAAATGATTATCCATATTTAATTTTAATAAATAGCAAACCTACTTATTTTCAAGGATCAAAATTATCTGAGATCTATCACTAGGTGACGGATCTCAGAAAAATCCTAAACCTCGAAAATGTGGGGTTTAATACCTATTAAAAATTAAATACTAAAATGTGCAAAATGATTTTTACAGGACAAAATATGCATGCAAATGTAAATCTTTTTGGGCATGATGTTAAAAATAATTAATTCTACAGGATGTGATTTTTCGAGAATTTTTAGAGCAACGGTTAATCAACTATGAATTTTAGAGCAAGAGATGGGCAAAATATGCAAATTTCCACAAAACAATTATTTATTAATTAACCATCAATCATAAAATTTCCCACAACGTGTCAAAGTGTAGAGAATCAATTAACAAACATCATGTTATTTTTCGAATAATAAAATAATGTAAAGAGAAGGTTCACAATCACAGGGGAACATAGGGGTACAAATGCAATATAAATAAATAAATAAAAATGCAAAGGGCTGAAATGTAAATACCTATACCCGTGGGGGTATTCTTGCAAAATCGCCACTAGGTCACGTGACAAGCACGTGACCTGGTCGGTGGGGGCCTGCGCGCAAATTGGGAGACTTCCAGGGGGGCAACTGCAATTTACCCACAGGGTCACGTGCCGAGCACGTGACCTGGGGTTTGGTGAATAAGGACGTTCCCCCACCACGTGCGGTGCATGTGAGGCGGGGGCCTCGGGCGTCACGCCCGACGGCTGATGGTGGTATCGGGGCTCCGGTGGCGAGCGTGGTGGTGCGGCGACAGGTTGCGTAGCTGGAGAACCACCGCCTTCTGCGGTGGTTGGGCGGAGGTGGAGGCGGCTTGCTGTCGCGGCGGAGGTTGCCCAGCAGGTGGAGGCGTGAAGCGGAGGTGGGCCTCTATTGTGGTGTTGACGGAGTTGCAGGCGGCGATGGCCGACACACGGCCGGCGGACGTTGGGGTCGCGGCGTGGCGAGGTGGAGACGGGTCGATGGCGAGGAGGAGCGTCGATGTCGTAGGCTCAACGGCGACGAAGGCCGGAGCTTCAGCAGGTCGTCGGGGGTAGCGGCGGTGAACCTGCAACGAGCCGGAGCTCGGATCTCGTCGATGGCGAGCCCAGATGCTGTCACCACCGGGCTCGGCCTCGTGTTATCGGCGGATGAAAAAGGCACGGGGGTGGCGATGTGTTTTTATAGGATGAGGAAGAAGCCCGGAGATGGCAGGAGATCGAGACTGTGAGCCGATGGAGCGGCGCGCGATTCGCGGGGGAGTGAGATTAGATTGGCGGCGGAGATATTCGGGGGCTGTGCGGCGAAATTTGAGGGCGGCGGAGAGATTCGCGGTGGGGGATGGGATTCGCGGCGGAGGTCCCAGATTTGGGAAGAAGGCTTGGGAGGAAGATGACCAGCGGCCGTCCGATCGGCCGAGATCGGACGGTCGTGATCATGCCACGTGGCGGGGAGAGCAAGAGAATGGGGGCACGTGCAGAGCACGCGCCTTGGAGGCACGTGCGACGCACGTGCGCCCCTTTTATTTTTTATTTTTTTTATTTTTATTATTTATTTATTATTTATATATTTTTTTTGTAAAATCGATATATAATAAGCCCAAAAATGGCTGACACGTGGCGGCACCAGGTGCTGCCACGTGTCAGCACCAGAAAATTCGCAATTTAAATATCTTGTAAAATCGAAAATAAATAGTAAATGACCTCGGATCGAAAAACTTTCTTCATGAAAATTGCTCGTCTCGATGAGATCTACAACTTTCATGAAGACATCAAAACCAAAATCGATCATTTGCATAAAGTGGTATTTTGGGGTATCCCATGTACATAGAATACCTTAATTTTGGGGTTTTGTAATTTTTATGTCATTTTTTTGATCAGATAAAAATCCGGAAAAATTACGGTAAAATCAAAGATAAATAAGGACACCTTAATATAATTTTTTTGGATTTTTATTAATTGATAAAATATGTATATAAAATATTAGGTCAAAAATAGCTAAAATACACAATGTACAAAAGAGGCCCAAAACCCAACTTTCACATACGAGTTCTGATTCACTTGAACTTGGTCTTGTTTTGAAGGTAATTGAATGCACATTAGTTCAAAAGTGAGTAGGATTAAAACGGACACTAGATGGGGGAGATATGTGGATTTTAGTCCGAAAATCGTGAAATTAGGTTTTGGGTTTTTGGTCCACTTATTTGGGTTAGTTATTTTTTTGTATTTTTCCTTTATTCTTGTTAGTGATATGTACACAGTGGAAGTTGTTTTGAGTCATTCGGAGTTAGCATGAATGAGTTAAAAATCCGGGAAGTTAGGCTATTTACAGGTTATTTTGGCTTGGATTTTTGGCTTCTTATTTTGTGCAGATTTTTGTGCTAAAATGCAATTCTTATGAAATCATGCACTAATGCTAATTATGCAGAATAGATGCAAGAATGCTGTTGATTTTGAGGGATTTGAGTTTAATAAATGAGATTTAGAGTGATGAATACGAGATTCATCAGTACCTCATGGCAAAGAAGGATGCCAAAGCCAGATTGACCAGATGGATCCTTCTACTCCAGGAGTTTGACATAGAGATTAAGGATAAGCTTGGAGTCAAGAATGTGGTGGCGGATCATCTCTCCCTATTGGAGTTTCTTGAGGATTCTAAGCAGATCGATCCTATTTGTAAGACCTTCCCAGATGAGGCGATCCTTGCTATCGCCTCTCTCCCGTGGTACGCTGATATTCTGAACTATCTTGTTGCCAAGAAAGTTCCACAAGATTGGCCCATGCAGCGACTTGAGACCTTCCTCGCGAAGGCCAAGTTCTATCATTGGGAGGATCCCATCCTTTATTATGAAGGAGGGCATAACGTCTGGCGTAGGTGCATTCCCCAGGAGGAGCACCATAGCGTCATCACTTACTGCTACAAGATTGAGGCAGGAGGACATCACTCTGGGAGGAGAATGGCACAGAAAGTGCTCCAATCCGGCCTATGGTGGCCTACTCTCTTCAAGGACTCTGATGAGTTCGTGAAGAGGTGTATTGACTGTCAGAGGATGGGCACTTGTGGACATCGTGATATGATGCCGATGCAGCCCATTCACTTCTGTGAGGTTTTTGACGCATGGGGCATCGATTTCATGGGTCCATTCCCTAAGAGTTAGGGGTTCGAGTACATTCTGTTGGCCGTTGATTATGTTAGTCGTTGGGTTGAGGCCATCCCTGCCCTAACCGCAGATGCTAGGATTGTTTGCAGATTTTTGAGGAAGAATATCATTTCACGGTTTGGGGTGCTTAGAGTTTTGATATCTGATGGGGGGTCTCATTTCGTCAACGGCAAGGTAAAGGCCCTTGCTGACGAGTTCAGCATAGACCATCGAGTAGCCACATCGTATCATCCTCAGACCAATGGTCTTGCTGAAGTGTCAAACAGGGAGATCAAGACTATTCTGCAGAAGGTCATCTGCCCTGACCGAAAGGATTAGTCATAGCTTTTGGACTCGGTCTTGTGGGCATATCGGACGTCCTTCAAGACACCTTTGGGTACATCTCCCTTTTGCCTCATTTATGGCAAGCTCTGCCATTTACCTGTTGAGCTGAGACATAGGTCACTTTGGACAGTCACAGATATTCTTATGGATCCAGTGAGTGTAGGAGATTAGAGGAGGGCAGAGTTAGCAGCCCTGGAGGAGCTTGCCATACAGCCTTTCGAGCAGCCTTCTGTATAAGGAGAGAGTGAAGGAGTGGCATGATTCTCATATCAGCAACAAGCAGTTTGAGCCAGGACATCGAGTATGGTTGTTCGATGCCAGGTTTTGATTATTTCCAGGGAAGCTACAGAGCAAATGGAAGGGACCCTATCTGGTCCGAAAGTTACACGACAACGGAAGCATCGACATATCCGAGTTGTCATCTGAGAGTACCTTTCGTGTTAATGGGCAGCGGCTCAAGCCATATCTAGATCATGAGCCGTTGGTCGTTGACGTTGCCCCTACTCACTTTGCGTGAGATGTGGTCTCTTGACTCAAATCTATTGCATCTCACGCCTGATTACCACTGTTCTCCCGACTTGTATTGATCCAGTTGTCCATATCGCACTATTCTTCAGTCCAACACCCCATTTGCATCTTTGATTATTCTATACTTAGGGTGCACTTTACCCTAAGTATAGGGGCGTGTCCGGCTTTTGAGTTTCTTTTGATTCTTTTCTACCTCTATTTGTTGCCTATACTTTTTGATATTTTACCCTAAGTATAGGGGAGGTAGACCATGTATATCCTCCACTCGGATTTCCCTTTGAGTACAACCTGCTATACTTAGGATTACTTGATCCTAAGTATAGGGGGAAACCCCGAGATCCTTTTCATTTCTATTCTTTCATTCATCTTTTTATATAGCCTTTCTTTTCACTTCCCTATACTAAGCATGAGTTATGTCTTCTTCATCGCTCTTGATTCACTCCGAGGACATCGTTCGAGCTAAATATAGGGGGTATCGTATATTCCATATATACTTTAGCCATAACTCGTACTTTGTGTGAGTGTGTTAATAAATAAAAATGGCTAAAAACTCTTAAAATCCATAAAAATCAAAAGTTTTTCCCTTGTAAATAAAATTCTTTATTGCACACACATAGCTATTTTACAAAATTATTTTTTGTAAAAATGTTTGTAAAAATCTTTTATGTAAATAGTTTGTAAATATTTTGATATCAAAATTATGTATATAGTACAAAATTTTTGTAAAATGTTTTAAAAAACAAAAAACTTTCAAAAACCTTGTGTAAATTTGTGTAAATATTTTGCAAAACTTGCATTCATACATGCATCCATATTTTCAAAACATTTTCCAAAAATTTTGCATATTTGTAAAATTTTGTAAAAATTGCATCTTTGTAAATATTGTATAGTTTTTCATGAATCATAGTTGACATTTAAACTAGCATGTAATTAAATTGAAAAATGGAACTTGGTTAAGATCTTAATCCACCTAATTCTAAGAGGAACCTTATACGGCTTAGGATTGAGACTTTTCAGGTCCATGGTGACTTAATTCTTTGAGCCCACTAGGCTATGATCATATGTCATCTCGATGAGCCTAAGTAGAGCACTTAACAACGCATGCATGAATCTCACAGACAATGGCTTTACTTGGACCGACACTTTACACTGAGCTCTCTATGGAGGAGGTGGTGAGGAGGCAGTCTTCTTTGACTTGGGGTAGCATATGAGGGTAGTACTTCTAGGCAGAACCTCTCTTCTTCTTCTAGTGAAGGAAGTGTGTCTCAACTTGGTCTGGTAGCGATGAGGTCTAACGACAGGAGTTGTGGGTTGCAATAATGCTTCAAAAGAGGGATAGTCTACTGGCTCAAGAGGAAAAACTCCTTATGTATATATGCTGGACTTTGTAGATATGTTGTAAATATGCCCATCAAAAAATGCAAAAAGAAAAAGAATAACTCCAAAAAAGTGGTGGGTCTGAGAGAAAATGATAAAGTGTATATAGTGCAATAAAGAAAAGCTTATGCTATCCATGTTCCATCTCATGAAGCTTGCAGCAGGGAGACTTAGCTACACTAGTTGAACTGCCAAGGATACATGGCTACACTGGCCATGTTCCATTCTCTTCTTTCCCCTCTTCTTGAGCCGGTTGAACTTGAACTTAGAAGGGAATACCCCGCTCCTTGAGGAAAGAGTTGCCAGACTAGGGTATTAGAGTTACCTTGTTGGGGAGGGTTGTCACTTTGCTACTTTTGAGGTGAAGAGCTATACCTCACTTACACAGTACAAGAAAATATTCACGGTCTTCAGGGTTTGTGTATGTAGACCTGTTCTGATCTGGATTGTTGAAAGTCTTGACTATAGATTAGTGGAACTTAGAGGCTGTTAAGTTTTAAACCTAAGTCCAAATAAGGTTTAGACACATTAATAATATAAAGATCTGACTAAGCTCCATACTTCAATTTAATGAAGACAAGTTTAATAATCAACATTGATTCATTCTCTTTCCCTTCTTTTTCTTTTCCTTTTTCTTTTTCACTTATTTTTCAAATAAGTGTTTGCAAAGAGACTAGCAAAAGTAAAGTATAGGGGGGTGATGAATCCTCATTCATTACTCTTTATTCTTTTATTTTAGCTAAAAATCTTTGCAAAACACCATGTAGATACTTGTAAATACAATAAGTTATCAAATAGGCATGCTTGTGTAATTATCAATAGTTATCATGTTTTTATGCAAAAATAACAGAATAAAGAAATAAAGAAAAAAGGGAAATATTTAGAATAAATATTGAGTGATCGGAACCCAAGAGAGGGCCCAATATGGGCCTGTCCGCCAAATAAAATAAGTAGAGAGAGATAGGGTAACTCAACCTTGTGTAAAACCCCCTCTTATGTATATATTTTATTTTCATAAAAATAAAAATATATACGTGTTTCCCATATTTTGTATATATTTATAAGAATAAATTAAAAATGAGAAAAATAAAATAAAACCAAAAATAAAATACCTTCTCTCTCTATATTGTACATATACCATGTATATATGTACCTATATCTATTTATTTCACCTTTGTAAATAAATAATAAAAATAAAATAAAAATTATTTTATATCTCAAATTTTATGTTGTAAATAAATAAAATAGAAAATTGGGGTAATTGTACAAAAATAAACTAATAAAAATAAAAATTGAAAATAAATAGGTATTTTTACCTATATATAATATTATATTATGTATATAACATAATTTATTTTTCAAAAAAATAAATAAAAATCACTAAAAAATATTTTGTAAAATTTTGGAAATAAAATCATTTTTTATTTTTCATTTAATTTATAAATAATTTCTAATCCTTGAATTCTGATTGGTCCACGGGGGAACATTGACCCCCGGTTAATTGCCCCCCCTCGGACCACTTCTCACTCGGACTTGGTTCTAACCCGATTTCTCCAAATTTTCTCGAATCAATCCGACCTCCATCTTCTCAAATCCAAGGCTCCGATTGCTAAGGAGCGATCAGTGATCCCTGCGTGCCTTTCCTCTTAGGGATCCGCTCCTTGGAATGCGCGCCCGATCCCCATCTTCTCTGACCTTCACTCATATAAAGCTCGACCTGGAGCCGCCTTTTCTCGTATCTCCAACCATTGCCTTCAGTTCCCAGGACCTCCATTCCCTTGCCTTGAGTGACAGCTAGCGTGAGGGATTGTTGCAGCGAGGAACGAGGAGCTCTAGCCCCAGATTCAGTGATCAACCTCGCCGTGCTCAACCACCAGCGAGCCAGAGCCTCTGGAGACATCGCTCCATCGAGGCGAAGATCCCAGGAGGACCAGGACCTCCAGCCCAGACATCTTCGACCATCAGGTAGATTCGATAGCACCTAGATTTCCCTAATTTTCCATTCTTAGATTTCTGACCGCCGACGTTCACCTGACCACCCCGCACGCTCCGATCACCCATTTCCCCTTCCGACCACACCTTCACCTTCGCGAGACTCCTCTCCATGTTCTTCGCCCTGTCACTCCCCCTGGTTCGCCCCGGAACTGGGTATCGACTCTCCTCCGCCGTCACTCGCCGGAGAGATTTGCTCTGCCTCCCCTGACCACCCGTTTCGCCCATAACTAGGTCGAGGCATTTTGCCCTCGACCCAGTGTTCGTTCTGTGCAGGATTGAAGGCAAGCGAGCCTCATCTGGAGGCCCGACGACTGAAGCACAAAGCTCTAGGTTCATTGATGTCGCCAGGGTCCTCCAGGACCTCCCGACCTCATCGGAGACCTCCACCAGCTGCGGACGATCGAGAGCTTCGTTTTCCCTCTCAGAGCAGCATCGGAGGACGCCCCTAACGTGCATATTGGCCGGACGAACTTCGCCGACGACCAGTTCTTCCAGGGAGTGCCTCCACCATCCGATCGACCCCTCGTGCCAGTTCTGATCTCCACCATCTATCATTCGAGGGTCTTGACCGTCTGATCCATCTGAGGATCGGATCTAGAGTGTCGATCATCGAAGGGGTACCAGCCAACGCATGTCATCAGATCTTAAGTGGAGCCCCTTTTAGCCGTTGGATCTTAATAATAAGGGTAAATTTCACTTAGGCCCTTCCTGCTTTAGTATTTACGTTTCAGTCCTGTAATTATGTGTCGTAGTTATTTTTAATTTGGATAAATTGCACTTGGGACCTCAGACTCTTAGATTTTGCATTTTAGTCCCTGTGAATGTAGCTCAAGTGGTTTGGCACATGTTTTTGTGGGTCATTTACACTTTTCCTCATGAACTTTATGGATGTTATGGTTTGATCTTTTATAAATAAGAATGATAGTTGTACCCCTCTGAGTGTGAATCACGTGCCATCTGCGTGCATATCTGGGCTTTTTGCAAGTTTCGCCCCATACTTTTTACATGTGTTATTTATTGGGTGAAAACTTTTCTAAAATTGCAACTAGGTCCCTATGTGATGTGACTCTTTTATTGGCTAAATAAAATAACAAATTAACTCCAAAAATCGTGAAATTTAAATACATGGCTCCTGCCACTGTGTACAAATTTCATTAATTTTTTGGGACATTTTTGTTTTCATTTTATTTTTTTAAAAATTCAAAAACTATTATTTTTATCATTTTCTAACTTTAAAACAAACTAAAAATATTAAAAAGTCCCCAAAAATCCTAAAAAAATTAATTTGTATTTGTTTTGTTGCCTTTTTATTCCTGTGCAATTTTCGTGGCTTTCTGATATATAAAACCCTAAAAATCTAAAAACCCTAAAAAATTATAAAAATCGTTAAAAATTCTTAAAAATTCAAAAAAAATATAATATCTTTTTCTGTAGTTAGCTTTTCATTTAAAGTTTTTCATAAAATTATTGTTAGATTCTTCTTTTATATTTTTAAATAGACTTTCAAATCTGGCTGTAAAGTAGCTTTTATTTTTAGCCTTCTTTTATTTTTAGAAAATTCATTAAAAATTATAAAAATCAGAGAAAATTACCAAAACCACTTGAAAAATCCTAAAATCTAAAAATATTTTTATATTAATTTTCTGATTTGTTTTTGTGTGTTGAATAATTTGTTGATTGTGATCTTTTGAGTTTTCTTTTATAATTTCTTTATAATTAAAATAACAAAAAATTAAAAAAAAACCTAAAATTCACCAAAAATATTTGTTTTATTTTATTTTTGATTTTAGACTACTTTGTAGGCCTCTAGCCAATCCGTGCTCCTTGAGTTCGACCCTGGTCGCTATACTGGGTTAAATAAAATATCAAGACCGCTATTTGAGCTTTGTGTTTGATTTTCTTTATTTGGTGGTCTTCTTTTCTTGATTGACCTAGCCTTGCGATTCGGGTCGCAACGACCCTGATTTTTATCCTCACTCGGATAGCAAAGGGTTTTCCTCGGGTCATCACGGACCTCTCATAGATGCTTGATTAAATCAAGGTCGCAAATCTAATCTTCTCATTACATCTAAATCAGATCAATGTCCAATATTTGGACCAAGATCGGATCACTTCTCTACTGAGAGGAGTCATTAAAATCTAGATCCGTTACATCACTCCATAGGAATGGAAGCGTCATGGTTATACAATCATTTATGATCACATCACCCTCAAGTATTCCTAATACATGTGCATCCTGCATACTGGAAGACCCAGATTAAACCCTAAGTATTAGATCAATTTTACACTATCTACTTCAGAGTTTTATCATCAAGTTTCTTATTCGATCATTGGGAGTCAGTATCGATCATATGCTTTCCAAAAGCATATATCATACCCAGGTATTGATCATATACTTTTCCAAAAGAGTATATCAAACCTACAAATTCAGTCAAGCTTCCAAAGCAAGACGACCGTGCACGGAATTTGATCTTCTCAATATCTCATGAGTGAGCTCGTGTCTTCCGGTTCAGTAATGAGCATGTATGATCCCTTTAAGAGATCGTATTACTCATATGCCCTTGCATGCACACCAGCGCGGCGGTGTATAGACCTTGATTAGGTCATCAACCTATTGGTCTACCAAATGTGCATACTCAGACATACAGTAACACATCTGTCTCCGGTTAGAGGATTCGTGCCTATACTGTGACAACATATGACATAGAACTTTGATTATCTCGATCTCACTGAGACAACACTTTGACCTAACTTATCTAATGCCTCCGAATCTCTATTCCTATGCAGAGTACCTGCATCAAGAGGTCGGTTAGATATCAGCTTATCGAGAAAGGAATGCCATCTCCTTCTCAAGCTGGAGATCATCTCTTAATAATCATTTGATGGTGCTTTATGAGTCCTCAATCTAACTCTTTAGATATTCATCCAAGCACCAACCTCTATGATTTAATAATTGAATCAAAGATGATCATTAAGATAGCCATGATACATAACCCTAATTGTACTAAGGAACCTATTATGCAAATTAGTTATTCTTCATTTCAGATCATGGAATGATATTTGCAATAAAATTTATTGCATAATGGCTCGTCATGGTCTCGCATGTCCAATAAGGTTTACAAGTTGAAGCGTTGGTTGTGATCGAGTCTCTAAACGAAGAGACCTTCTATCTCAAGTCTGATCCAACGGAGGAGACACTTGCGAGCGCGTTGATCAGACGCGTGTTCCTCGCAATTCATGTTGATGATCTAAGCGACAAATCTCCTGATCTCATCACATGAGATCCGGTGTCTTGTTCAAGAGTGAGGCACTCCGAAGGAGATGGAGATCCATGAGTAGATGATCCGGCAACATAACGACGATGTAGTGGCGATGGCAACTCTCTCTTAGGTTCCATGGTGGACGACCAAATGAGAGAGAGGGAGAGAGACTTATAGTGTAGAGAGAGGGAGAGAGAAATTATTTGATGTAACTTGAAGAGCAAGGGGTGTCTCTTCTTATATAGTATTTTGGGATCCATGGACAACACAAACCAATGGATGAGATTGATTTGTGTTTTTTTCAATGGCCATGATTTGTTGTAAAAAGTACAACAATAAATAATTTAAATTAAATTAATATATATATCGATAAATCAATATAATTAATTTCAAATTAAATTAATTAATTAATCTTGGAGATAATGAGAAGATTGACCTTATCCCCTAAAAGGGGGACAAACTATCTCCTCAATATTTCATGAGATCTCATTATTTCATGAGATTTCATTATCTCATGATATCTCCAAGATTTACAACAACACTTGTTGTAAATTATTTCACAAAAGTAATTCATAATTATCCTGTGAATATTGCAATCATGCCATTGGAAAAATGCGAATCACATTCACATCCCAAAATAGAATGTAAATTATATTTTCAATTAATTATCCAACGTGAATCCAACTCACATCAATAATTAATTAACAAATATAAATTACAATAGGTTCTCTCTTATATATTAAAAATCATATTTATAATATATGTATTATTAATATGGGCAATGCTATCCGTGTTATTGATGTCCATGACAATTAAATCACATTTAATCATCTTAGATCTCTATTCTCATGTGCCCAAATAATATGAATCACATTAACATTATTCACGTCTTTGATAATTAAATCATATTTAATTATCTTAGATAAATACCTTATAATATGAATCAAATTCAGATTATTCATGATAATTAAATCACATTTAATTATCAATTTTCTCAATGCTCGGATACATATATCAACAATGAAAGTATCCTGAGCTCTTTCAAGGATAATGTGCTTTCACCGCGGATACTTGGAGATAAGGACAGGGCAATTGTATTGTTCCACGTATAATGACTTGGATATTGAGATAAAATCTGAAATCCAGATCTTGCGGACCTCTCATAGATGCTTGATTAAATCAAGACCGCAAATCTAATCTTCACATTGTATCTAAATCATTTTCAGATCAAGGTCCAACATTTGGACTAAGATCAGATTACTTCTCTATGGAGGAGTGACTAAAATCCAGACATGTTTCATCACTCCCTCAGAATGAAAGTGTCATGGTTATACAATTGTTTATGATCACATCACCCCAGGTATTCCCAATACATGTACATCCTGCATACTGGAAGACCCAATAAACCTGAAGTATTAGATCAATTTTACTCTATCTACTTCAGGGATTTATCATTAAGTTTCTCATTTGACTATTGGGAGTTGGTATGGATCATATACTTTCCAAAAGCACATCATACCCAGGTATTGATCATGTGCTTTCCAAAGGCATATATCAAACCTACAAATTCAGTCAAGCTTCCAAAGCAAGACGTCCGTGTACGGAAATTGATTCTTCCAATATCTCATGACTGAGCACATGTCTTCTTGTTCAGTAATGAACATGTATGATCCCTTTGAGAGATCGTATTTTTCATATGCCCTTGCATGTACACCAGTGCACCGGTTTATAGACCTTGGTTAGGTCATCAACATATTGGTCTGTCAAATGTACATACTCAGACATATAGTAACACATATGTCTCCGGTTAGAGGGTGCGTGGCTATATCTTGACAACATACGACATAGGTCTTTGGTTATCTTGATCTCGTTAAGTCATTCCTTTGACCTAACTTATCTAACACCTATGAATCTCTATTCCTATGCAGAGGACTTGCATCAAGAGGTCGGTTAGATATCAACCTTTTGAGAAAGGATTGCCATCTCCTTCTCAGGCTGGAGATCATCTCTTAATAATCATTTGAAGGTGCTTGATGAGTCCTCAATATAACTCTTTAGATATTCTCGAAGCATTAGCATCTATGATTCAATAATTGAATCAATGAAAAACATTCACCTGATGAGAAAATAACCGAATCTATAAAAGGGACAGAATAAATCACAGTTGTTGTATCGACCTGGTGAGTTCTACCAGAAAATATTAATTTTTAGTTAATCTAATTATTATTTTTTTTATTTATACTCCTAAACTTAAGTGTATAGCGGTTAAGCACGTGAGTGTCGAACTTGATGACACCCCAGGCAACTCAGGTTAAGTAATATCTACAGGTCATTGCGACCCGAATCACGAGGTGTGATCAATCAAGAAAAATCAAGACCCCACAAAGAAATCAATCAAGCTCAAAATCAATCAAATGTCATCCGTCTTCGCTATTTATTTAACCTGGTATAACGACCAGAGTCGAACACAAGGAGCACTAGTAAAACCTACGAAGTACTCCTAATCAAAAAATAAAAGGAATATTTTTGTGGTTTTTAATTTGCAAATTTTCTATAATTTCTAATGAGAAAACATATCATAAGATCAAGGTGAAAACAAGCTTTAACAATTTTTATGAAGACAAAAAATACTCAAAAAAAAACCGAAATAATTTTTTTGTGTATTTTTCAAATATGTAGATGTTTTTGGTAATTTTGTGATATTTCTCTAATTTTATATGATTTTATAAAAACAAAATAAAATCAAAACAGGAAAACAATGTATAGCTTGGATCAAAAGGCAAATTTAAAATATTAAAAGTACCCAAATGTCCTAGTTATGATTTTTATGACAACGTAAATAAAAAGACCTAACTGCATCAACTGAAATCCTATTTTTTATTTTTGTAGAATTTTTAATGATTTTATAAGATTTTTAGTCTTTTGTGATTTTTAGGGTTTTTATAAAAGATAATACAACAAAAATTGTATTGGAATTAAAGCATACAAAATCAAGCAACTACTAATTTTTTTGGAATTTTTAAAGGAATTTTTGTATTTTTTACTTATTTTCTAAAATATATAGGACACTTTTTAGGGGTTTTTGGTTTTTAGAAAATATCAAATAAAACTAAATCAGGTCATAAAAATTACCATAAATATTACATTTAGGAGCTAATTGTAATTTTTACAGAATTTTTGGAGCTGATTTGGAATTTATTTGATTAAAAACAAAGCACATAACAAGCAGGGACCTAATTGCAATTATTAGAAAGTTTCAAGCCAAAAACGGACACACGTAAAAGACAAGGCCTAATCGACAAAAATCCCAGAGCAGCACACATACTACACATGACACAGGCACAGAGGGGTACAAGTGCAAATGCTAAAAAGTTCACATTTAAAACAAAACATTCATTAAGCACGGGGAGTACAATGCAAATAAACTAGCCAGGCACGTGGAGATACACGTGAGTTCAGTTAAACATGACTAAAATGAAAATATTAAAAGTTCGAGGTCCAAACTATAAATTAATTAAACTACAACTTTATTTCGGGGACGAAATAGCTACGCATGAAAGTGCGAGGGTAAAAGTGAAATATACCCATGCCAGGGCACGTGGCGCACACGAGAGTGGTCGTGGATGAACGACTCTGATCTCTACTGGAGCAGATCTAATGGTGCAGGGAATGTCCCCCTACATGCGGTCAGATGCGTCTGATCTGACGGCTGAAAAGCTACGATGGTCGACGGCTGGGATCTAATCTGGTGGACGAAGGTCGATCCGACGGTGGACAAGGATGCCGGAAGAATAGCTCCTGAGCGAGCTTCAATCGGATGCTGGCGGCGATACACTGGTCCGATGAGCGCCCAAAGAGATCCACTAGCTTCGTGGAAGCATGACGCAACTGGCTGGAGGGTTTGATGGAGGTGGGTGCGGCCGGATGGTCGTGGCGATGGCTGACCACATGGGGGTGCTCTGCCTGAGCAAATGGGAGCTCGGCAGGGGTTCCTCGCATGCTGGGGCACCTGCAATGCGAAGCTAGGACTCGGGGCGAAGCTCCGGTCTGGGTTGTTGATGCTAAAAGGGAAAGAAGCAGTGGTGAGGCGGATGGTTGATCTCCGGCGAATGCGAGGGAGGGAGACCGAGCCTAATCTCAACCCGATGGTTGAGTTGTCAGGTGAACATGTTGCGGGAGAAGATGAAGGGTGATGCGGTGCGTCGATCTGAACGGATGGTTTGGATATCGAGGCTCCGACCGGCTGGTCGGAGCAAGTGAACGGGCGACGGAGCGAAAGTTAAAGAATGAATAAAAAAGCGAGCAGCAAGGGATAGAATGGATACCTGAAGATCTAGGAGGACTTCTGAGCTCCAAGCGAAGATGGCTGACAGGGTAATAGCCTCGACCTCGCTACGGAAGGCGGGGAGGCTAGATGCGGGGGCGCTCGCCGGCAACGTAGTTGAGCTATGGCTCCTGACCACCAAACTCCAATCCGAGGGGTTCCTTTGGTAGCTGTCACTAAACCTGAGGTGTCTAGGGCTAGAAGAAGGGGCGAGGAATGAGATAGGGCTCCTGGGAGGCAGAAGAGATGCTATATTGGAAGCTCGAGGGTCTAGAAGGATCGACGAAAAGTGCAAAACCTGAGAGTGATCTGTATCATCCAAGGGACCAGCGAAGATGACGGATGTACGAGGTTTATCGGGTCCAAGTTTAGAGGCAAACGGAGCTTGGAGGTGGGCTGGAGAAAATCAAGAAACAGGTCCGACGAACACAATCCGGGTTTGACCCGGGAAGGGGGAGATGTTGACCGGTGGTCAACGTCTAAGCTAGACCAATCAGAAAATCTGATTTTACAAAAAAGTATAAAATTAATAAAAAATAGTAAATGGCTTTAAAATAAAAAGTGTATAAAATAAAAAATATTTACTATTTTTCAAACTATTTTTTGTGATTTTTAATTATTTTTATGAAAAATAAATTAATCTCTATACAATATAATGTATTATATGCAGGTATAATATACCTATAAAATTTGTATAATTAATTTTATTTTGTTATTTTTACACAAATACTCCTATTTTATGTTTTATTTATTTACAACATATTTTTAGGAGTATAAAGTAAATTTTATTTTATGGGTTATGTACAATTTCGAAATATATTGGGGATGATATCCATATACATGTGTTCTGTATAAGAAGGATTTCTTTCTTATTTTTATTTTACTTTTTTGATTTTTATTTTATTTTTGTTTTATTTTTAGGATTATATAGAAGGAGGTAGTGATAATATTTTATTTTTATTTTTATCAGAAATAATTATAAGAAATATGTACAAAATAGAGAAGGTCCTATCTCTCTCTACTTATTATATTTTGGCGATCAGGTTAAGGCATTACCTTCTCTTGGGGTTCGAGTCACTCTGTATTTATTCTAAATAGCTCCTTCCTTTTTATTTTCCTTTATTCTTTTATTTTTGCAAAAATACATACTAAATATACAAAGTTAACATATGCATGATGAATGCTAATTTATTGTATTTACACCTATTTACATGATGCTTTGCCAAGATAAATAACTAAAATAAAAGAATAAAGAGTGAGAATTAGAGATTCATCACCCCCTACACTTTACCTTTGTTAGCCCCTTAGCAAACACTTATTTGAAAAAGAAGTGAAAAAGAGAAGAAAAGAAAAAGAAGGAGAATCAAGGTTGATTATTAAAGAGCTCGATCAGACCTTTGGATTATTAGTTTGTCGGAACCTTATTTAAACCTAGGTTTAAGAATCAACAACCTCTAGTTCAACCAATCTATGGTCAAGACTCCTTAATAATCCCGATCAGAACAAGTCTACATACACAAACTCTAATGACCATGAATCTTTTCTTGTTTGGTGTAAGTGATATGTAGCTCCCCACCTCAGAAATGATAAGGCAACAACCTCCCTCAATAAGGTAACTCTAATGCCCTAGTCTAGCAGCTCTCTCCTCGAGAGTGGGGTATTCCCTTCTAAGTACAAGTTCAACTGCTTCAAGAAGAGGGGGAAAGAAGAGAATGGATCGTGGTCAGTGTAGCCATGTATCCCTGGGAGCCCAACCAGTGTAGCTAAGTCTCCCACTGCAAGCTTCATGAGATGAGAAGGTGTATTATAAGCTTTGCTTTATTTGTATATATACACTTCGGCAAGTATTTTATTTTCTATCAGACCCGCCACTTTTTTTGGGAGTTTTTCTTTCTTTTGCACATATTTTTTTATGTGCATATGTACAACATATCTACATGGTGCAGCATATATACATAAGGACTTTTTCTTCTTGAGCCAATAGACTATCCCTCTTTTGAAGCATTATCGCAACCCACAACTCCTGTCTTTAGACCTCAACACTACCATACCAAGTTGAGGCGCACTTCCTTCCCTAAAAGAAGACAAGAGGTTCCTCCTATAAGTACTACCCCCGTATGCTACCCCAAGCCAAAGGAAACTGCCTTCTTACCACCTCATTTGTGTGGAGCTGAGTGTAAAGTGTTGATCAAAGTAAAGACATTGTCTGTGAGAGTCATGTGTGCATTGTTAAGTGTTCTACTTAGGCTCATCAAGATGACATGTGATCATAGCCTAGTGGACTCAAAGAATTAAGTCACTAATGGACCTGAAAATTCTTAACCTCAAATCATATAAGGTTCCTCTTAGAATTAGGTGGATTAAGGTCTTAACCAAGCTCCATTTTCCAATTTAATTCTAGACTAGTTAAAATGTCAACTATGATTCAGAAGAATATACAAGTATATACAAAAGTCTTTTATGCAAAGTTTTTGAAAATGTGATTTTTTTTGAAAATGTTTGAATACATGCATGAATGCAGAAGTTTTGCAAAATATTTACAAACATTTACACACGAGTTTTTGCAAACTTTTATTTTTCAAACATTTTACAAAAATTTTGTACTAATACATAGTTTTGATACAAAAGTACTTACAAACTTTTTAGAAATAAAACATTTTTACAAACATTTGTACAAAATTAATTTTTAGAAATAGCTTAGTATGTGCAAGAAAGGATTTTATGTACAAGAAAATTTTTAAAATTACTGTGATTTTTAGGTTATGGATTTTAGCCATTTTATTTATTTACACACTCACTCAAAGTACGAGTTATGGCTAAAGTATATATGCAATATATACGACACCCCCTATACTTAGCTCGAACGATGTCCTCAGAGTGAACAAAGAGCGATGAAGAAGACATAACTCATGCTTAGTGTAGGAAAGTGAAAAGAAATGTTATACTACAATGACTAATAGAAAGAAGAGATCTCGGTGATTCCCCCTACACTTAGGATCAAGTAATCCTAAGTATGGCAGACTGTACACAAAGGGAAAACTGAGTGAGAAAATGTACAGGGTCTACTTCCCCTATACTTAGGGTAAAATATCCCTAAGTATAGGCAACAAAACAGACCCCCTATACTTAGGTAAAGCACATCCTAAGTATAACATAATCACATGATGCAGATGGGATGTTAGACTAAAGAATGAGATTATATGGACATCTGGATCTATACAAGGCGGGAGACAGTGATAATTAGGCACGAGATGCAACTGATGTGAGTCAAAGACCACATCTCATGCAAAATGAATCGGGGCGACGTCAACGATCAGCGACTCATGATCTAGATATGATTTGCGGTGCTGACCGTTAACACGAAAGGTGGACTCAGATGACATTTCAGATATGTCGATATTACCATTGTCATGCACCTTCGG
Source organism: Ottelia alismoides (assembly GCA_037367405.1). Lineage (NCBI taxonomy): Eukaryota > Viridiplantae > Streptophyta > Magnoliopsida > Alismatales > Hydrocharitaceae > Ottelia > Ottelia alismoides. The sequence goes on along the minus strand of JAZKJV010004536.1, from coordinate 76,288 downwards.
ATCAGGTATGGTCCCTTCCACTTACTCTGTAACTTCCCTGGAAATAATCTAAGCCTGGCATCAAACAACCATACTCTCTAATCTGGCTCAAACTGTTTATGGCTAATATGAGAATCATGCCATATCTTTACTCGCTCCTTATACTCTAGGCTGTTTGAAAAGGCTGTGTCTCTACCCCATCCAGGGCTGCCAATTCTGCCTTCCTTTGATCACATATACTCCCTGGATCCAATAATATGTCAGTGACAACCCAAAGTGACATGCTTAATCTCAACAGGTAAATGACAGGGCTTGCCATAAACGAGATGAAAGGGATATGTACCCAAAGGAGTCTTGAAGGAAGTTTGATATGCCCACAAGACCGAGTCCAAAAGTTGTGACCAATCCTTTCAGTTTGGGCAGACTACCTTCTGCAGTATCGCCTTGATCTCCCTGTTCGATACTTCAGCAAGACCATTGGTCTGAGGATGGTATGGAGTGGAAACTCGATGGTCTATTTTGAACTCGTTAGCAAGGGACTTTACCTTATCGTTGATAAAGTGAGACCCTCATCAGATATCAATACTCTAGGTACCCCGAACCGTGAAATGATATTCTTCCTCAAAAATTTGCAAATAATCTTTGCATCTACGGTTCGGGCAGGTATGGCCTCAACCCAACGACTCACATAATCACCAACCAACAGAATGTACTCAAATCCCTGACTCTTAGGGAATGGACCCATGAAATCGATGCCCCAAGTGTCAAAAACCTCACAGAAGGGAATGGGCTGCATCGGCATCATATCATGCTATCCATAGGTGCCCATCCTCTAACAATCAGTACATCTCTTCACGAATTCATCAGAATCCTTGAAGAGGGTAGGCCACCATAGGCCAGATTAGAGCACTTTCTGTATTGTTCTCCTCCGAGGATGATGTCCTCCTGCCTCAAGCTTGTGGCAGTATGTGAGGACACTGTGATGCTCCTCCTGATGAATGCACCGACGGAAGATGCTATCCCCTCCTTCATGGTATAGGATGAGATCCTCCTAATGGTACGACTTGGCCTTCGCAAAGAAGGTCTTAAGTCGCTGCCCGGGCCAACCTTGTGGAACTTTCTTGGCGAAAAGATAATTTACAATGTCGGCGTACCATGGGAGCGAGGCGATAGCAAGGATCACCTCATCTGGGAAGGTCTATGTAATAGGATCAGTCTGCTTAGATTCCTCAAGATTTTCCAAATGAGAGAGATGATACTCCAGCATATTCTTGACTCCAGGTTTATCCTTAATCTCAATATCAAATTCCTGGAGTAGAAGGATCCATCTAGTCAGTCTCGCTTTGGCATTCTTCTTTTCCATGAGCTACCTGATGGCAGTATGATCAGTAAAGATAAGTCACTTTGGATCCCGGAATATATGATCGAAATTTGTCCAAGGCAAAAACTACGGCTAGCATCTCTTTCTCCGTAAATAGTGTAGTTCCGTTATGCGGCATCCAATGTACAGCTAGCATAGTGAATTGTAAATGGTATTCCATCCCTCCTTTGTCCTAGCACGACCCCTACGGCAAAATCGGAGGTTTCCGTCATGATCTCGAATGGGAGAGACCAATCAGGCGACTGAAGGACAGGAGCCTCGACAACTAAGCTCTTGAGAGTTTCAAATGATGCACACTTATCATATACAATGAACTCAGTGTCTTTCATCAGCAGATCAGTTAACGGTCGGGCAATCCTGCTGAAGTCGTGAATGAAACACCAGTAGAAACTGACATGCCCCAGAAAAGATCGTAACTGCCGCAAGTTGGATGGCGTATTGAGTTTCCTAATTATATCCACCTTGGCCGGATCAACCTCCATGCCCTTGTTGGAGATGATATGACCAAGCATTGTCCCATGAGTCACCATGAACCTCTATGAAGCACTGAAGAACGCGGTCTAGGCAATGCTTTATCCTGGGAGAAGACAAGACAATCAAGACAAGATGAACCTCCAACAAGGGCAAGACAAGACAAGATGAACCCCTATGCAGAGCTGAAGAACGCGGTCTAGGCAATCAAGACAAGCATCAAACCCATCGTTGTAAACCGAAAAGTCATCCATGGAGACCTCTAAACAGTCACCCACCATGTTTGAGAAAATGGACAACAAGCACCTTTGGAATGTCGCCGGGATGTTACATAGACCAAAGGGCATTTGCCTGAAAGCATAAGCCCCAACGGATAGGTGAATGTCATTTTATCCTAGTCTTCAGGCACTGTGGCCACCTAATTGTAGCCGGAGTACCCATCGAGAAAACAGTAATGACTCTTCCCGGCTAGCCTCTCTATAATATGATCAATAAAGGGTAGCGAGAAATGATCCTTCTTGGTGGCATGATTAAATCTTCTGTAATCCACACAGACCCTCCAAGAAGTGGGTACCCGGGTAGCTATCTCCTCTCCAGACTCACTCATAACTATAGTGATGCCCGTCTTTTTGGGCACTACATGTAATGTACTAACCCACTTGGAGATGGAGATGGGGTAGATAAAAACGGCGCTCCACCATTTCGATATTTCCTTCATTACCACCTCTCGAAGATTCGGGTTCAGCTGTCGCTGGAACTCACACGACGGCTTCGTGTCCAACTCGAGATAGATATGGTGACAGCACAGGGCCGGACTTATCCCATGGAGATCAGCTACACTCCATCCTATCACCTTGCGATTCCTTTCAAGAACCTCCATCAAACGAGATTCTTGTTCTCCAGTCAAATCTGCTGAGATAATGACTGGGTACATCTCATGCTCACTCACAAGGAATCTATACTTTAGCGACTGCAGCAAAGGCTTCAATTTAGGACAACTGGGAGCTGGCAAATATGGACTCTGAAAGGTCTGAGTAAATGCAACCAGATCTAAATGGGAGAACTCTCACTGATCATACAAAATTGGTGAAGGCTGCCCTACTGGTGTGTATGCACTCGGTGTTGGCACGGTCTCCACCCTAGCTGTTGGCTCTGTGGAAATCAGACAAGGTAATAAATCGTCAAACTCTGACCATTCTATGTCTGAATCCTAGGGATCTGAATCGGAATCACAAGATATAAAATCTGCTTCGTTGTCCTGAACGCAGTCGCCAACCTAAAAATGTCCTCGTTTAAGAGTGTGCTCTCTGAACTCTCCTCTGATGGAAACTGCAAATCTACGACATCTGAAGGTAAGAGAAGGGCTCGTGAAACAGGATCAGACCAAACGGTTTCATCATCAGTGATCACAAAGTCGCAGTCCTGGTGGACATCTCACTCTGCCTCTGTCGTATGGTCTGTGTCACTACACTGCTCCGAGCAAGCTGAATATCGCGCTCTAGTTTCGTCAATCATCTCTAGTTGTATACTCTTGCCCTCGACATGAAAGTATACCTTCCCACTATCATGGTCGGACAACGCCTTGGCTTTGGCTAAGAATGGTCGTCCTAAAATGATGGGGTATCGATCACAGATTTAGGGATCTCCATGTCCAACACAACAAAGTCTACGGGAAATTTCAAGCCCTGAATTGTGAAAACCACATCCTTTAACAACCCCTTCGGCCTCTTGACAGATCTATCAGCAAACATAAGGACTATCCTGCTTTGTCGAAGAGGGCCAAACTCGAATCGATCAAGTAAGGCCGTCGGAAGGAGGTTGATTGAAGAGCCGTTATCTAATAAAGTACGATCAAATCTCTGCTCATGAATGTGACATATGATATAGGGAGCTCCTGCATCTGGCCTCTTGGCTGGCAGACGCATCTGAATGGCGAAGCAGGTGGCACGGGTCAACACATGGATTTCTACCCGATGGTTCCTCTTCTTCCTGCGGATAGTGGTCTTCTCTCTCAAATTCTTCTAAAATAGAGGGATGTGATCAAGTGCCTTCTGTAGAGTCAGCTGGATATAGAATCTATCAATCATTTGCTGGCCGAACTCTAACTGCTAATCTTTTTTTGGATTTTCTTTTTTATTCCCCTTCGCCAAGCGGAGTGCTTGAGGGAAGGGGATGGCTGGGCCCTCCTTAGATAGAGGGCCAGGAACAGGTTTCTGCTGCTGAGAGGGAACTCGAAGAAGATAAAGAAACCTTTCCTTTATTAATTTTTTTGTTCTTTTTCATATAGCCCCCGGGTACAAGAACTGGAGGTGACACAACTGGAATGTAAGGGGTAGCCTCAGTATCACCCACAGCATCAGGTGTTGCAGCATCAACACCGCACTCTGGCTCAGCATCTGAAAATCTGGTGGCGTCAGTACCACCCTCTACATCTGGAGAAGCGACAGCCTCAGTACAGCCGGCTGAATCAACGTCCTTGGTGGCTTTAGCACCACCGTCACCATCATCATCAGCGGCATCAGCACCGCTACCCTCCTTGGCTGGCGCTCCTGGCTCCTTGTGGTGTTGTCACTCATAAGAGACATCGTCGGATGGCATCCTACCGCTCCTAAGTATAACAAAGTCGACATAAAATTTAAATGAAGCAATATCACCCAATAAATGACTAGGAGTTGTGATCTCTGTGAACTGTACCTGCTCAGATTTTCTTTTTAGGTTATTTGAGTTGGGCTCGATCTGAGTGGGTATGGCGGCCTTTCCCTTGATGATCTCCCTCATCTCCTGGCGGAACTTGTCCTTCTCCCGCCTAAATGTGGCCTGTTGATCTGAGAGTAGGCAGGCTAGATCGTCAAGTACTGGGTTCTAATAGGCTGGCTCATGAGAACCGGGCGGATTGCCTCACTAAAAGGGAGGCGACTGCTGGAAGTGATGAGGGGGAGGCTGAGAATACTGCTGTTGAGGCTGGCTGGTGGTGCTGCCTCCACTGCTGTCCCTGCTGCTAGGGACGAGGACCTTGCTGGAAATGCTGTTGTGGCTGGTGAGACAATTGGGGCTGCTGCTGCAACTGCTGGCCAAACTGTCCACCCTGAGCTGGAGGCTGCTGTTGGGATAAGGCACCTCCAGTCGACCACCAGAATCCGGGATGATCTCGACAGATCCCGGGCTGTTGTCGGTCGTACCAAATCCCATTGACTTCCATCAACGGCTCTTGTTCGTAGGGGGATGGAGGAAGTTCAGTGGCTGATCCTGTTGATACACCACCATATGAGGGTCCTGAGATGGTGGTGGCTGAGAACACTGGTGCTGCAGTTGCTATTATGACCCTGCCTGGACGTGGTGAACCTGATGAAGCAGGGCAGAGTGCTGGGATGAGTTGCTGCTAGGATCAGCCCGTGACCTGGGACGGGACTGAGAAGCCGTCTGTGCCTCCTGGAGACACATGATATGGGTCTTCAGGTCACTCAAAGTCTGTGCCAAATGATCGATCTGAGTCATGCCCTGGCACTTCTTCTTCTCAATAATCTCGATGCGGTCCAGCTTCTCGTTTTTGATACCCATATCAGCTGCCGACGACTCTGCATGTGCTGCGATTGCTACAAAAGAAGAGGTAGATGGACCTGCATCAACCCGTGCTATTCTCTGACAGGATATGGTATGGGGTGAGGGCTTCCCCTGAGTGTAGAGCCGGGTCTGGGACACCACTGTATATTTCTCGACCATCTCCTCATGGATGGCCTAAACATGGTCTTCGTCTTTGGTAAAATAGGAGCCCCCACAAGAAGCATTCACTAGCTCCTGCAGCTCCGATGTCAGCCCGCAAAAGAAGCTCTGTACTATATTGGGCTTGGAGATGTCGTGATGTGGAGACCGATCGATAAACTCATGGAATCGATCCCACGCCTCATGGAATTGCTCATTGGGGATCATGGAGAAATTGTTGATGAGAGCACGTGCTACATTCGTCCATCCGAGTGGATAGTACTTGTTCAAGTACTTAGTCCGGAGTTGTTCCCACGAAGTGACATATCGGGGAGAGCAAGAAAGGAAAGAAATTGAACCCCTTTTCCTTTTCGGGTACTAAGAGTCCTCTCACTACCAACCAGAAGACTCTGGCTGGGTCTTGCCGGTATCAACAACGAGAATCAAGCCCAATGGAAACAGCAACTAACTATGGCTCTTGGCCCAGACAAGGTCCTAGGCATAGGGGAGATCAGAGGGAAGGCCTAGACGACGAGGCCCGTCCTGGGCTGCAATAAGTAGATCGAGAGGTCGTTCCGCCCCTTGTCCCCTAAGATGGGTAATATGTTCTCATAGAATTCTTACTTGAATATCACTTCTAAATCAATAGGGCAGGGATGGCGAGCGATCCCAGTCCGCGGCAGAGAACAAGACAGCAAGCGAGCCTTTGTTCGCTTCTTCTCCACCAAGCACGGAAGTTTCAGGATAACTGTAGGTCGGTGGCTACCTAAGGAAACTCCGATTCGATCCGCCCCCCGGCAGGGAGGCTTCTACCTCATCCCGATCACAAGGGGAGGTTCACCATGATGAGGGGTCAGAATTCGATCCGTTCCGGAAATCCTTCATTGGCTAAACAATTATTTGGGTATGCAATTTTGGGCTTTGCTCTAACCGAAGCCATTGCATTGTTTGCCTCAATGATGGCATTTTTAATCTCATTCGTCTTTTAATTTGAGGAACTCCATATTAGTCAGAAACTTATGGGGCCCTACGAGATTCTCTTCTCGGTCGAAGAAATGAAGACCTAAGGGAGGCTCTGTTCCATTGCTGAAACAGGGGAAGGGGAGTGGTGAGGTGGGCCCCTTCAAAGAAATATGAGGCCCACTGGCCGGCGTCGACTTTGACATTCCGTAAGCAACTCCGTGCTCCAGACGGGGGAAATGAAAGCAGAAACTAATGAAACAAGACTCTCTCTTCCCTCCCACATGTTCAATCTTTTTTTAGCGGTTTTCCCAGAGATCTTTCTCATTAACGCTACCTTCATTTTGCTCATTCATGGAGTTGTATTTAGTACCTCTAAGAAGGATGATTATCCACCGTTAGTCAGTAATGTGGGTTGGCTTGGATTACTTAGTGTTGCGCGCCTAGGAGGGCAGCGCGCTTGGGGATGCGGAGGAGCTCGTCTCGTTCCTACTCCCTAACCTAATGCGGCCGGACCGCAGGGAACCGTAGCATGGGGGGACGTCCTCATCCTTTAGCCGCCGCAAGGCTGGCTAATCGTACGCAGCGGAACGAACCTGGTTCTGAAAGGCACATGAGTCCGAACGCTATTATGAATGTACGACCGACACTACACTACGTAGGTACCTGTGCAGGTGAGGCGTCGGTCGGTCCTAGAAATGGCGGCAGCGGCGCAAGGTAGACCGGACGTGCTGCTACCTAGGGATCACCAGTCTTTCGCTCTATAGGGATCTCGGGGGGGCATAGCACAATTCTTCTTGGAGGAGGGTTGGTTTGCCCAGGTGACTGATCCTGCCATAATGTACTCCTACCTATTCTATTGCACCGGCAACCGAAGTCGAACATAGGACTCACTTCATGCGTTCAGGGACAGGAGGAAAGAAAGGGCGGTAGATGATAATGAGAAAGGGCTAAGCGTCTGGACGGGCGGGCTGAATGGATAAGCGAATATCTAATGCTGGACGATTAGGGTGATTGAGACCTCATAATAGCTGGTTGCTCTTCCTATAAAACCGTCCGAGAACAAGATGTCACAGAGGCTTTTTTATAGTCTTGTCAGGAACATCAGAAATGCAAGGGAGGGGCGCTACTAGGCCTGAACCTTGACGACCTCACTGACAACCAACTGACGTTGTGGGTAACCTCACTCACTGACTTCTCTGTGTCTGCTGCTCCATTAGTAGTTCTTCAGGCTCCAGTTCCGTGTTTAAGGTTTGCTTGCTCCCCACGTCCTTCCCTTGTGGGCCTACCACTACTCGTCTTTCTTGATGCTCATCTCGCACGGCTCCTAGGCAGCAGCACGCGTCTTTATAAGACCTACTACCTCTAAAGGCGGAGGAGAAGACGGACGGGACTACTATTATCTGAATGACATTATACTCGTCGTGGTCTCTGTCTCTGAAGGACGCTCAGGCATCAACTTCTGCGGAACTCTTTATGTACACAAATGGAGATAGAGATGCATGATCAGTAGAGGGATTTGCCGCTCATACTTAGTTTGACACGGGGGCTACATCACCTTAGGCTTGGCATTTTTCCGGGCAGATATTTGATTAAGTTTCTTTTTCGCATCACAGTTGGGTCGAGAGCCGAAGAGACTAGAGAGACCATATTTGATAGCCGGCCCTGGAGGGCAGTGACTCCTTGCACAGTATCTGTACGAGGGCTGTGTGGTTCAGATTGGCGGTCACGAGCTGTGTGCCGACCTCTTAGTCCTCGAGATGCGAGACTTTCGACGTGGACGGGAGAATCGCCCAGTCAGAAAAGACAGCTGGGAAAATGAACCAGAAATTCGAATGCAGAGGGGAGCAAACATAGAATAGAATAGATGATTAGTGGGTGCCAGTATTTCTTTAAGTAAGGTCCCATGTGTGAAAAGGGACATAGGCAGATGTTGATATAATAAATCAATGTCATCCCGTGCTATACAATACTATATCTGCAGCAATCAGCCCTGGGGGTTTTCTTTCTTCCCAACTATCATATCCAATATCCGTAATATTTGAGAGAAAGTCAAAGTCTGAGGTCTTGTCTATGAAAGAAGATTGAACTACCGGTCATCAATGGTAAGCTCTCTGCAATACTGACTCTTGGAGTGTCCTCTAGCGGGTTTCAATGGAAGGTAGTGAGGGTTCGCTGTCGATTCCCTTCGATGTCGAGTCGCGACTGAGATTATAGAATCGCCTTGCACCTTTTTCGCGCGCTCTACTCTTAACCATTCTTCAACTTCTTAGGTCTAATTCTTCAACCGGAAATCTCGTTGGAGTCAGACAAAAAGCTAAAGAAAGACCCTGACCCCCACCCTCGAGTCCCCCCTAATTAATGCGGCATTGCGGCCCGGAAAGAGAGACCGACCGATGACTTAGTCTCCTTCTCTGCTTCGACTCAACCACCTAACCTCTCCAAAAGGAGCCTTTTGACCTTAAAGATAATATCTGACTTTCTTGAAAATCTTTAATAAGAGCTTTCTCTTCACCCTTCACCAATCCCTCCTCCTCCCCCTCCCCCGACTTCTTGTTCATCTCCCCTTTTTGATCCCCGGTTCCAAGAAAAGGGTGGGATCCGCCATACACGTCACAGGGGTTAGGGGTGACCAATCCGGTCAGTCAAGAAAAAGGAGAACAAAAAAAGACCTGACATTTCTCCCAAGGCCCCCTATTTCTATATAAAAGACCAGAAAGTGAAGGAGACTGGTAAAGTGGTCGAATCACCTACTTGAATCAGCCTGACTTAGTGGCATCCCTATCTGGGCTGACTGGTTGTGGACTGCGATTTCACATCCTTTTTGAGAATGCTAGTCTCTCACGCATGCCTCCTGCTCTGCATGCTCTATGGTCCGCCTCCTGCTCCCCACCTATCTTGTGAATGAATGCGGAAGCCTCTCTCCTCTGCCTTTTTCCTTTCGGATCTTAGGCACCCCCGGGATGACTTGAAAGCCTCAGTCTCCCCCCCTGGGTCAAGGTGAAGGGAGGGATGTCAGAGTCCTACTTCCTTTGATCTACACAAGGTCTTGTAATAGGGGCAATACAATAAGAGTACTCGACCTGATATCTATGAGGGTTCACAAGCAAGTCTAGCATCCTAGGTCCCGAGATGGTCAGACTGAAGACCGGCAGTGAGTGAGAATCGAAAGTCTCTCACACATGTCTGTGTGCTTTTCTGTCTTCTTCTGCGAGAAATCAGCCCGAGGGTAGGGACCAGACCAGAAGGGAGGGATAGGCCGTGGACGTACGGCCGTCATAGGAGATGATAAAAGACAGGCTTTAGCGATTAGCTGATGCTTAGCACCCAGCTGCAAGAGAGAGCGAGGGCGCGAAAGCGAGCTTATAGCGAAGAAGTCAGACCCACAAAGACCTAGACCTAACAGCACCTAGTGAAGTTTTTTTATATAGTGTCGTTCTACTATTTCTTTCTTGACCCTCATGTCTGATCATCTTTTCCCGGCTAGGGCTCTTCCCGCATAGGACTCGGAGCTCGAAAGTCAAGAACCGCTTTCACCCTCGCTTCTCTACGGCTCCTACCTTCCTCTTCAAGTCAATCAACTACTTTGCTTTGCTCTGAGCCTGAGACAAAGGATGCCGCTCTCTGGCACAGATGCTTTTCAGTCCGATCAATCACACGACCATGCCGCCAGCCGGATATATTTAAAAGGATCAAACTCTACTAGAATTAAAGACTTTGTCATAGGGTCTAAGAAAGATCATCCCCCTATAAATAGAACTGACTATAATTAGGGACTGATTTTCTATATCTCTATTTATTATCTTGATTTTGTTCGCCATTTATATATCATTGTTGTCTCGCACAGTTAGAGAGAACGGCTTCTCCTTTCGACTAGATTTAAGCCTACGTCAAAGCGAATGAGAACCGCTAATAAGAACTCATTTCCTGTGAATTAAGGCGAGTCAGAGGAAGAAAGTGAACTCATCATAGCTAACAACTCGACGCTCGCTTTGACTTGGTACTAAGACAGAGAGAGCCCTAAGCGCTATCTTTACCCAGACTCGGGAATCCGGAAAGAGCCCTAACTATCCAAGAAGACACTCGAAACTCACTCGCACTGGGAATGATCATAGTGAGACCTTTGACCCTCTGGCGATTTCAAGCCAGGGATCCAAGGTTTCGCCTTATCTAATGCTCGGAACTAGCCTGGACTTCGAGAAGTGCTCAGCCAAATGGGAGGGCTTTCGCATCCCGGAAGCACTATATTGATCGGTCGAAAATCAGGAAATTAGTTATAAGCGAATTAGGCAGTTTTCAGAGGGGGTGAGCGGCGGGGTCGAAACTAGACATCAAGTGGAAGTATTTGCCTGCGTCAAGAAGAGCGAGAACCTAGGAGAAAACGATCAAAAAAAAGCACCAAAAGCCCCGAGATCATAGACGGACTCAGACCGAGCGAGTCCCCTTTGTTATATAGGGACTAAGAGTAGACTTGCTTCTTCCTCGCTCTCAGAGCCTTCGGGAGGCTTTGGTCTAGCTTCGCAGCCCTTTCCTCTCCCTTCTCGGGAGGCTTTGGTCTAGCTTCGCAGCTAAGAATTAAGCTGAGTCAGATGTACCCGCACAGAACAGAAGAACTTGTCTTTATAGCCCCCCGCTGGATCAGTCCCCTTTCAGTACATATGGAGCAGAGCACACTGACCACTCGACTGCGTAGCGCGAGAGAGAAAAGCGAAGTAGCGCATCACTCTTTTTTTTCAGAGGAAAGTCTATTGAATTCTAATACTTGATGACCGTGCTCCTGACGCACCATTATAGTTCACTTATGTATGGGCCGAGAGAGGAAGTTCGGGCCGTGCTAAGCCAATTGAGTGCGGAGTCCAAATCACTGTACATCTTCGCACCCCCTTTGACGTTCTAGGCATGAACAGCATTTCTTATACATCCTAGGCGGGCTTTCCAGCTAACCTTATTCCCGGACAAGCGGGAAGCTAAGAGAGTCTCTTCCAAGCGTCAAGCTAAGGGGGCTAGGCCTAGACGAGGAATGAGAGTCTCAGCGGCAAAGCAGGTCTCACAAGCCCTCGAAGAAAGCCTGACGCGGGAATGCATACTAGTCCTTACTTGTCTTAGTCCTAGGAGGAGCTTCATTTCCAATGTAATACAGGGGTTGATCCTCTTATATAGATACCTACTCAACTTAATATATTTGAGAGAAATACCCCCTCCCCCTTCTTTAAAAAAGAACATCATCTTCGTGCACTAGCTGGCTATTCTGACCTTGCCTTCTCAATCCACGAGGCCGGAGCTTTAGGATTCCCATTGTATATCCTAGTACGCGCCTTCCCCCCGTTATGAGATAGTCCTCGGGGACGGGAGGGGCCGTGTTCGGAAGCCCCCGCTTCCCGGCCCTGGAAGGCTTTTATAGTAGCTTGCGGACACGCGGGGACACACCAACCCTTTTCAGTGCTCATTTGCGCGCTACCTCCCCCCTTGTTGGAGTTATTTCGCGATTGACGTTTGATTGCGAATCATTTGATAAATAGGTTTGATTGTACATCTTTTTGATTCGGGTGCCACACTGAATTTCCTGGCATCTCACATGCATTTGCTAAAAAATGCAATGTTCAACATATGACCATACACACTTCTTTCTTATTAATAGCTGCTGAACCCCACTCGTACCTATATAGAGCCACCATCTAACATCTGATTCCGAGTCCTTCATTCGGAATATATAGGCGTCATTATAGGGGAAAGGAGATCTTCGCTCGAATTAGACTGATGTCAGAGGGGTCCCCAAAAGCAAAACCTTTCCTTCCCCGTGAAGTTGACACACAGGGACAACCTCGACTATTATATATGAGGATGAAAAGCATCTCGGAATGGGGGTCGAGAAATATATATTAATAGCGAGACTCCCCCAAATATATAGTGGCCTTCACTGACCGGATAATTAGGGGGAAAGTGCGCTCGACATCACGTCTCCGGGTCAAGGGCGCTCCGCGAGGGGCTAGGTGGGTCTCATTGCGGCTCTCTTAACCTTCGCTTCCACTTTCTATATAATCAGCTTCGACTAGATCCTTTCTATCACCGACCACTAGTCCAAAGGCTCCTACGCTTTATCTCTAGACCCCCTACCATCCCCTCACCTTCGATGCTGATCTCTTTCGAAAGCAAGAGGCTGACTGATCAAAAAGCGGTAGGGTCGAATCGGTGCGAAGGATGGGAGATGAAAGTGCATGATACTGAGGCTTGATTCTTTCTTGCCTGGGATCAAATACGTATGGGCCAGATTCTTCCTTTCGAGATGATGAATCGATGAAAATATGGGAAGGGGGTTGATAAGTCAGTCAAGCTGATCAGTCTCTTCCGGTGCCCTTTCCATCACTTTATATATAGATAGCCGGTCCCGGAAGTGGTTTCTTTGTAGTTGAGACTCTGAATCCTGGCATCCCGGGAGAGATCGATGAACATGTGCAAGAAACCCCGGAAAGATGGTATATAATGGAGAAGGTAGGAGGCGGGACGAAGTGCAGCAGAGCAATATATATAATGGAAGCTGTTTTCTTCGCCTTATATATCTCGATAGTTGTGAGACAAAGAAGATAGAGGCCTCCTTGCGGCAGGGCAAAATAGCGACTATACTATATACTATCGCGATTCCTTAGCCGCAGCCATCGCTCAACCGAAGGGGACAAAGTAGCTGAGACGCTAGGCGAAGGGGACCTAGGGTCTATTCAGTCTGGGCTCTTTTCTCTATAGGCAAGCTCAGTCCAATTCGCAAAATATATCATTAAAGGCTCGGCCTAGCGCTCTGGGAGGCCCAGAGAGCGAGGACTACAGGTCTTTTTTTGACAAGGCTTCCTCTTGGGAATATATGTACTTTCCCTTCCACTCGAGCCCCCGACATATATAGTGGCCTTTTCACTTCCCTTCGTGCACCACCCGGCATCGCAGACCACCCAAAGTAGATATTCGGGCATTTTTTGCTCCAGGAGGCTCTCTTCCGGCTAATTCCAGTCTGACTAAGGATCCTTTATGAGCACGACACTCCTGCCTAGGACCGCTTCCTTAGCCTTCCTGGGTCTTAGTGCAAAGTCTAAATGAAAATCCTGCTCCGACTGAGCAGAACCGGAACTGAGGACCCCCCCTGGACCTGCTTTCAGATACCTACCTAGTCAGAGGGGAGATCAAAGCTGGCTGAGTCCCTTGCCCCTATATGACGCACTCAGACTTTTGATAACATATTTATATAATTGCGAACATTTATCTCTATTTGAATTAGCCTTTGACTTAAGGAGGAGTCGAGCGAGGGCAAAGCGGACGGTTACAGTGCGAGCGGTGAAGCGAGTGGAGCTGATGTTCTGAAAGAGAATCTCGACGTGGATAGAGCTTGTAAGCACGTGTGATCAGCAAGAAGCTTCAGGGACCCAGTGCTGAAAGGCGAATGCTGAAAGCAGACGAGGGTCTGAAGTCGTATAGGTCCTATCGATTGAGCGCTAAGCTTTGGGTACTACGTAACTGAGTAAGGTAACCAAGGAAAGGTGAGGTAGGCAAGGTGTGAGCGTAGCCCGACAAGCGCTTATTCTACATATGCTTCTTCTGTTCTAAGAAAATCGAGGTGGTGGTGGCCGGAGAACATTGAAGCTACTAAGTGGGAGAGGGAGCTATCTTAGCTGGTTAAGGATGTTGTATAGTTTACAAAGCAGGCTAGGACTATCCCGCGGATAGATTATTTACTTCACGGACTGGCAGGGAAAGGACCAGTAGGGAAGTCTTTAGGCAACTACTATTTTCTTATTATATTAATAGCAGCTGGAAAATGTCGCGAGGTCGAATACTACCTCATACCAGGAGTCAGGAGATTGACCTCAGACACCCAAGGATGAAAAGCCCAATCTCTAGTAGGGGGGTCAGAACCGAAGGCTAGTACCTGTTGATTGAGCGCTCAGTTCCGGCATAGGTGAGAGGCAAGTCGAAGAAAGACGAAGGTCACGATGCCTTCACCTCCCGCCTCTTCCCTGACTTCCTTACCTCACTCTGCTAGAACGTCACTATAGGGCCACTATGCCTCTAAACTCCTCCCTGGTCTTTTTTCCCGGGGTCTGAAGTGATGGTAGGGTCTCCTGCGAACTACCTGACCTCAAATCCTGGTCCTCTCCACTGGTTCTATCAGATCAGGCAAGCAATGTAGCGCAGACAGTCAAGAGCTCACTACTATCCCCGGAAACTCGAGTAGAAGCAAGGGCAGCAAGGGCAACTATTTATTATATCGCGAACTCAAGCTTCGAACTTATATAAATATATAATAATTGGTAGGACGATCTTTGACATCTTTCCCGCACCGCACACCCAACCTCAGTGCCCCCGCTAGGTTATTTGCTAAGGTCTGCTTCTCTTTCCATGCTTATACCCTTGGTTCTGGACTCTCGGAAAGACCCCCAGAAGGTATGATACGATAGTTGGTTAGGCAGGTGAGGATAGGTATTCGGCTAGCTTAGCCGAAGCATCAAGACCCTCTGTCTTTGCCTGATCATGATTCTCGGCTCGGAAAGAACCCCAATCTACCCTCCTCTATGCTTCTTCCTCAGCAGGGAAAGCAGAATTTAGAACGATTTTTCGGGAAAAGGAGACCGGCGGGTTGCCATTTTTTAGTAGTGGGTGAGGCCTATATTCTAAGCTGCAAGACTGAGACGCTAGTAGGCAGGTCGACATGTGCTCTTTTCCGTGATCAGTAGGACAAGAAGGTATAAGTCCTTATTCAGTGAAAAAGACAATAAGAGATAGATATTGGAAGATAAGAGCCTACCCTCCAACCGGGTTGTGCAAAAATGGACTCTTTCTTTCCTCTCTCAAATATAGAAAAGTAGTGAGGAGAAAGAAATAGATTCTCCTCGTCTCGATTTCCCCTCTCTTCAAAGAAGGTTATAACAGCTCCTCATTAGGGTGACACCGCACATCCCAAGCTGGTCACGACTGCCAAGCTAACAACGGCTGAACACGGCCAACAGACCCGCACGCTGATAACAAATGCCTTTCTTCTTGCTCTGTCATGCGTCGATTGCTTCTCCCTTTCGAGCCACTACTCTCTATAGGTCAATCTCACTATAAAGATGCTGCTGCCCCCTAGCTTCGACAATTAGACTGATATAAGAAATCGGCCCCTCTCCTCGAGGACCTTGAGGATTATCGCGAGTGGACCAATAGTGGGTGGGCACTTCACTTTAAAGCTCGCTCGACATTTATATGAGCTGAAGAGAGAGCGATCCGCGCACGAAAAATGTGCGAAGAGCAGAGGAGGGACTAGACTAGGAGATGAGACGGGTTGGGGCTGAAAAAGGTTGCAGGGAGGATATTTGCTCTCACAAAGGATGAGGCCGATGATGCCGCTTATGGGATAACGTTGGAGTTATTTCGCGATTGACGTTTGATTGCGAATCATTTGATAAATAGGTTTGATTGTACATCTTTTTGATTCGGGTGCCACACTGAATTTCCTGGCATCTCACATGCATTTGCTAAAAAATGCAATGTTCAACATATGACCATACACACTTCTTTCTTATTAATAGTTGCTAAACCTATGGGTGAGATTGTCACTACCGTTATGTACTTGAATGACGTACCGATCATCCTAAATGTTTCAACCAGTGGGCTGCTCTATCGACCACAGAGAATGGAAAAGCCATCATTTTGATGGTGTCCTCCTCCACATATCTGTCGTGGACAATGTTGTAGATCATCTCGATATCCTGTAAGTGAAGATACGACTCCTCGGTGGCAAGCCCATGAAATTTGGGCAAAAGTTGAATGGTCCGAGGGGGGATCTTGAAATCTCCCAGAATCGCCGGAAGCTGAATCCAACGGTGTGTGAGAGTCACACTAGGGTTGTGCAACTCTCTCATCGGCCTAGCTGGTCGGACTGGCTCCTGTGGCTCCTCTAGATGTCCGCCGTCTCCTCCTCCAAGATCTGGAATCTCTCCACCGCCTGCTCAGTTGGGATCTCCTCTGTCCACTTGTATCTGTGCCATCTCTCTGTGCACCTCTGCCATGAAGGCTCTTTGATCTCTAATCTGCCGTTGCATCGTCTCCAGGGAGGCTAGAAGTGTATTGTTGATGGCGCCCTGGTCTAGAACATATGTGGTACTCTAGGGTTATCCATAGGTGCACTCTTCGCTGCTGGCCATCTCTTGGGTATCTGCAAAGGCAAAAGGCCTGAACTTGGGTGCTGTCAAATGAACAAATATCTGTGTTGGTCTCTGCCAGGCACCTCGGGACTGGAAGAAGGGTGATCGAGGTGGAATAGGAAGGAATCGAACTCGGGTTTGGAGAGCAGGTCTAGGTTCTCTCGAACCTACCTAGATGAGTGGGACAGAATGCTCGAAAGCGGTGCAGCCAAGGGCTGTCTAAGGGACCTCTGACCCATCATCATGATCTGGAAGAAAGGCGGATGGGATATGGAAATAAACAAGATCGGCAGACAAACCCCCAATTCACCTACACAACGCAGAGCTGATGAACGTGAAGGTTCGGTCGTCTATCTCGTCAATTTTATTTAGGTGATAATTCAGTCTAGCATGGAGATTAAGCGAGTTGTTAGGAACCCGATGCCCTCAAAAGACTGGCCTGGCCCCAACGCCAGATCTTTCCCAATCAGTACGAGTTGTGGACCATTTACCGGTTACCTCATCAAACTGATCTGTTAAGGACGTCACGGTCTGCTTCACCAGTTATCGGAGAGATCCTCACTGGAGAACAACTAGCCCTGAAGTCAGTAGTTTGATGAGGGTTCAGGTGTGGCTCTAGCCTAGTGTGCGTGTCACTCTCTCATGCAAGCAAACCAAACAATTAGGAGATGACTCTCCCAAGAAAGTTTTTTAAGTGAAGTGTCTTTTAGGATCAAGTTTAATTAGCAGTCCCAATTTTATGATTGTCTCTTTTTAGGATATTTTTCAATAATCAAACAAATGCCTAATGAATTTTTCGATCTCCTGATTATTTTAAGTCCAAAAACAAGGGGGATAAGTCGAAAAAGCCGATGCGTGATCAAATACGATGATGCATGAAAGGTAAGAAAGGCGTACCTAGCTCCATCATTCCACATATAGGGTGTCCGCGCATAAAATTAAAGATAGAAATAAAACTAATCTAAATGATGCAAGAAGAAAACGACCTTAGACGAGCAATTTCTATGATCGTGAAGAACGGTAGTTAATTGGTCAGAGAGAGAGGTCGGGGTCCGGTCTCTAATGTTGATCAGTGTCCGCTCTGATACCATGTTGGGCAAAATAAGAAAGATGTTTATTCTATAAACCTTAGGCTCTCTTATATAGGGGAGGTATCTATAGGTAAATTACATAAGATAGACAAAAGAAGTAGAATATTAAGAAAACAATATAGGAACACAAAAATAACTCTACAGATACCATGTTGAAATAAATAATGTGAAAATATAATCAGAACAAGAAGATAAAAGAAAGAGCGAGAACGCTAAAAAATACCATGATTTATGTGGAACCCTACTCCGAAATGACCAAGATGAAACCACAAGAGAAGATCTCTCAATGACAGGCTCTTGCATTATGAATCTCTCAATGAGTACGAGAGTGTGCGGCTTATTATATAGTCCTACAGATATACTGTAGTCCCACTTATAGATTTTATAAGAATAAACATGAGAGCAGGGTAATTGGATTCAAGAGATATCCAGTTACCTATTTTATTACACACTCTAACACTAAAAAATTATCATACTTTATAATTCCATCCAACTGATCGTCCAGTTTAAGTCATTTTGATTTTATTTAAATAATGAGATCGCATGTGTCTAATTAAGTTTAGAGTCTGATAGTATTTCTTTTTTATTTAAAATTTGTAATCTTATCCTCTCTCCTATGTAAAGCAGCTATACTAAATTATAAACTAGTTCAAGTTATATATGAATTTGAGTTTCTCCACCACTCTCTCCATTCGTCCTCTTTTCTCTCATTCTCTCTATGACCAATCTGCACGTTTCCCTTCCAAAATCATGTGCTACATGCACATTTCTTCTTTTTCCTATCAAACTCTAAATTATTCTCTCTACCCCCACCGTAAGTCTCTTTTTTACAAGAAAAAAGTCCTTATGGTGGGGGTCGAGAGAATAATTTAGAGGGTGATAGGTAGAAGAAGAAACATGTCCGTAGCACTAGATTTTGAAAGAGAAACATGTAAATGCATCGGAGGAAGTAGGAGAGAGAAATGCGGACACTCTAAAATCTCAATATAACTTCACCTGTCTGACAATTTGCCCATTAGCCTCTTTATATAGGAGAGAGGATGGAAGTGTAAATTTTAAATATAAAAGGAAATCATGACAAACCTTAATTTGATTCCCTAATGTTGGGAAAAATATTGAACTTGTTTATTCCAGAAACCCTAGGCTCTCTTATATAGAAGAGAGACCTATAGGTAAACTACATGAAAGAGACATAAAGAAATAAAAATAGGCGACAAGATACATAGAAGCATATAGATATCTCTACACTCTCCCTCAAGATGGAGCATAGATGTCAATCATGCTCAGCTTGGACACACACTTCTGAAATGGTCCCCAAAATAAGGCATTGGTAATGACATGCAATTTGCTCTCCTGAGCTGACGTGAGAGGTAGAGATCAACCCCTTCTGGATTATATCTCTGGAATAATGACAATCTACCTCAATATGTTTAGTTCGCTCCTGGAATGCAGGATTGTTTGCAATGAACAAAGCAGCCTGATTATCACATTGTAGCTGCATGGGTAGAGGAAAATCTACATGTAAATCTACTAGTACTGCTCGAACCGACATCATTTCTGTACTTGCTTGAGCCATAGATCTATACTCAGATTCAACAATTGATCTAGCCATAACTGTTTGTTTCTTGCTTTTCCAATAAACAAGAGAACTAACAACAAATACTGCAAAGCTTGTTGTACTTCCTATCCGTAGGACATCCTGCATAGTCAGCATCAGCACATGCATATACCTTGAGACTTGTTCTTTTCTTGAAGATTAATTCTGCACCTGGAGAAGATTTTAGATATCTCAATATCATGCATACAACATCCATATGTACTTGCCGAGGTTGTTCCATGAGTTGACTCACTCGACTCACTACAAATGCAATATCCGATATGGTAATGGTAACATACATGAGCTTTCCTACAATCTCTCTGTATCTCCTCTTATTCACTTCATCTATATCATCATCGTATAATTTCATGCTAGGATACATAGGAGTAGTTGAGGGTCGACACCCAATCATCCCTGTCTTTCAACAAGCATGTTTGTAACATATTTTCTTTGGGTAATTATAAGACCCTGCCCATTTCTAGCAAATTCCAACCCTAGGAAGTGCCTTAGGGTGCCCAGATCCTTAGTCACGAACTGACATCCTAGATATTCTTTTATCATCTTTATCCCGTGCATATCATCTCCTGTAACAAGAATATCATCAACATAGACCATTATGATAACTGTACCTCTAGGTGTCTTCTGTACAAAGAGTGAATGATCTGCATTAGACCTCTTGAATCCTTGGTTCTCAATTAAATCCGAGATCATCTGAAACCACGCTCTTGGACTTTGCTTAAAACAATATATAGCCTTATGGAGTCTACAGACCTGCGTACACACCCCCTCAGCAACAAAACCAGGAGGCTGCTTGATAATCGTCCCGCACCCTATGTTAATTCGGTCAAATTAATGTCCAAATTAATGTTAGTGATTCGTTGCAGTCGGATACGAGAGGCTAGTCAAAAACCACTTCTCAATTAGTGTTAAGTTAATTTTAAGCGGCAGAAATTTTTTTTACTTGGTGGAGTCCAAGGTCGATCTCAGGGAGGCATCTATCTCCTTAGGTAAATTTTAGCAAGCGTCCAAGTGTCGGATTTTCGAGGAAGTATTTTTTGGTCTTTTTAATTTTTATGCAGACTTACGCAGAAAATGCAGGCCAATTTAACGTTTCAATTTAATTAATAGATCAAATGAAGTCCAAAAATTCTAAAAATTGGCCAGATGATTAATGATGATGAAAATGACCTACACTAATTTTTTTGGATTTTTCAGACACTAAATGGATTTACTGTGAATTAAATAAACAGACAGGGTGATTTTCAATATTTAATTATTAATAAATAGCAAACCACAATTTTTTCAAGAATTAAAATTATCCTAGATAGCTCTAATGATAAGGGATCCAAGAAAATTGAAAGATCTTAATTTCACCATGAAATGAATTAAATAAATTAAATTAAGAAAATCACTCAACAATTTATTAAGGCCTTGATATGCGTGCAAATACATGAAATTTTTATGGTATGTTAAGAATAATGTCCTTAAGCTACTGTGAATTTTTGATGATTTTTGGAAGCACAGAGAATTAACTATAAATCAAAAGGTGTCACTGGGCAAAATATGTCAAAAATTCACCAATTAATTCATTATTAATTCAACTGAAATTACAAAAATATGACACGTGGACCAATAGACAGAGGACAAAATTCCCAACAACATGCAATTTTTAGATTGGCAAAATGAAATAAAATGCAATCTAAGGATGCGTGCAAACACAAGGGTGTAAATGCAATACAGAAAAAAATAAAAATACAATAAGCAAATATGCAGACAGGGACTAAAATGCAATTACCTATAATGCGGTGGACTTGAATGCAAATTCTCCACAGGGCACGTGCTCCTCACGTGGGGTCTGCTTCACAGGGACCTCTTTGCAAATATGGAAAACTCCAGGGGCCTTTGTGTAATTTACCCAGGCCGCACGTGCTCCTCACGTGGGTGGCCTAGGCTCGGATGGTTGTGGCAGCTCGGAGCGAGGCTCGGGGGATGGTGGAGGTCTGGAGTGAGGCTCGGTGTAGCCTCGGGTCGTCCGAGCCTAGGGTTGGGGGTAAGGCTCGGTCCTCGTAGACGTGGCTGGCTGCGGGCCTTTGGATCAAGATAGATCCAAAGGATGGCGGTGATGACGCGTGGCGAGTCCAGAAGCCGTCAGATCTGGATAGATCTAACGGTGGTCGACGAAGGCTGGAGATGATGACGTGGCTGGCTCCTGAGCGTGAGATCAATCACGATCCGACGGTCGTTGGCAGCTCCGGTGGGCGGCCGACGTGGCTGATTGCAAACCGCTCGATCGAGATGATCGAACGGTCACTGGAGCTTCTTCCTCGACGGCCCTCCGCCTCCTGCGGAGGAGAAGGCTGGGCTCCGGCAAAGTGGCTCGAGCTCCGCCCGTTCCTCCAGGTGCCGATGACGCTCTCCGACGTGTCGGAGATATCCCAGCAGGAGCGTGGCGACGCGGCGAAGGCGCTGATGGTCCCAGGAGCTGGAGAGGGCAGCAGGAGGTGGCTGGCAACGAAGCTCGAAGACGACTCCGGCGGGCGTCCGTTCAATGAGCAGCAAGGTACCTGCAAGTGTGAAAGCTAGAGCCGGAGCTCGTGCGTGTGTTTGTGAAGACGTGAAGATGGTTGGCGAGGCCTAAGGCGAAGGGAGGTAGTCGGCGATGGAGCACCGTCCAAATGGCGGAGCTGAAGGTCGATGGATGGTGGAGTGCGTCGTCGGAAGGTGCGGAGGAGTCCGCGAGGATGGGAGCTTCGATGCGAAGCTCGTCGAGATGAATTGGAAGCGAGAAGGTGACCGTGGATGCGTAATAAAATCGGAGAAACTAAAAGGAAAAGAAGAAGAAGATCGGAAGAGGAAATGGAAGATTCACCTGGGGATTGGACCTCCTGCTTGAGGTCCAGGTCGTCGCTCGAGGGACCGGTGGCGTCCCGAGCTCGTGCAGCTGCTCCTGGGAGTCGCTGCGACACGGCGGAGCTGCCGTGGATCTCGCCGGAGCTGATGCCCTTCGTCGCTCGATGATTCGTCGAATTGTTGTCACCAACTGGACGATCAGTGCTCAGGGATGCTCTCTGGAGTGGCGGATGCGGCTAAAGTTGGCCGGTGGTGGTGTATTTATAGGTTGAAGGTGGCAGCAGTGTTGGCGACGAGGCAAGGTTTATGGAGGTAGTGGGGCTTCTATGGTGGAGGTCGTGGGAAGCGAGGGAGCTGGCGAGGGTGAGGGAGGAGTGGTCTCCATCGTGGTGGTGTTGGTGGTTGGAGAGGGTGGATGAGGTGGAAGCGAAAATAGGAAGGGGGCGCCCCTCCCGCAAGGCAGAGACGTGGGAGAGAGGAGCGCCCGGAGGTAGGAGACGAAGTCTCCACCATTGGATCTTGTGATCCAACGGTGGTGATCGAAGCGTGGCGGGCGGGTAGGATTAGATCGGGGCGCGTAGATGATGGGCTGTGATCGCGCCACGTGGTGAGAGCTGGGCGAGGCGCGGGCGAGCGGCTTGGATGAGGGGATGGAAATGATCGAGCGGACGAGGCTCGCTGGAAGAAGAGACAGCTGAGATCAGAGGATCGTGGATGCGATCAAGCGGTCTTTAAAGCGCCACGTGGCATGTTCTGGTGAGAGCGCGAACGTGCGGTACAGATCGGATGCGGGAGTAGATCTGATGGCTAGGGATCGATGCGTGCGTGGAAAAGGCCGGGCCGTTGGATCTAATGCAAGATCAACGGTGGAGGATGCAGGCGGATGAGGCAAGGGGAAGCGGGCCGCGTGGCGCAACCAGAGGGCGCCACGTGGCCTGCTTTGAGTGGCTGGAGGAAAACACACGTGTAGAGAGAAGAGAGGGCCGAATTTGGAAAAACTCAAAACATGAAAGTTGTAGATCTCGATGAGATCTACAAGTTTCATGTTGACCAAAGACGGAAATGAGGTCAAATATGATACATAAATACAAAGAAACACTTATACACCTATGTAGTATACAAAGTGGCCCAAAAACCCAACTTTCTCATACGAGCTCCAAATTCAATGAAATTAGTCTCATTTTAAAGGTCTTTTAGTGTGTAGTATTCTAAGAGTAAGTAGACCTAATTCGGAGTTTGTATGAGGGCTTTATGTGTATTTTAGTGTACAAGGGGTCTAAGGCTTTATTGACTAATTTACAAGGGGGATTTTTGGCATTCTTCCCTATATTATTAACTAAGGAGTACATAGTATAGAGAAGAGGTTATTTTTAATGGATGGATATTTTACAAGGGATTTCGGCTTCTTATTTAAATGCAAATGAGCTGCTAAAATGTATGAGTTATGAATGTATGCATGAATGCTATTTATGCAATATAAAGGGAAACATGCATCTATTTTCTCGGGAACAAGGCTCTATTTTTGACTTTTGAAGTGATAAATCACAGATTCATCAACCCCCTATACTTAAACCTTGCTCGTCCCCGAGCAACTAAATGAAATGCAGGTGTGAAATGATTTTGGGTTCCAAACCAAGGTCATGAACAAAAGTTTAAAATGGAGCCTGACTTGACCTTTGGATTAATTGTGTGGCGGAACCTTATTTGGACCTGAACTTAAGACCTAACAGACTTCAAGTTCCACAATTCTTCTATTCAAGACGCCTCAATAGTCAGGTCAGAACAAATCCTCAAACGCAAATTTCTGATGACTATGATTCTTACTTGTACTGTGTAAGTGATATGTAACTCTCCACATCAGAAATGGCTCGGAATCAGCCTCCTCTAACAAGGTAACTCAATAACCTGGCCCAGTAACTCTTCCCTCGAGGAGCGGGGTATTCCCTTCTAAGTTCAAGTGCGACCAACTCAAGAGGAGGGGGTAGAGAAGAGAATGGACGGTAGCCAGTGTAGCTACCTATCCCGGGATGCCTGACCAGTGTAGCCAAGTCATCCAGCTGCATTTCTTTACTAGTATACAGTCTCCGACAGGTAATTTATTTTCTCTTGGACCTGTCTGATTTTTTGGAGTTTTTGCATTTTTTTTCAAAGAGCAGCATGTACATCAGGAGTTTTTCCTCTTGAGTCAGTAGACTATCCCTCTTTTGAAGCATTATTGCAACCCACAACGTCCTGTCCTTAGATGTCAACACCACCAGACTAGGTTGAGATGCACTACCCTCCCTAGAGGAGGACGGATGTTTCCACCCGTGTGCTACTCCAGGCTAAAGGATTCTACCTCCACACCATCTCATCAATGAAGAGCTACGTGCATAGTGCTTGTCCAAGTTAGGTCATTATCTAAAAGAATCCTGCGTATGCACGAGATATTCTACTTAGACTAATCAAGATGACATGTGAACATAGACATGCGGACTCAAAGAATTAAGTCACTTGACCTGAGAAATCTTAACTCCAGTTCCTATAAGGTTCCTCTGAAATTAGGTGGATTAAGGTCAAATCAAGTCCATCCTCAATATCTACTCATAACTTGGTCTAGAACCCACTAGCTTTTCACTTTGCATATGCAAAGTATGCATATGAGATGAGATGTCATGCTATGAAAATGCAAGACTCTTTTTTCTTTCCTTGGATGCAGAGATGATATGCATGAGTAAATAAGAAGCCTTTTTGTTTTATTAGTCTGGTATACAACATGTTTTACAACAACTTTTACAACTTTTTATACAAGTATTATACATAAAGTACACATTTTTTTTATTCAATTTTTACCCACCCATAATTATTGTAAAATATACAAAAATACGCGAACATACGCGAAAGTACGAGCTATGGGTAAAGTATATATGTAATATATACACGCCCCCTATACTTAGCGGGTGCTATGTCCTCAGAGCACGAAGAGCGAGGAAAAAGACATAGCTCGTGCTAAGCGTAGGAGAGCTAAAGGAACAAAAAGTATAGAAGTCGTCTCGCCCCCCTATACCTAGGCTCTGGCAGCCTAAGTGTAGCAGAAGATCAGAAAAATGGGGCAGACGAGGGAACGATTGAGAAGTGGATGAGTATACAATGCGGGCATCGGTCCCCCCCTATACTTAGGCTCAGGTCAGCCTAAGTATCGGTAGGAAATGAGTATGAGGACCAATGTGATCTTGGAGAATGTACATTGAACCGACTCAGGTGACCCCTCCCCCCTATACTTAGGATCTGGTCATCCTAAGTATAGTCCAAGATAATGGTTCGATGATGTGGGGATGGGTTACTAGAATCGCGGGGGTAAAGGATAGGATGTACAAGACTGATGGTATACACAGATGAGTCGGTGTGAATCTTTCAAGATGCTACTGATGGTTGGAGTTCACTGCTGCAAGGTCTCATACGCGGCTTGAGGTGTATCTGCTGTATCTGTCTCGCGCATGAATACAATCTCCTCCACATGGAGTAACTGTTCGTTGGATTCGACGAAGTGCTTCAACAGCTGGAGGATCAGAGCTCAGGGATGCTCTCTGGAGTGGCGGATGCGGATAAAGTTGGCCGGTGGTGGTGTATTTATAGGTTGAAGGTGGCAGCAGTGTTGGCGACGAGGCGAGGTTTATGGAGGTAGTGGGGCTTCTATGGTGGAGGTCGTGGGAAGCGAGGGAGCTGGCGAGGGTGAGGGAGGAGTGGTCTCCATCGTGGATGTGTTGGTGGTCGGAGAGGGTGGATGAGGTGGAAGCGAAAATAGGAAGGGGGCGCCCCTCCCGCAAGGCAGGGAACGTGGGAGAGAGGAGCGCCCGGAGGTAGGAGACGAAGTCTCCACCGTTGGATCTTGTGATCCAACGGTGGTGATCGAAGCGTGGCGGGCGGGTAGGATTAGATCGGGGCGCGTAGATGATGGGTTGTGATCGCGCCACGTGGCGAGAGCTGGGCAAGGCGCGGGCGAGCGGCTTGGATGAGGGGATGGAAATGATCGAGCGGACGAGGCTCGCTGGAAGAAGAGACGGCTGAGATCAGAGGATCGTGGATGCGATCAAGCGGTATTTAAAGCGCCACGTGGCATGTTCTGGTGAGAGCGCGAACGTGCGGTACAGATCGGATGCGGGAGTAGATCTGATGGCTAGGGATCGATGCGTGCGTGGAAAAGGCCGGGCCGTTGGATCTAATGCAAGATCAACGGAGGAGGATGCAGGCGGATGAGGCAAGGGGAAGCGGGCCGCGTGGCGCAACCAGAGGGCGCCACGTTGCCTGCTTTGAGTGGCGGGAGGAAAACACACGTGTAGAGAGAAGAGGGGGCCGAATTTGGAAAAACTCAAAACATGAAAGTTGTAGATCTCGATGAGATCTACAAGTTTCATGTTGACCAAAGATGGAAATGAGGTCAAATATGATACATAAATACAAAGATACACTTATACACCTATGTAGTATACAAAGTGGCCCAAAAACCCAACTTTCTCATACGAGCTCCAAATTCAATGAAATTAGTCTCATTTTAAAGGTCTTTTAATGTGTAGTATTCTAAGAGTAAGTAGACCTAATTCGGAGTTTGTATGAGGGCTTTATGTGTATTTTAGTGTACAAGGGGTCTAAGGCTTTATTGACTAATTTACAAGGGGGATTTTTGGCATTCTTCCCTATATTATTAATCAAGGAGTACATAGTATAGAGAAGAGGTTATTTTTAATGGATGGATATTTTACAAGGGATTTTCGGCTTCTTATTTAAATGCAAATGAGCTGCTAAAATGTATGAGTTATGAATGTATGCATGAATGCTATTTATGCAATATAAAGGGAAACATGCATCTATTTTCTCGGGAACAAGGCTCTATTTTTGACTTTTGAAGTGATGAATCACAGATTCATCACTGCTGCATGTAGACTTCCTTCTGTAAATCTCGATATAGAAATGCATTTTTAACATCCATCTGAAATAAAGGCCAATCACGAACCACCGTCACAGAGAGTAGGATACGTAGTGTAGAATGACGAGCTACCTGAGAGAAGGTGTCCAAGTAATCCACACCTTAGGTCTGAGTGAAGCCATAGGCTACTAACCTTGCCTTGTAGTGATCAAGACCTCCATCTGCGTGATGCTTAATCGTAAACACCCATTTGCAACTGACCATAGATGCCCCAGGAGGAGCAGATACCAAGCTCCAAGTACCACGGGATTTCAACACGGACCATCTCTTCCTCCATGGCTAAGCACCAACGACCATCCTTCAATTCTTCTTGATAATTCCGTGGAATTTCCATCGCCGACAAGGCAACAACAAATCTCTGAAAGTCCCATGTTAGGCGATGAAAGGAAACCTGAGAAGCAAAGGGGTAAGAGTTATAAGACCGCTTCTGCTTGCGAACTGCAATAGGAAAATCCAAGTCAGTAGGAACCTCCTCCAGTTGTTGGCTACTTTCCTACATAGATACATCTCCAGACCCATCATTAGAAGTTATGTTATCAAAACAAACATGGGGCACTTAAGATGTCAAACCATGACCATGAGCAGAAACATGTCGACGAGTATATAATTTTGGCAAAGTTGGAACAATATGTGACTCGGTAAAAGATAGTAGCGGTGGAGGTGGAGGAGGTGGTGGTATAGGTGAGGCATCTGACACAGGTATAGAGGAGATGGAACTGTGGGAGGAGGAGGTATGTAAACCTCAGCATCAGAATTGGACGAGTCCAGTCTATCGCATGTAGGAGAGAAAAACATCACAGACTCAAAAAAATATAACATCAGCACTGATATAATATTTCCTGCGCAACGGATCATAACATCGATATCCCTTTTGTGTTCTGGAGTACCCAACAAAAACACATTTGATAGCCCTAGGAGAGAGCTTGTCAAGACCTCGATTCATTTGGTGCACAAATGCAACCGAACCAAAGACACGAGGGGTGAGAAAGAATAGCTCCTTATCAGGAAATACAATGGAAAATGGAGACTTCTCTCCCAAGACGGACGAGGGAATGCGATTAATCAGATAGCATGTCGTTAGAACAACATCACCCCAAAACGAATGTGGGGCACGACTCTGAATAAGAAGTGTTCGAATGATATCAAGTAAATGACGATGCTTTCTCTCTATCGTCCCATTCTGCTGAGATGTGTAGGGACATGTTGTTTGATGAATAATGCCACGAGATGATAAAAAATGGGATAGACGACAAGTACAGAATTCCAAGGCATTATCAGTTTTCACAAATTTAACAGATGAAGAGAAAACATTTTGGACTTCATTGATAAAATTTTTTATCACATCCCCTGCTTCATATTTATTTTTCAATAAGAAGACCCATGATAAATGAGAGATATCATCAACTGTAACAAGATAAAACTGATGCCCCTAATGATTAGTAACACAACTAGGACCCGATATGTCAACATGAAACAACTCAAACGGGGAGCAACTACTCCGACTCTGACGACTAGGGAAAGACGAACGATGATGTTTCCCCAACTGACACGCCTCGTATTGGAATGTAGATCCTGGAGAAATCTGCGACAAAATATGACTCATCTTCTGGAGAGGGAGATGACCAAAACAGAGATGCCAAGTAAAAGGAGAAATTGGTCCTGACGAGATAGAAGATGCACCAGCATAAGGAGTTTGGACCAGTCGATAGAGACCACCCTGCTCACAGCTACAACCAATCACTTTGCCCGTAAGAATATCCTGAAAAATAAGAGATGATGGGTCAAATATAGCTCGACAATGCAGATTCTTAGTAATCTGACTGATAGATAGCAAATTCATAGAAACATTAGGGGCATGTAACACGTTCTACAGACGTATTGAGGGAGATAAGGTAATCTCTCCTTGACATACGATCGGGGAATGAGTCCCATCGGCTATCACCACGGTTCATCCTGGAGGAACCTGTCTGCAGGCTGTAAGCTGTCCTTTATCTCCATATAAATGGTGTGTTTCCCTAGAGTCCATAATCCACTCTGGAATTTGAGATTCATAACATGATGTAAAGACAAAAATGCTACCTGAGGTGCTTGCCGAAGCAGAAGTACTAGCAGAGGCAGAAGCAGCAACATCGGACTGGCCTCCAGGTGATGATGAAGAAGAAGGTATGGTGTCACACGGTCTGGTCACTAGATCGTCAAATCTTGCATCTGAAGTAGATGTGGCAGGTGACTTGACCTGCTCTGGAACAAGGGCTGATGCTGGGAAACCATGCTTAGAGTAGCATGTCTTCTTAGTATGTCCTAGGCGATGGCAAAACGTGTAGGACTGACGAATGCATCCTCCTCTACCACAAAGTCCACGTCCACGAGAGAAAGAACCTCGTCTACCCCGGGAGGTTGCCATAACTGAAGGTGTTTGACTCGTGACAGTAGATGGAACAGTGACTCTGCTAAGTCTGCGGAAAGCTTCCTCCATGGGAGGAGTAGTAGAATCTGCAAGCAAGGTTCAAAAAAACGAAAGGCGGAACGAGGCGTTTTCCCCGGAAGCGAGGCGAGGTGTAAGCCTCAGTTTCTATAGAAAAATAATTATAAATTATATAATAAATATATTTATTGGTGAAACAATATAATCTGACAAACATATAGTATATACAATGTAATATATGATGACATTATGAAGATAAGAACATGAAAAAAAGGATATGTCAATGACTCAATGTCATAAACCTTTCTACTAAATTTCTACCCAATCAAAAGGAAATCATTGGCTTTAACTATCACTAAAATTTTTATCTAAAAGGGATTGGCTATAGTTGTCATTATAGATATCCAAGTTGTTGATATGAATCATATGATTTGAATCCTAACTATAGTTTTCTTATATGAGTATTCGAATTCGTATACACTTTTTATATATTTAAGGATGTAATAGTAAGAGTTCACTGAAATAATTTCACATGTTAACGGTAAATATGAATATGAAAGAGGTCAAATTTAAGCATATGAATATGAAAGAGGTCAAATTTAAGCATTCATCTTGCATAAATTAATAGTTAGACATAATTAATAGTAAATATGAAGCAGTTTGCTGAAATAGTTACATATAATTAATAGTAAATATGGAGTTATGGGTACGAAGAAACATCAGATTTAGGCATTTAACTTGTATAATCATTATCCCAAACAGTTATATATTTATAAGCTTCTCAAACCACCATGTAAACTACTAAAATCATAAAAAAATCTTCAAAAAAATAAAAAAGCCTCGGAAAATGCCTCGAGGCAGAATGCCTCGAGGCTACGCCTCAGCCACTTAAGGCGCATGCCTCACTGGATAGGTCGAGGCACACACCTCGAGGCTAAAAAGGCCTGCCTCGCCTCGAGGCGTACACCTCGACTGCCTCGAGGCGTGATTTTTTAATACCATGTCTGTAAGGATCTTGGAGCGAATAACATCATATTCAGAATCCAGGGCTGCTAGGAATACACCGACCATAGTTGCATTCCGATATGTCTTCTGATGTTCTGGGGTGGCTGCGAGTGGCATGAAGCTACGAAGCTTCTCAAACATCCCATAAACAGATGTATACATGGAATGGAGAGGACGTCCGTTCTGTTTGATAGTGAAGATATCATGCTGAAGCTGAAGTATCTTAGTTTCATTCCTCGCCTAAGAGTATGTAGCCGGGAGGATATCTCACATAGCCTTAGCAGTAGGCTGATGCAACACATCATTGGCGATCTCTGTCGTCAATGTTCTTGAAAGCGAAACTTTGGCATATGCATCATCTGCCTCCCAAGAGGCATTTACCCCAGTCTTCTCCACCAGTTCCTTTCGGTAAGAATATGCTTCTTACCGCTCGACTTCATGAGACTCATGAAATGCATTGCCTAGAGCTCGTAGTTCGTCCCGTCCATTGACTTCATGAGACTCATGAACAATAGGCGCTGGTCCTCTGAATGCGCCAGTAGAGGGAACATCGACCTTACTTTCTGAGATGATGCCGGTAGAGGAAGACTAGGCTTGATAGACGTCTGAAGATAATCGTCTACATAGACATGAAGGGGGTAGGGTTGCATGTGTAGACTTAGAGCGCAATCAACCCCATCAAGCAGACGAAGAACGCGGGCGAGACTCCTTCCCGGGAACGATGGCGTGCTAGAGTGCTGGAGCGCACAGACGCACGCCTATGAGAAGCAGCGCAAAGACACACTACCGTACATGTGCCGTACACTGCCGCACACAGGCGCGCAGATGCAAGCGCACACGTGAAGCTGCACGAGGCCGAAGAACCAAGGGGCGGCGCCCGAGAACTGGAGTCGTGAGAATCGGGGGTGCGCGATGCCGAGGGGTCGAGGGGCAACACCTGAGGGCTGGCGCGGGGGGCCGCGGAGCCGAGGGGTGGTGCCTGAGGGTTGGGAGTTGAGGTTAGGGTTAGGGCACAAGAGCTCCGGTCTAGTACAACCGCTATGATACCATGTTGGGAAAAAAATATTGAACTTGTTTTTTATGGAAACTCTAGGCTCTCTTATATAAAAGGGAGACCTATGGGTAAATTACATGAAAGAGATATACCGAAATAAAAATAGGCGTCAAGATATATAGAAGCATATAAATATCTCTACACCTAAATTATCCAACCAATTAATTAGAGATCACATGTGTTCTCATTATTTAAATAAAAATAAAATGACTCAAATTGAGCGGCTCCCCCTAATTTTGATTAGATTCTAATTGGATATGTACTCAAATTACCTAAATACATTATAAAAATGATAAAAATAAGGCGAGACTCTTGGAATAAAAAACAAAATCGGAATCCAGGCAACTATAAATGCAGTAATGTTGCGTGGAAAAAAATGCAGACCCAATTATAGTGATGGATGAGGAATATTATATGTCAAAAGTTTTAATAATGCAACGTTAAGCAAGAGAATGATGGAGTATTTGGGAAGAAAAGAGCCCATACAATCCAATGAGTTTTGCATCCTTTAAAAGGCACACATATTCCCCTCCTTGCTACCTATAATGCAGGAGACTGAAATGTTTGGAAGTCCATATAAAAAAGCTCATGCGCTACTAGATCTGTGTCCAGCAATACCCTGATATCTGGAAGACATTCTCTCCTATGGCTTGATCCTTTTGATGGTCACAATTGCCTGAGAGACGTGTTTTCTGATCTCTGGCCCTTTGTCCTAAGTAAAAAGGACATGTGGCTAGAAGGCTAGTTAAAATTAAGATCACCAAACAACTAGCTAATCTTCACTTGTAAACAGAGTAAGGCTCTTCCTTTGGCCCCAGCTAAATAGACTAAAATTAGAACTCCTTAGTATCAACTTTATAGAAGGAGATAATAGCCTTGCTTTCCCCGTGGATCTTGGACAAAAAGGATGGAAAAGCATGAGAAAAAATCTTTATCATTTCATCTAAAATGGTGGTCAGCAATCCTCTTTTCATTCAAAGTTCTAGAAATACACCTTTCATCCGCGGGTGGCTTATTTCTTGGTGCTCTTATAACAAGCATATAACCCAAGATATGCTACAAAGGTGGGGAGACCAGAGCCCTAACATATGCATATTATGCAAAGATGCAGCGGAGTCTTGGGATCATATTCTATGTAGTTGCAAATTCACAAACCATCAACCTGTCATACACTTGAAGAACCAACCTTAGATTGGTGGAACTTAGAGGCTGTTGAGTCTTAAACCTAGGTCCAAGTAAAGTTCCGACAAACTTGTAATCCAAAGGTCTGACTGAGCTCCATACTCCAATTTAATAAAGACGTGTTTAATAATCAACCTTGATTCTCCTTCTTTTTCTTTTCTTTCTCTTTTCACTTCTTTTTTCAAATAAGTGTTTGCTAAGGGACTAACAAAGGTAAAGTATAGGGAGTGATGAATCCCTGATCATCACTCTTTATTCTTTTATTTTAGTTATTTATCTTGGCAAAGCATCATGTAAATAGGTGTAAATACAATAAGTTAGTAATATGCATGCATGTGTTAATATTACATAATTAGCATGTATTTATGCAAAAATAAAAGAATAAAGAAAAGGATAAAGGAAGGAGGTATTTAGAATAAATACAAAGTGACCTGAACCCCAAGAGAGAGCCAAGCCTTGGCTTGATCGCCAAGTAAAATATGTAGGGAGATATAGTGCATACTCTATATTGTACATATCATGTATGTAAATGAATAATTATTTTTGAGAACTTTTCTCCCTGACTGTACACCATTTTTCTTATTTTTCCTTTCTTTTATTTGTTAGAAAATTATATAAAAATCTGAAAAATTCCATAAAATACCTAAAAACACTTGCATATTTTAAAAATATAAAAACATTTTTATTTTGAATTTTTGAGCATTTTTTACCTTAATAAAAATTGTTGTAGAGAGATTGCTTTTATTTTCTTATCCTTTTTCTTATTAAGAAAATATAAAAAAAATCTGCAAATTAAAAACCACCAAAAATATGTCTTTTTATTCCTGATTGCTTGACTACTTTGTAGGTTTAGCCCGTGCTCCTTGTGTTCGACCCTGGTGGCTACACCAGGTTAAATAACTAGCAAGATCGCTCTTTGATTTTCGTGCTTGATAGCTTTCTGTGGTGGTCTGATTTTTTTTGTTGAGTTCGGCTCGAGTGGTTGACGTCGCAACGACCTTTGATATCACTTAGCCTCTATCGCTCGGAATTCTCATTAGAACACGACGGTGATATGAAGGATAAAGGATGATAGGCGGAGCTCTGTTTGACGATGAAATGATGAAATTAATGGACGAGAAGCGGTAAAGGAGGTACCTGGAGACGGGGGTGTGTGCCTGGAGTGTAGACGGAGTCCACGGGGGGTTATAGCCTCGATGGTCAGTACAGCCAGGGGCTCGGCTCCTTGCGGCGGAGCTTGATTTTCACCTCGCCGGACCTAGGGGTTTCTTCGCTCGAAAAGAGCTCCTCTCCCTCTCTCACCGTTGTTGTCACTCTGAAAAGAAGGTCAGGTGCACAGGAGGAGGTGGCGCAACCAAAGGTGCTACAAAAGGGATGGGGAGGCGAAGTATATGTAGGCATGCATGTCCGAAAAGAGGGTTGCGTGACCCGTGAACCGAGGCATGGATCCCAATGATTGATGTTGGGCGTGCATTAGGGATCCGTGCCATCTAATCGGAGCAGAGGTTCATGGGCAGAGGAGATCGGATCGGTGGCGAAAATTGGGAGAACTTGGTGAAAAACCCGATTCGGCGAAGAGGGGGTCCGGGGGGGCAGTTGACCGAAGTCAACAATCCCCGCTGGACCAATCAGGTGCAGGCTAAAATAGGACAAAATAGACTATAGGACAAAATAGCTAAGAAAAATAAAAGATAATTAAATTAAAAATAATAAATGAATTTAAATTAAAAATAATTAAAATAAAAAAATGTTTATTATTTTTTAAGGAATTTTTCTGTGATTTTTAATTATTTTTAAGAAAAAAAATTAGTCTATATACAATATCTAGTGTTATATACAGGTATAATATACATATGTATTATGTACAATTATTTTTATTTTATTAATTTTACACAAATACCCCAATTTTGTATTTTATTTTTTTCAACATATTTTTAAGAGTATAAAATATTTTTTTATTTTTATGAGTTATGTACAAATTTGAAATAAATAGGGGATGCTATTTTTATACATGTATTTTGTACAAGTAAGGAGGATTTGATTCTTGTTTTTATTTTACTTTTCTGATTTTTATTTTATTTTTTAGGACTATATACAAGGAGGTAAAAAGAATATTTATTTTTATTTTTATCCAAAATAGTTATTTACATATATAAGAAATATGTACAATATAGAGTAAGCCCTATCTCTCTCTACTCATTTTGTTTGGTGATCAGGTCAAGGTTTGACCTTCTCTTGGGGTCCGGGTCACTCTGTATTTATTCTAAATACCTCCCTCCTTTTTCTGTTCTTTATTCTTTTATTTTTGCACAAATACATGCTAAATATACACTGTTAACATATGCATGCAGAATGCTAACTTATTGTATTTACACCTATTTGCATGATGCTTTGTCAAGATAAACAGATAAAATAAAAGAATAAAGAGTGAGAATCAGAGATTCATCATGTATATATGAGAGTAGAGTGGAAGTGTCACTCAAAGTCCCAGTCTAAGAGACTCTCCTACGGATTCAATCCTCAAACTAGGGAATAAATCATTTATTGCATTCAATCCATCATCTCTTTAGTTGTCAAGCTTTAAAAATGAAGATGGATGGTAAGTTGATGGAGGGCATATGTTGGTGTCTTTTCTTCTCTCCCTCTCATTGGAACAAGGATCCTCTCGAGTGCCTTATTAAACTCAACACATGTATTTTTTTGTTATTGATCAATGCGTACATCAAGAGAGTGTTGAGTCGTCTGCACTTGTTTTCCTGGGAATGCATAGGGGTGTATCGCTTTTGAGGATCTAGTATACCTTCAACACCTAGACTTATATCATTATATGATCCAGAGCCCTTTTGAGATTTAGCCCTGACTCATAAAACGGTAAGATGGTGGTCTAAGTGGTCACTTCGAAAGGTTTGGGAGCACTCGCGTTTGGTGGAAGCTCTTTGAACATATATTTTTAGTATAATAGATTTTCTTTTCCTTTTATTTTTGGCTAGCTCACTGCATTTACCAAGTTGGCGCACACTGATCAAAATCTTTTATTGGTTTCATCACACCATGACACTTAGTAAATATCAAGAGATAATATAAGAACTTGTTCTCATACTGGATAAGGTTGCTAACACTCAGGTTTCTTGACGACTTCATCGATTTTATCCCATCCTCTAGCATCATTAAATCGGGTCCAAACTCAAATTTCAAATTCAGTTCCTCAAGTGAAACCTCAACTCATCTCATCATATATGCAGTTGTGCATGTGAGGTATGTGTCGTATTCTTTAAGGTAGAGATGAAGTGTGAAATATAGCACACATACCTTTCAAACTAGGGAAGTGTGAATAATTAGTTTAAGTATTCTTAAACCCTAATGACTAAGGAGGATTATCTCTGAATCTTAAGACCTCATAAATCAAGTGTTCTTTATTCCTCAAGTCTCGAGTGATAGTGAAAGTGTCAGGGATTACACTAACTTATTAGTTAGTATTATTTAATTTTTAATTTTTTTTCTAATTGTTTATACTTATTTTTAATAAATTCAGATTAATTTACTAAATACATGTTAGTCTAATTTACACCCTTATTTTTCGAAAAGGCTTCGAAAATATTTTAGAAACCATGTCACATAAATATAGATTTTCAAAATATTTTTCAAATGATTTTCAAAACAAGTCAAATTCCCATTATTCAAATCATTGTAAAACTTTTTCAAAAATAATATCACATAGTTATAAAATTTTTCTAATTATTTGCAAATATTTTTACTCAAATCAGTTTAAAACATGTGTTACCCTAGCCCCAAAAACTTTGATTTTTTTGAAATTATGAGCTTTGGACAATGTATATGTGAAATATATACAGTACATCACCCTATACTTGTACTATGCCCTCATAGCACTAAGTGATATGAAGCCATAGGAATCATTTTGTTTGTCTAAGTGAAGTGATATTCGAAAAATACGCATTCTAAACATGCTTATACTAGCTAGATAGAAATCATTTGTTTGGCTAAGTGAAGTGATGTTTATGTGCATCTAGATGAATCTATAGGAATGATGTCAATCTCATAGATGCTAAGTTAGTGTGTCCTAGTTACGATCAAGCACTTAACTATATGAGAAAGATTATGTTCTAAGAGCCACATGCCTAACCCTAGATCAGACACTCAAGTTGAGCCCTACCCTGGTAAAGGGTGAAACAAGCTCAGCATACCACAATCAAAGTCCAAGTCCAAATTACATGCGCGAGAACTCGAATGAGGACCGTCGTAAAGACAATTATTTCACAACATATTTTCAATGAATGCAACAATGGTATAATTAAATCTCGTGATCTTCATAGTTGCGTCTGCAGATCCTTGCAGTGGGAGCTCTGAACTCCTCGCCTCCGCATCTCTCAAGTATCCTCGCTCCTTGTGGGCCTGTTACATTAGATATGATATTAAGAGAAATAAATAGCAACTAAACATAGAAAACAATGCAAGTCAGTCAACAACAATCATTTACCTAAATGTCATAATAATCAACCTAATTAAATATTAGAACCTCACTAATCATGAAGATGAAGTCGTGTCCCCGACTGTGACGCCATCTAACGAACGTGAATCTGTCTTTGTTCATATTATCCAGTCATAATACGACCATACACACATTGATCAGAAATCGAGTGTGAATCTTTGTGAGGAGGGGTTTGATTTAATAAATTTTAACATGGATAAGTCTAGTGTCGATCTTAGGGACACGAGCTTTCTAGGTGATCAGTTAAATCCAAACACAGATTAAGTGATTATCAAGGCATCTAGGTCAATAATGCACATGAAACAATGAAAAACAAATGGAATAACATATATTTTTACTTTATTTTATGCATATTAGATAAGATGAATAGAATGCAACATAATGTAATGCAATGCAAATAAATTTATATAGATAAATATGCCCCTAAACTAATCAAATAATTGAGCAATGAATATGTGATTAGTTTTATGGAAATTTGATGCATTAAAATAAATCTATGTATTGATAAATGGCGTTTAAATACATGGCAATATGACATAATATATTAAATAGATATATCCTATTACAAGTGTCAAATTAGGGAATAGCGTATGTCATGAGCTAGAACTAAACAAGCATCACTTTGAAATTTATATCTTTGAAAAAAGAGTCCATATGCTCAAGTTAGAGTAGAAATAGTCCAGGGGTATAAATGCAAATAAAAATATAAAAAATATATAACTTCACAAGCAGGTTCTTGAAGGACATAAATGTAATTCAGATAAACCAACGACCCTTCCTTGTAATTTTCCAAGTGTGTAGAGACATGATTGCAAATATCATGAGTTGGTAGGGTCTTTGCATAATTTTTTAGGCACACCAAGTAAGGCACACGTGTCTTGAACCTGTATGCAATTTGGAGAAGCTGGCAAGGCATCGACTATATTTTCCCAACCCCCCATCATGTGCGAAGCACATGCGCAGAGGCTCGGGCTAAGGTGCAAGTCGACGGTAGGAGGCTCGAGCCATGTGGGCAGCCCAAGTAGCCTCAGGAGTAGCTTATGATAAATCGAAAACCCACCTCTTTAATAAAGATAAATTGTTGTATAGGAGGTAGAAATCAGATCTATCAAAAACCACACTTTGGAATATGTGGATAGTTTAACTTGGTAAGTGTAACAAAGTCGAACTCAGAGAACGATGATTTTTAGTTGTATGATTCTAAATTAATTTAAATAAATAACTAATTGTGACAATAATTTCGGTGTTGGAAAAATAAAAAAGTAAAAACAAAAGAAATGCAATGCAAAGCAGTGAAGCGCGTGATTTGTGATTATGTCTTTATTTTCAATCCTCAATTAAAGTGATCAATTAATTTTTAAAATTAATCATAGAACGAAAGAATAAATTCAAGAAATATTTGTCAATTCACATCCAAGATGTAGGGTAGAATATCAATCAATCAATTAATAATCATGCAAATAAAGAGATCAATGATAATTTTCAAGGAAAGCTATTATCCAAATTTCCTAAGATTTATTTCTTAAATAATGATCACAATTAACAAGGAAATAGATCACCTATTTATCCTTGAACATGCCCCTGCAATAGATCAAACTCCTCAAAATATCAATGCACAAATAAGTCAATTTGAGCATGTAAAGATCAAATTAATCCTCGAATAATATTCCAATTTAACTAAGCTCTGATATGTTCACAGATATGTAAAATGAAAGAGCATTAAACCAACTTCAAAAGGACATATTGTGCGCAAAAAATGAAGTTCAAATGAAAAAGTTATGACAAAATGGTACCCCGCAAAATTTTCCCCAGCAGAGAACATTCTTTGCTGGAGAGATCCAGCCCCTTACATTACACAACAGATTAAATGGTGCATCCATTCTGTCAGAAGAATGAGCCATATAGCTTTTGTAAAGTTAAGGCATATGATTATTTAACAGAAGGGTAATAAAGAAGCTTGTGGGCAGACAGAATGTGGAGAGAATGGTACCTTAATGCCCATGAGTCAAATATAAGATGGTTCTCCTGAGACTCTTTTCTATAATTTATTCATAAGTCGGTATTTTTTTATTTTATTTTTAGAATTTGGTTAAGAATTATCGAACTTCATGATTTTCGATTCACGGCAATTGTTTCAAGACCTTGCTTGATATTGATACAGTTGAAAGTTGATTTGAAAGTGGAAGAGTTTATTGTTAGTTATGATTGAAGGATATTGAGAATCCTCAAGCGCATCACGGAAGCGTGATAATCGCATCGAATACGATCGGGGCGACTAGTCGTACTAGTCGCAAGATGCAGCGGAATTTAAAAAATTTAAATCAAATGATGAAACCACATGATCACGAGAACACTTCTCGGATCATTTCATCAAACCACAAAGTATAAGGAATGCCTTTGAAGCGTGGTTGTGATCGCGAGATCCCAAACAAGAGATCCTCTTGTCTCAAGTCTGATCCACGAAGAACGCACTTGCGGGCACGATGATGAGTCGTGTTCCTCCCGCAATCCTCGGTGAAGATCCAAGCAATAGATCCCCTGATTTCGTCAAGCGAAATCCATCATCTTCCTCTATAGCGAGTAGCCACGAAGAAGAAGGAGATCCTCGAGTCGTCGAAGGCAAAGGCGAGAACTTCTCTCCTTTCTCAACAATGGTGGTCGGCCACCCGGCCACCCTATGGAGAGAGAGAGCACGAGAATGAGAGGGAGAGAGAGAAGTAGAGTAGGCGTCTACTTGGTGTTCCCTCAAGGGCTAAGGCTACCCTCTTTATATATTAGTTTGGGATCCAATGGATCTCAATCCACGGCTCTCATGGATCCAACGGTCATTGTAATCCAAGAGCCATCCAACGGTTATGATTATTGTTGGTTAAAAACCAACAACATTAATTTATATTAAATTAAATATGTGTTGAATTATTATCAACAAAATTTAATTAACATAAATTAATTTATCAAGAGATAATAAGTCAACAAATAAGAGGAGACAACAACCCCTCCTAAAATCAAGGAGGCGTCACCTATGACTAAGTCATAGGTGACACAACCTATGATTATAGGTGGTTTTGTCTCCTTTTATTTGTATTATTATTTCTTGATTATTTGCAATAATCATTATTGCAATAATATCCACCAAATTAATTCTAAATTAATTTATGAATATTTCAATCATGCCATTGAAAAAAAATGTGAATCATATTCACATCCCAAACTAATTTGTAAATTACATTTCCAATTAATTAACTATTGTGGATCCAATCCACATTAATAAATAACAAATGTTATTTACAATATTTCTCTCTCTCTGATATATTATAAATCTCATTTATAATATACACAGATATTCTGGATATCACTATCCACGATCTGCTCATCCTTGATAATTAAATCCCATTTAATTATCTTGGACAATCATTCTCTCAACACGAATCTTATTCATATTGTACTTGATAATTAAATCTCATTTAATTATCTTGGACACATTCTCACAATATGAATCTTATTCATATTATACTTGATAATTAAATCTCATTTAATCATCAAAACCTTCTTTCTTGGATACTAAATTCATCATAGGAATTATTCTTGAACTCCTTCAAGAATAATGTGCCTTCTCCGCAGATACTTGGAGATAAGGACAGGGCGATTGTATTGTTCCACGTATAGTGACTTGGATGTTGAGATCTCATCTCAAAATCCAGATCTGACGGACCTCTCATAGATTCTTGATTAAATCAAGTCCGTATACTTAATCCTCTCATTGCATCTGAATCACATTCAGATCAATGTCCAACATTTGGACTAAGATCAAGTTACTTATCTATTGAGAGGAGTCACTAAAATCCAGACCTGTTTCATCACACCCTCGGACTGGAAGTGTCATGGTTATACAATCGTTTATGATCACATCACCCTCAGGTATTCCCAATACCTGCACATCCTGCATACTGGAAGACCAATGATCAACCTGAAGATGAAGATCCATTTTATACTGTCTTCTTCAGGGTTTGATCACCAAGTTTCTCAATCTTGGTCATTGGGATTTGGTATCGATCATATGCTTTCCCAAAGCATATATCATACCTTCAAATTCTTGTCATGCTTCCAAAGCACGACGACCATGCATGGAATTTGATCGGTCCCAATACCTCATGAGTGAGCTCATGTCTTCCGGTTCACAAGTGAACCTGTATGATCCCTTTGAGAGATCGTATACTCATATACCCTTATATGCACACCAGCTCGTCGGTGTATAGACCTTGATTAGGTCATCAACCTAATGGTCTGCCAAATGTACATACTCAGACATATAGTAACACATCTGTCTCTAGTCAGAGGATGTGTGCCTATGCTGTGACAGTATTCAACATAGGACTTAGGTTATCTCGATCTCGCTAAGTCAACCCATTGACTTAACTAATCTGACACCTCCGAATTACTATTCCCATGCAGAGGACCTGCATCGAGAGGTCGGTCAGAAATCAGCCTATGCGGGAAAGGATTGCCATCTCCTACTCATGTTGGAGATCATCTCTTAATAATCATTTGACGGTGCTTGATGAGTCCTCTATCTAACCCATTAGATATTCATCCAAGCACCAGCATCTATGATTCATTTAATGAATCAACAGCTGTATGATCATTAAGATGGTCATGGTACATAACCCTAATTGTACAGAGGGACCTATTATGCAAATTATTTATTCTTCATTTCAGATCAGGGAATGATACTTGCAATAACATTTATTGCATAATGGCTCGCCGTGGGCCCGCATGTCCAACAATCTCCCACTAGCCCAAAGAGCCATTAATGGGCTAATCATTTAAACACACACTCATGTGACAATCATAGGCTATTTAGAAAATAGCTAGGTAAGCCGATCAGTCACTCTGTTCCCGCGAGACTACGCCAAGTCCTTTTACGGCACTTGCATATCCCCAGTAACAGTGCTCGCATCTAATGCGAATATTGCATCTAATGCAACCAATACTCAATCTTGTCAGTCATAGTATCCTTGATACTACAACTCAAAGAAATATTATTATAACCAGCATGTAATTTCTATTATCCTTATTAGAATACCCTTATCCCTGGAGATCTCTATCTCCTAAGGTATTCACAGTTAAGACCTTTTAGATCTCCATCTAAAAGTCTTAATTTCTTGAAGATAAGACTTAGAGATCACTATCTCTAAAGCCTTATCATCTTTGAAGATATTGTTATTACTGCAATTAAGTGTTCTATCTCCATAGTAGGATTAATAACAGTTTACTATTCCCATTACATGGCAGATATCTGGCTTTTGTACACATCTAGCATACTTTCAGCTTCTCGTAACTGATGCACAAAAAAGGGCAACTAGTTTTAGCATTCACTTCCTCAACTCTTTGAGGTGCTATCCCTTTAGATAGGTCAGTACCAAATCTTAAGGGAAGGAAGCCTTTCTTGGAATTTCCAAAAAAATGGAACATGTCCAAGGTGTACTACAAATGTGACAGTCCCAATACCCTCTTTTGTTTGCTTCTGAACACCTTCAGAACTAAGATCCAAGAGGCATCTTTTGAGATCATATCTCAAGGTATGGAATAGCCAGGTCATAAAACGCTTATTATCATCCTTATATCATTCCAAATGATTAGGATATTATCTACATTTAGCACGATGAACACAATGGCACTCCCACTAAGCTTCACATGGTGCACTAAGATTATATCTGAAATTATAACATTTATAATTTCAGCAAATCTTATGTTCCAACAACAAGAAGCTTATTTGAGTCCAAAGATGGAGTTCTTTAGCTAGCACATCTTACATTTCTCAACCATGAAGCCTTGGGGCTACTTCATGTGAATATCCTCAAAGAGGTATTCATAGAGGAATACAATCTTGACTCATATCTTGAAGATGCCATAGTCAAATTGTGTAGCTAAGGTTAGCAATATTCTGATGGGTTTAAGCATGATCACTGAAAAGCAAGCCACATCGCAATCGATGTCTTCTCTTCGGTGTGTAGCTCATGGCTACGAACCGTGCTTTGAAGGTCTCTACCTTCTCATCAGGTTCCCTCTTTCTATTGAAGATCCATTTACACCTTAATGGGTCTAACCCTTATGGGTGGATCCTCGAGGGTCCATATACAACACTTGTATATGAAGTCTACCTTAGACCTTTATTGCTAATATCCATCTTTCCATGTTATGATCCTCAGGAGCTTCATCACATGAAGTCCGATCATTGTCAGACTTAACTGACACAAGGAATACATCCTCAAACTCATTTGAAGAGGTATTAGTGTTTCATCTTTAATTGTCCCTTTTAGTTTCCGATTTCTGGAGCATCATTATCTTCTCAAGATTAAATGAGTTCCTATACTTCATTTTCATCTTGATTCTCAAGAGAGTCATCCTATAAGAATCATATTCTTAAAGATGAGATATTTTAAAAATCTCAAGGTCGTAAAGTAGGTATCCAATACCATCCTTTATTTTCCTAATGAAGTAGCACTCTCAAGTGCTAGATTCCAGCTTACATGCATGAAACCTTATTAAGGATATATATTGTAGTCTCTACTACACATATATACCTAGAAACTAAGGGATAATTATGCTAAAATTCATAATTGATCAAATCATGTCACACACGATCTAATTGTATCTTCCTACAACTCCATTGAGTTTAGGTGTGTCAGGAGGATTGAGATAGAAATGATATTCATATCTCCATAAGATATTCTTTGAACTCATCTAATAGGTACTTGCTACCTTGGTTAGATCAAATTCATATAATCTTCCTTCAAACTTTGGTTCTAAACCAAAATTACAAAATCTTTGAACATTTCAAAAGTTTCTCAGGTGAAGAGAAGAAATCTCATATCATACATGATCATCAATAGATATCACATATCCACAATGTTCACTATGATATAGATGATTCACATACATCAATATGTATGAGATCTCGAATACCTTGACATCTTACACCTTTCCAAAAAAAAGGTGTATTGGACATTTTACTTTGAATACAATATTCACAAGTATGTAAGATTTGAAATTTTAGACATTCTAAAGTTTCATATCTTACTAGTCTATTGATCTCATCAGCAGACATATGTCCAAAACTTGATGCTAAATCATTGTCAAATGATCTTTATCCTCCTATTGATTTTATAAGGTTTAACTTTCAGTATTACAAATCTTAATGAACAATTCATTAAATTTCTAATTTAGTAGAGTCCACCAGATGCTAGATTATTATCTGAAATATATCCATCATAACTCTTTATGATAGGTTTATTCCAGA
The DNA here is from genome assembly GCA_037367405.1 of Ottelia alismoides. NCBI lineage: Eukaryota > Viridiplantae > Streptophyta > Magnoliopsida > Alismatales > Hydrocharitaceae > Ottelia > Ottelia alismoides. The sequence goes on along the minus strand of JAZKJV010004536.1, from coordinate 31,661 downwards.
ATTCATGTTTATTTCCAACCTTTAGAAACAAACAATGAGTGTATTCTAATATCTAGGTCATAGAGACATTCTCTAAGACTAAGGCTCTCCCACTGAAATTAAGAAGTATATCAATCCAACAGAGATTGTTGCAACAATTGCATCAATGTCTATATGGATAACTATAAACCTTAAGATCAAATTTTTCCAGTCTTCTAAAACATGTGCAACACATTGCAAGTGTTGTTAGAAGATTGAGATACAATTATCAGACTTTATCTTATCAAATAAGCAAGTCAATTTCAATGATTAAAGGTAGATATAGATTATTATGATGCACTATCTGAGTCCTTCTCTAAGGATTCTAGATAGACTTGATAGTCATACTATCAACACATCAAGTTATTGCAGTATAGGCATTCATCCAACTCTTTGGATGTCATATGGAAGTCACAGAAGTACAATCAACTCTTTGACTTTCCTTCTCACATGGGTCTGACCCACACTTCCACTGTTCTCTCTTCATCTATAAACAACCATTGTTCAAGACTAAGGATCTCTTATGTTAAAAAGAATTCAATGTAAGAGCATTTCAACATTTATTCATGCTTCATTAAATTCATACAATATGAATATTATGAAGCTTCATGAATGACTAGAGTATAGATAGTAGAATGATGACACTCATCATGTCTACATCCATCTAGACTCCTAAAACATTGGTTCAGGTAGGTATTCAAATATTTTGAATACATCATCTCTTTCGAGCCACCATTCTGCATAATGCAGAGAACCATGTCATTCATGATTAAATGTTTAGAGCACATATGTATGCCAGAACATCTTCTTAGATTTTATAAGGATTATTTGACAATTACGATCACCATCGATATGTCACTTCCAAAGTACACTCGATGAAAGATCAAGACTATAGAGACATACAAATCCTAATGTGATGTCTCATTGTCTTATTTAATCATCATTCCTCATTATGTTGAGGAAACTTGCACATTGCAACCACATACATTATGTGTCCAATTGCAAGTACAATATCTGGATCATGAGTCCAATCCATGATATTTTACTAGTTATTATTGAGTATAACATTGAGTGGGTTTAATGAAGGATTATCTGAAATAAGAAATTTGCACATGGGTATATATATTATATATACATATTTTACTTTGATTTTGGAATTTTAAATCAAATTTGTCTTGCTATGTCTACTATGAAAGATTATTCCCTAATCGTCTTTCAAAGTAAGAGATATACTTACCACTATATCTCAAGCAAGATCTGGGATCTCCTCTCTATCTTTATCACATCCCAATAATATGAGAACTTATGACTCGAATAAAGAGAAGCGGGAACACATTCTGCCTTGCAAGTCCAACTTGCATTTCCTAATTCGGTCTTTAACACCCGGACCCACCACCCCTAAGATGATGTTGACCCGTTGCTAATTGAACCAACCGTCAACAGGCTTAAAACTCGCTATACGCAATCCAATATCGCCCCAATAATATGAGGACCCGATATTGGGGTCACTACGTATACGGCCTTACTCTTTCGAGAAGCAAAGAACCCGATCCAAATAATTGTATATAGGATCTGTCACTTCGGACAGGCGTCTCCTATATACAACTTTTGGCGACGAAATTCTTTGCCTTGACGGGAGACCATGGATGTCACTTATGTGATCCTCCACCTCTTATTCAAATTGTAATTAATCATCGTGAATCATATTCACATAATTAATTCTTCCAAGGGAAATACACATCTATTCATAATAGAGTGTTTCATAGGATATAATTAATTTAATCACATTAAATCAATCATCAATCCTATTATCAATCAACAAACTTTGAATTTTACTTGAATAGTAGGTATAATCTCAAAGTACATATTATTTCGAATTTTAATAATTAGAAATACACTTTGATTTCTCCGGCATTATCCAATCCCTACCCGCTGTCATGGCCAGTACCGGCGAGAGTGGGACGGACCACATACGTTGCAACCCGCTACCCCAGCGATCTCCGACTAGACACCATATCCACCTCAGGAAAGGATAATGCCAGATAGATCATCATGTACTTTGAGATGCTCATCGGTCTTTCAACCGAAATTATACCATATAATATACATCAAAACCTTTTTGATTATATTATAAGGTGATTTGCTAAACAAATCCCCAATCCTATTCAAGCAAAAGGTTTTGGATGAAAAAGTTGTCCTACAACTATTGTAGGATGACCTAGGGTTTTACACGAAAACAATGTTTGTTGATGATTTCAAAGTTAACCAATGATCAAGATCAACTATCTTATCATTATGGTTTAGTGGGATGTCATTCAAGGAATTGATTATCATCTTTAAATATTCCACAAATATTTATCAATAACCAATTTCAGAAAATCAATAATTAATTTTCATCAACATTTATTTGAATGACTATCACAAGGTTCATGATCAAAAAATGTCAATTTCCAGCAGTGACCCCTTATCACTAAAATTAACTTATCTTGATCAATTTAAATCCAAAATTCGCAAAAATAGTGCCCTAAGATTGCCAACTTGATTTATAACATAACCTATATGATATTTCATGCATTTCAAGGAACAAAACCGTAATTAACAAATTAATCACGTTCTGTTCTGCAGTTCCCGCAACTGTGAATACATGCATATTCAAAAGACCATATATTGAGCAAATTAAATCCAAATTTAGTAAACTCAAGTCCTATGGTTTCCTTGTTTAATGGGAAACAAAATACAATTGAATATTTCGTGTTTAAACAATTTAAACAGTGCCGAAAAATCAATTAGACATAGTTGCGAAAATTCAAATGCGCCAAAACTTTCGCGACCATTTCAAACCCAAGTCGTCTATGGTTCATGGATCATATCCAAAACCTTTTTCGACCTAAGGCTCTGATACCACTTAAAGGATATTGAGAATCCTCAAGCGCATCACGGAAGCGTGATGATCGCATCGAATACGATCGGGGCGACTAGTCGCAAGATGCAGCGGAATTTAAAAAATTTAAATCAAATGATGAAACCACATGATCACGAGAACACTTCTCGGATCATTTCATCAAACCACAAAGTATAAGGAATACCTTTGAAGCGTGGTTGTGATCGCGAGATCCCAAACAAGAGATCCTCTTGTCTCAAGTCCGATCCACGAAGAACGCACTTGCGGGCACGATGATGAGTCGCGTTCCTCCCGCAATCCTCGGTGAAGATCCAAGCAATAGATCCCCTGATTTCGTCAAGCGAAATCCATCGTCTTCCTCTATAGCGAGTAGCCACGAAGAAGAAGGAGATCCTCGAGTCGTCGAAGGCGAAGGCGAGAACTTCTCTCCTTTCTCAACAATGGTGGTCGGCCACCCTATGGAGAGAGAGAGAGCACGAGAATGAGAGGGAGAGAGAGAAGTAGAGTAGGCGTCTACTTGGTGTTCCCTCAAGGGCTAAGGCTACCCTCTTTATATATTAGTTTGGGATCCAATGGATCTCAATCCACATCTCTCATGGATCCAACGATCATTGTAATCCAAGAGCCATCCAACGGCTATGATTATTGTTGGTTAAAAACCAACAACATTAATTTATATTAAATTAAATATGTGTTGAATTATTATCAACAAAATTTAATTAACATAAATTAATTTATCAAGAGATAATAAGTCAACAAATAAGAGGAAACAACAACCCCTCCTAAAATCAAGGAGGCGTCACCTATGACTAAGTCATAGGTGACACCACCTATGATTATAGGTGGTTTTGTCTCCTTTTATTTGTATTATTATTTCTTGATTATTTGCAATAATCATTATTGCAATAATATCCACCAAATTAATTCGAAATTAATTTATGAATATTTCAATCATGCCATTGAAAAAAATGTGAATCATATTCACATCCCAAACTAATTTGTAAATTACATTTCCAATTAATTAACTATTGTGGATCCAATCCACATTAATAAATAACAAATGTTATTTACAATATTTCTCTCTCTCTGATATATTATAAATCTCATTTATAATATACACAGATATTCTGGATATCACTATCCATGATCTGCTCATCCTTGATAATTAAATCCCATTTAATTATCTTGGACAATCATTCTCTCAACATGAATCTTATTCATATTGTACTTGATAATTAAATCTCATTTAATTATCTTGGACACATTCTCACAATATGAATCTTATTCATATTATACTTGATAATTAAATCTCATTTAATCATCAAAACCTTCTTTCTTGGATACTAAATTCATCATAGGAATTATTCTTGAACTCCTTCAAGAATAATGTGCCTTCTCCGCAGATACTTGGAGATAAGGACAGGGCGATTGTATTGTTCCACGTATAGTGACTTGGATGTTGAGATCTCATCTCAAAATCCAGATCTAACGGACCTCTCATAGATGCTTGATTAAATCAAGTCCGTATACTTAATCTTCTCATTGCATCTGAATCACATTCAGATCAATGTCCAACATTTGGACAAAGATCAAGTTACTTATCTATTGAGAGGAGTCACTAAAATCCAGACCTGTTTCATCACTCCCTCGGACTGGAAGTGTCATGGTTATACAATCGTTTATGATCACATCACCTTCACGTATTCCCAATACCTGCACATCCTGCATACTGGAAGACCAATGATCAACCTGAAGATGAAGATCCATTTTATACTGTCTTCTTCAGGGTTGGATCACCAAGTTTCTCAATCTTGGTCATTGGGATTTGGTATCGATCGTATGCTTTCCCAAAGCATATATCATACCTTCAAATTCTTGTCATGCTTCCAAAGCACGACAACCATGCATGGAATTTGATCGGTCCCAATACCTCATGAGTGAGCTCATGTCTTCCGGTTCACAAGTGAACCTGTATGATCCCTTTAAGAGATCGTATTACTCATATGCCCTTATATGCACACCAGCTCGCCGGTGTATAGACCTTGATTAGGTCATCAACCTAATGGTCTGCCAAATGTACATACTCAGACATATAGTAACACATCTGTCTCTAGTCAGAGGATGTGTGCCTATGTTGTGATAGTATTCAACGTAGGACTTAGGTTATCTCGATCTCGCTAAGTCAACCCATTGACTTAACTAATCTGACACCTCTGAATCACTATTCCCATGCAGAGGACCTGCATCGAGAGGTCGGTCAGAAATCAGCCTATGCGAGAAAGGATTGCCATCTCCTACTCAGGCTGGAGATCATCTCTTAATAATCATTTGACGGTGCTTGATGAGTCCTCTATCTAACCCATTAGATATTCATCCAAGCACCAGCCTCTATGATTCATTTAATGAATCAACAGATGTATGATCATTAAGATGGTCATGGTACATAACCCTAATTGTACAGAGGGACCTATTATGCAAATTATTTATTCTTCATTTCAGATCAGGGAATGATACTTGCAATAACATTTATTGCATAATGGCTCGCCGTGGGCTCGCATGTCCAACAATGATTAAGGTTTCTCACTACAAATCGAGTTTAGTGGAGTGATTATATTTTTTATTATGGTTAATTATTTCAAGCATATCTGAGAATATTCCGTAATCAGTTATGCAAGCCTATCAATTCCAACCCCCTTGCTTAGTATTGAATTTGGGTCAAGGGAGAAATGGTTCTATAGAAGAGATTCATGTTTCCTTTGTTGAAATAAGGACAAACGATCTGATTCACGATTTCATAAAAATTGAGTTAGTTCGATCCCCTTTCTCATATATTGTAAAAGGAAGGATATGTCAGGTTGGGGGTTTCTTTGTAATAATGGATTAGATTTTACCAATATTAATCCTTTTTATTCCAAGGTGAAAATTATTTATCTTTGTTGACTTGCACTATTGAAATGGAGGTTCCACCGCATATTTCAACATTTTCTTCTTTTTAGTGTGAAGCATGCCAACTTGAAAAATATCGTAAAGTTTATTTTCAAGCTGATCGACATTGTTGGGAATCTAAGAATTTGATTAGTATATTTAATATATGTGGACCTAATAGTTTTCTGATTATACTGGACGTAGATTTTATTTTATTGATGTTGATGATTTTAGATGTGTATCTTTGGTTTTTTTAATCGAAAGTAGTTGAGGTTGGTAATGTTATAAATAGAATCTAATAAAAATTTAAAATGCCTTTCGTCTTCATATCAAATCAGTTGATACTGACAATATACACTTGATTTTTGCAAGCATTCCTTATAGGCTTTATTTACAAAGCATCGTTTATTTTACTAAACACCATGTCCCTAAATCTCCAGCAGAATGGTGACTGAGAAGAAAGATTACCATACCCTTGATCTATCCTCTCAATGATCTTAATCGATTCTGTCGATGATGCAGCTATTGTTGACAATAGGTGGATCTTCACTACCAAGCACTTACCAGATGAGCCGGTGGATAAATATAAGAATATCATCGATAGAAAACTATCTTGCTAAGCACTTCCTTATAAATGACTTGGGAGAACTTTCTGTTATTTTCTTGGCACTGCCAATGCCGAGAATGATCAGGCTTGATTCTTTTGCAGGGGACGAATGTGATTGATCCTCTGCATTAGGAGTCTAGGATGATGGGGACAAAATCTGTGTTGGTCAATCTTGATCTTTACCACCATCACTCATCGCGATCTTTCCTTTTCGGTCAATTGAGCCAGTTCATCGCAATAATGGTGATTGATCTTAAGGAACTTGAACTATGCTCTAAGCAAGGGACTTCTATTCACCTGTCGTAGGTCTCTGTATGTTTTGAATTATGTTGATGTGGATTCTGCAAGATGCCCCAATAATAGAAAATACTTCCAATGTTCCAAGCTACTACTGTCATACGGATACAGGACAATGGCCCAAGCTTCTGGTTGTGTTCAGGAACTAATACTTAAGGAAATAATTTTACAACTTGTAATAATGTCAAGAATTCCCTCGATTTGGTGTTGTAGAACAGCAGTCCGGCAATGGTTATGTCACAGTAATTTATTCAGAAAAGTCCAGTAGATCTTTGAATTTTACCAGGAAATTCTTTGGAACATGTATCCTTTCTCTGCTACATATGCTACATACATATTCAAAAGGTAAAATTATGATCCTAGTTTTTATGCATGAAAATAGCCACCACTTGACGAACTATATAGTATATTGATTCGATTAGAATCGAGACCAAAGCTCAGGAAATCTTCTTGCAAGAAATTACCCAATAAGTATAATAAATCGGAATAGGAAAGAAAAGGGCAAGGCAAGGCGGCAATCCAACTCCTACCCCTACTCCTACTCCTTTGTTCCAAAGATTTCGAGAGTGATTACACAACCACTTCTTAATCCGAGTCCCATTAGGACTAATCACAGCGTTCGTGTATAAATAGATCACAAGCAGAAGCAGAAGCCATTCATCCGTCTTGCGCTTCGTCATCTACAAGTCCTGATGTCTTCGCGGTGCACAGAGGCGTTGGCGGCGGGATGCCTCGGCGGCGTACGCGTGCGTGCAGCACCGGTGAGAGCAACCTACAAGGACATGCCGGGCCCCGACGTGGGCGGTGAGCGGCGGCGACGACGTTGTGCGAAGGTGGTGAACAGCTACTCATGCAAGCAGATGTACGAATTCTCCAAGAAGAGCGTCGTGTTCCAGAGGGCCAAGAGGAGCTGCCGGAGGAAGTTGCGTTGCTCGGCACTGCTTGCCTTCTTGCGCAAGCTCTTGTGGCGTGCGCGGAAGGTGGATGTCGCGGCAGAGGGCTGCTCGGCGAGACGGGAGACGAGGGCTTGATGACCGGAGAGACGCGTGATTCCCCTTTGAAACAACGTAAATCTCCCTGACATCGTTTACCCCACGGACCCTATGGTTAACTCTCATTCATTTATCCCTTAAATGTAACAGAATTTCGTTAAAATGAGATATATATTGACTTCTTTGTTTAAAAATTTTACAAGCAATGCCATTCTCCTCTGTACATCCCATTCCTCTATTCCTTCCCCTCCTCCCCTTGCTCCTCCACCTACAACGGTAGCAGCTCATCCACCCGCAGCTGCAGCTGCTCCTCCAACCCCTCTCTCCCTCCTCACCACTTGCAGCTGCTCCTCCACCCGCAGCCACAACTGCTCCTCTTGCCTCCCCAAACCCCGAACTCGTATCCCCTCCTCCTCCCCTTCCCCTCCTCCTCTCTCTCCTTTATTTCGTTTGCTGTCACCACTCCTCCTCCTCTTCCCAGCCCGATCCCCCTCTCCTCGACCTCTGCCTCTTCCTCCTCCTCCGGATGCCCATCCACCTCCACGCCCAAGTTCCACATCTTGCAGGTGAGCATGTGCCCCTGCCCGCAGCAGGAGTTGCCCCCTCCACCGCCTCCCCTTCCTCCTGTTGTTCCTCCGACCTCACAATCCTCATCCCCTTGAGCCTCCATCCCGCTACCCTCCTCGTATGCCTCCGCCCACAGCAGGACCACCCCCTACATCGCCTCCCCTTCCTCCTGTCGTTCCTCCAGCCATGCCATCCTCCTCCCCTTTCTCCTCGACCCCCACCACCTTCCTCCCATGCCTTCGCCTGCAGTAGGACCACCACCTTCACCACTTCCCCTTCCTCCCATTGTTCCTCCAGCCTTGCCACCCTCCTCCCCTTGCTCCTCCACCCTCGCCACCTTCCTCCCATGCATCTGCCTGCAGTAGGACCGCCCCCTCCACCGCCTCCCCCTCCTCCCCTTGTTACTCTGCCCTGCCACCCTCTCGCCTCGCCTCTGCCCATAACATGAGATGCTGCCTTCACGATCTCCGCCTCTTCCTCTAGGTTTGCCACCGTCCAGGTCCGCCGCGATGGCTCTTTTAATTTGGTAGAAGAAGAGGATGAAGAAGGGGTTAGGAGAAGGAATGAGAGAGGGAGATTGAAGATCCACATCCGCTTTGCTTTGCTTAGATTAACTCAAGTTTAACCCAAGTAATTGATTGCAATAAAGTTAAAGTTGAGTGTAGAGTCCATGGGATAAGACGGGGCAAGTTTACAGGGTCCAGGGGGAATTAGGTTGTTTTAAAGGTCATGGAGGTAATTGACAAAGTTTATAGGGTTCTTGGGGTAAAAATCTCTTTAATTTATCACATACAAACAAAATAAATCGATTGTTTCTTATTTAAGTTTTTCTTTGCAGTTAGCACAATCACACTCCTTAAGCAATACGCGCGCTCTATATTCTTTTTATTTGGTTATCTTGATTATTGTGATAGAAACAAATATATAATTTTTTTGTTGAATTAGATTTTAATATTCAGCGTTAATTGTAATATCTAATTTGACGTATAATTGAATAACTTCTGTTAAGTTATTTTATGAATTTTTTAATAGATCATATTAAATGTCTCTATTTTTTGGTGTTTTGTTAATTACTCCGTTGTATTTAGCAACATATTTCAGTAATATTTCAAAAAATGACCTCATCTATGCATTGAAATCTCAGTTTTTGGACATTATTTTTGAAACAAAATAAAGAGGTGTCTGATCTTATTTTTTATCTTAAATACAAGATTTTTTGTGTCGAAGTTAAACCTTTAGTCATTTCAACAATGAATACCTTATTAGGAATTCAAGCATAAATGATATTTATTGTAATTAAGCTATATGAAATAGGTTAGTTCTCCAAAACTTATTATGATTTTTATAATGATTGGTGTATTTTATCTGTTATACAAATATATTATGTAATTGTATTCTTCTTGCATGAATACACTATGGACTACAAAATATTTAATATACTAAAATGACTATGCAATGTCGATCGAAAAATTTCGATGAGTAATCCAAAGGACTTTACATATAAATGCATATAGAAACTTGTTCAAGAAGAAAATATTCTTCATAATAAAGTTTGCATATGGATTTATATAAAAGAGCATTAATATAAAATCCATTAAATTATAAAGTAGATGTTATGCTGACTCAGTCCTAAGATCAGTCGACTAGCTTATTATTAACCAAGACAACATTTTAACCAAATAGTTGACGGTTGAATTCCATTCCAATCGACTATCTCTGATTTCAGTCACTAACTACATTTCAATCAACTATTTTAAGCAACCAACCGACTCATCTTATGGACGACTAACTACATTTCAATCAACTATTTTGAACAACCAACCGACTCATATTATGGAAGTTATGAGCAGCTAATAGAGGTTCGTACTTTCAGTTGACTCCTCACTTACTATCAATCGAGAATTTCGTACCAGTAGACTAATCTTTATTTTCAATTAAATGTGAGTTTATGCGTTTATTAAAGAGTAGACGTTGTATCTAAATATTGGAAAAGTATCATTTTGTCAAGACTAGAGTTGAAATACATCCAACTTTCCTTATTCATTCCCTATATAATAAGGGTCGTTCAATCATTGAGAAAACACTTTATATACACTTCAAGAAATTCTCTAGCACACACATCCTTTCATTATCTATGTTATTGATCTTCTGACTTGAAGCGTAAGTATCTACATTATCTTCAAGATCTGAGAAAGTGTTCTAAGCTTTGATTCTTTTCCAATCTTCGAAGAGCTCGATTGAAATTCCTTTCGATACTCCAAATGATTCACTCTTTTATTCAGGGAAGTTAATTCATTTCTTTAGCCTATATAAAATTAATTTTAACCTAATCACACTCTTCTAATTTATTATTTATCAGACTATATTATAGGTATATGTACCCAAGGTGTGGGTTCATTGCTGTGAGGGAAAAATACTTTCTTGAGGATGTTCAAGAAAGGGTTGGTGCTTATATTTGGACATGGGCTATGCCTGCTTTTGAAAATTACAAGGTTTTAAGTATAACAAGTGATCCAGTCAGAGAACAAAGGAGAAATCTTATAATAAGGTTCTAAATCATGGTTTTACCAAGGGTTCCCACAAAAAATCTCTCAGTCATTATAAAGTTGATTTAGTTTATTATCATAAGTTTTGGAGTGTACAACGTAATCCACTCCCTCCTTGTGATATCTAGTCCATTTTCATTTGGTATTAGAGCCTTTTTATTATGATCTAAATATAATTGTTATCTTGCAAAAATGTCACAGAGACAAGGAGCAACCTCGACCATCGCAGGATTCTTTGTTTTGAAGACTCCACACTTTGACAAGAATAACTACTCCTATTGAGCAAGTAGAATAGAAATATTCATTCAATCCATTTGATAAAAAATATGGAACTGCACCTCATAGCCCTTCATTAAGTTTGACCTAGCTGAAGATAAAGAGGACCTCAATGATGCTTAGACGAGAGAGATAGAGAAGAATGCAAAGCAATGTATATCATAGATTGCATTCTATCTGCTAAAGAATATAACATGAAGGTCAAGGGCTCAAAGATATCAATGTGTCCTAGATAATATTGAAGATTCAAGATGACGTCTTGAGAGTATATCAAAGATATTTATACAACATTCACAAATATTATGAATAATATCGAGGCACTAACAAAGAACTTGACGAAGGGAGAACTTGAATCAAAGTTGATTAATTCTCTTACAAGTGATTGAAGAATAAGGAAACTATCAATGGAAAAGTCGAGGATATAAATAAGATCAAAGTGGATGATCTCTTAGTAAATCTTATGTCTTAGAAGGTGAAGAAGAGTACCAAGAAAGGTTTCAACAAGTGAGATGTATATAACTTTTAGATATGAAAATCAAAAGTAAAATGATGACAATATGTCTCTCCGCCAAGAAGTTAAAACGGTTTCTGAACAACAACAAGATCTTCAAGAAAAAAGAAGGATGAAAAAGAAGAATTTGTTATCCGCTATGAATGGAAAAAGAAAGGACACATGAAGAAAGATTGTCCACTAGTTAAAAAGGATGTCGATAAATGAGAAAAGAAAACATTTCCATACCAGAAAAAAGTTAGGCACTACAAATTCTGAAGAAGACTCTAGCTCGAAATCTTAAAAGGAGGTTGAATGTTACCTGGACTTGATAGCCCTTGAAGAGAGGAGGACACAAGAAAATGGTTCATAGATTTAAAAAGATCCATGCACATGACATGCTGAGAAGACATATTACAAGTCTAGAATCTTGACAAAATTGAGAGTGATTTTTGGAAACAACCATAAAGGTCAGACCATTGCCACAATGATTATTGGACAAGGTAAATCCTATTTCAACCATGTGATGCTTGTTAAAGGATTAAACTATGATTAATAAAGCGTTAGTCAAATTTATGATAAAGGCTTTAATGTTTTATTTTTCACTGATTGTTGTAAAATAAATGAGAAAATATAAAAGAAACTCTATTGAAAAGTAATAGATATAAAAACATCAATGCTTTAGATTTAAACAAAATAAATGATTTTGATTATTTCTTATAAGTAGTTTTGATAATGAATATTGCATTTGATCTAATACATAATATATTATGTAATTGTGATCTTCATGCAGGAATAGACTCTAGACCACAAAATATTAAATGTACTGAAACGTCTAGCAGTGTTGATCTAATAATTATGCTGATTCATTTAAAGGGAATTATGGATAGATACAAATATAAAGTTATTCAAGAAGAGGATGGCTTTCAGAAGAAATTTCACACTTGTATTTTCTATACATTAGGATTTATGAAAAAAAGACTTCATTAAAGTCCATTTAAATCATAAAGGTATAGTTTAACCAACTAAGTCCTAAGGCCATTCGATTAGTCCATACTCAATCAAGTCAACATTTCGACCAATCCCATTGTTGATAGTCAAATTTCATATTAATCGACTATCTTTGATTTCAGCCGGCTAATCGTATTCTGGTCGACTATTTTTGAACAACTGACGGATGTGTCTGAGCGGGGTGTCTAACGTCTGGTCTTGAAGGGCATGCAGTGTCCGATAAGTCAGATCCGGCAATTGTCATATCAACCGCTCTCACAACACTCAACACCCGAAGAGATTCTTTTAGTCAACAATCAACCCCCAGAGGAACAATAATTGAACAATGAATCTAAGTGAGAAGAAATTTATTATACCCTACAAATAAGTGTGTATAGCAAGTAAGTGTAGGGCTCGAACCATAGAAAGCAACGGGGATAGTCACAAAAAATTGACAATCAATGAGAAAATCAACAAATGTTTTTTTGTTTTTATAGGGTTTTTCTAATTTTTGTGGGTTTTAAATTATATTTAATTTTTTGTATTTTAATGTTTTATATTTTTATTTTCAATTTTATAATTTTTATTTTATTTTTATATTTTTTTGATTTTTAATTTCCTTTTCTTTTATATATAACTATATATAATAATAAGTAAAATAAAGATATATATAATAAATGGGTAGAAATTCAGTAGATACAAGTAAGTACAACCCTTTTTAATTTTTAAGGGTTTTTTCATGTATTTAAGTATTTATAATAATAATACTAATATTAATAAATATATAGAAGTAATATGTGTATAGAGTTTATATAGCATTTTATATTTATAAATGTTTTTGTGTTTTTTTTCTAATTTTTGTCTATTTTTGTTATTTTTCTTGTATGTTTTGCTAATTTTTAGGTATTTTTGATTGATTAAGTAAAGCAAAGCGAGGAATCTAATAATAAGTCAGATTGTTTTGAGAATTAAAAATAGATAAAGGTTTCAAAAATCCTTAAACCTATTTTAATATTTAAAATATTAAATAAAGAAAAATATGATATTTGAAACACTTTTTTTGGATTTTCTAGATTTTTTATGATTTTTATAAGTTTTTTTGTATTTTGTTATTTTTATGGGGTTTCTTTTGCAATTTTAGTTATTTTTTAGTATGTTATTAGAAAAATAAATATCTACCTAATATAATTTTTGGAATTTTTTGAGTTATTTTCAATATCTATTTGCAAACAGTAAATAAATGCTCTGTTTTTTAGTTTTAATAAATACAAAAAAAAAAGAAAATGCCTTAATAAAAATACGTGTGTTACATTAATATTTAAAGCATCTAACCTAATTTTTCTAGAAATTTTAGAGCATCAGAGACATTTAATAATAAGAAATAACAATAAAACGAAAATTCAATGCTACAAGGGACTTAAATGCAATTTATTAAGAACCTAAGCATGCTTTCATAACAAAATACCAAAGTCCAGGGGATAATAAACAATTTATCCCATTAAATCTACAATTTAAAAGCACATGAAAGGGTATAATTGTAAACTAAATTTTAGGACAATCAACGCAAAAATCCCAATTAAATACGAATTTAAATTGAACTAGCAAGGGCTTTTTGCAATAATCAAGAAAGTTTCATGCTATTATTAACATTTAACATAAACTCAGGGTTAAACGTGCAATATAACCAATTAAACTCACATTTAATATTTTCCTGATAGGGACCGAAATGTAATTCATAAAAACTTTAATTCATTTAATAACATATCCAAAAAAGATGGGGCTACCCTGCAAATTATCGACAAAAACCCTCACATGGGACGTCACATGAGGTGACCTGGAACTGGACTAAAATATAATAAACAGAAAGCCTAAGGTTCAATATGCAAAATATCCAACATAATTACAAAGAAAATGAAAGTTTAAATGCTAAAATAAAATTTAAAAAGGTTGAGGGGTGTCGGTGCAAAATATCACTTTGTGCATGATCTAACAATTGAGGTGTCTTCACTTAAACCATGAACGACATAGATTAGATATCGGTTCATTGATCGAATGACTGAGATACACTCCTCGATGGATCAGACGGCTTATGTGCTTCTCAATAGGGTGGCTCGGATTAAATCTGGTGATTGTTCTTCATCAGACGGTGGAGACGTGACCAAGAAGAACATGAATGAACTACAACATGTGGTTGCTTAGATCTAACGGATCTCCTCCCTCTGTTCTCCTCTCGAGCAGCAGACATGCCCTACAAGATCCTGGAAGGATTTCGCAGCTCCGGATGGTCATAAAGTGGTCCAGGACCCAGCGATGGAGTCTTGGAGGTCGGAGAAGAATAGAGACCTAGAGCTCCTATTCATGAGTTGAATGACCCTCAGATGGCTCCTTCAGGGGCTATAACCTACATAGGAAGAATGACTGAGCACAGATGAAGCCTCATGGGCAATTATTTGTGGAAAATAATAGGAGATGAGGTGGAGCGGATGGTCTCCAATGATGGGTGGTGGAGGGAGACAGTGGTCTCGATCCATGGTGGATCAAGGTGATCTGAGTGAGCAAAAAATAGAGAGATTGCCAGGGAAGGTGATGGAGGCGACGCGGAGGTGAAATAGTGGTTGAAGACGACGAAACGTAGGCTTATTTTAAATCTAGAGATCTAAGCTAAAACACGCAAAAATTGCACCAAATTGAAACTACACTATGTTGCAGGAACTAAAAGCTACATAAAAATGCAAGAAAATGGTTCATTCCTACAAAATAGGGAGCTGAGGAGGAGCTCCACATGAAGCAGCTCTGGCAAGCTCAGATCATCACCTCCAGACACTCCTTTACCACACCAATGTTGGACATGAGAGCCCACGACGAGCCATTATGCAATAAATGTTATTGCAATTCACTCCTTAATCTGAAATAATGAGTGCATAATTTGCATAATAGGTCCCTTAGTACAATTAGGGTTATGTACCATGACCATCTCAATGATCATACAGCTGTTGATTCAAATATTGAATCATAGAGGCTGGTGCTTGGATGAACATCTCATGAGTTAGATTGAGGACTCATTAAGCACCGTCAAATGATTGTTAAAAGATGATCTCCAGCCTGAGTAGGAGATGGCAATCCTATCTCATTTAGGCTGATATCTGACCGACCTCTTGATGCAGGTCCTCTGCATAGGAATAGAGATTCGGAGGTGTCAGATGAGTTAGATCAAAGAGTTGACTTAACGAGATCGAGATAACCAAAGTCCTATATCATATGCTGTCATGATATAGGCACACATCCTCTGACCGGAGACAGATGTGTTACTATATGTCTGAGTATGTACATTTGGCAGACCAATAGATTGATGACCTAATCAAGGTCTATACACCGGCGCGCTGGTGTGCATATAAGGGCATATGAGTAATACGATCTCTCAAAGGGATCATACAGGTTCAATTACTGAACCGGAAGACATGAGCTCACTCATGAGATATTGGGAAGAATCAAATTCCATGTGCATGGTCGTCTTGCTTTGGAAGCTTGACTGAATTTGTAGGTTTGATATATACTTTTGGAAAGTATATGATCAAGACCTAGGTATATATATGCTTTTGGAAAGTATATGATCGATACCGACTCCCAATGACCGAGTGAGAAACTTACTGATAGAACCCTAAAGTAGACAGTGTAAAGTTGATCTAATACTTCGGGTTTATTCCGAGTCTTCCAGTATGCAGGATGTACAGGTATTAGGAATACCTGAGGGTGATGAAATCATAAACGATTGTATAACCATGACGCTTTCATTCCTAGGGAGTGATGAAACCGGTCTGGATTTTAGTGACTCCTTTCAGTAGAGAAGTAATCTGATCTTAGTCCAAATGTTGGACATTGATCTGAATGTGATTCAGATGCAATGAGAAGATTAGATTTGCGGTCTTGATTTAATCAGGCATCTATGGGAGGCCCGCGATCTGGATTTGAGATATGATCTCAATATCCATGTCACTATACGTGGAACAATACAATCACGCTGTCCTTATCTCCAAGTATTCGCGGAGAAAGCGCATTATCCTTGAAAGAGTTCATGGATAATTCTATTGTTGATATATGTATCCGAGCAATGAGAAAATGGATAATTAAATATGATTTAATTATCATGAATAATATGAATTTGATTCATATTATAAGGAGAGTTATCTTAGATAATTAAATGTGATTTGATTATCAAAGATGTAAATAATGTGAATGTGATTCATATTATTTGAGCACAAGAGAATAAGTTATTTAATATAATTAAATGTGATTTAATTATTATTGATAAGAATAATATAGATAGTAATATCCAATTATTCATAATACATTATAAATGTGATTTATATTGGATTAGAGAGAGTTTAATATAATTTATATTAGTAGATTAATTATTAATGTGTATTAGATACACATTGTCTAATTAATGGAAAATGTATATTACATTTTGTTTTGGGTTGTGAATATGATTCACAATATTCCAATGTCAAGATTGCAATATTCCCAAAATTAATTGAGAATTATTTTGGTGAATAAAAATCCCAACAAATAGTTGTTGGAAAATAAGTAGAGAGAAAATCAAGGAGATGTGCAATCTCATGGGAATCCATGAGATTGCCCTCCCATTAGGAAAGGAGGGGGCGGCACCAAGTCCCTTATGGGATTGGTGGCCGTCACCTCCCTCTAAAGGGGAAGGTTGATCTCCTTTGTATTTTCTCTCCTTATTTGATTGATTTAATTTGGTATTAATATTTATTTGATTTATCAAATATATTTTATCAAAATTAAATCACAAGTTGTTGGTTTTTACCAACAATAATCTTGACCATTAGATTGACATAAATCAATCTCATCCATTGATTTTATATGTCACATGGATTGAGATCCATGGATCCCAAAACCCTATAAATAGAGAGGCATACCATGCTCTCTATTTTTACATAAAATGCTTGAGAAGCATCTCTCTCTCTCTCTTTTCTCTCTACTCGACAGCCCTCTCTCTCCCTCTCATGTGGTCGTCCACCATGGATGACCTAAGAGAGGTTCTCCGTCGCCGCGGCATTGTCATTATGCTGTCCGTTCTTCTGCTCGTGGATCTCTGTCTCCTTCGGTGCACCTCGCTCGTGAAGAAGACGTCGGATCTTGTGTGTCGAGATCAGGAGATCCGCCGCTTGGATCATCAACATGGATTGCGAGAAGCACGCGGTTCATCCCCGCGCTCGCAAGCGTCTCCTCCGTCGGATCGAACTTGAGACAGGAGGTCTCTTCGTTTAGAGACTTAATCGCAACCACGCTTCAAGAGGTAATCCTATTACTTTTTTGTGGTTTAAACGAGACGATCCGAGAAGTGTTCTTGGATCATTTGGTTTCGTCGTAATATTTTTTTTAAATTCCGCTGTATCGAGCAACTAGTGCGACTAGTCGCTCCTCGTCGTATTCGATACGATGCTCACGCTTTCGTGATGCGCTTGAGGATCTAACCATATCCTTCAAGTGGTATCAGAGCCTTAGGTCGATGGTTTCGAATATGATTCGCTAACCGAGGACGACTTGGGTTCATTAAGGTCGCGAAAGTTTTTATCGCATTTGATTTCGCAGATCTGTTTAGTGTATTTTTTTCGGTCCTGTTTAAATTGTTTAAACACGAAAATAGCACTTGAATTTTGTTCCCCATTAAACAAGGAAACCATAGGATCTGAGTTAGCGTAAATCGGATTTCGTATGCTCGAGATATGGTTGTTTTAATGAACATGTATTCACTGTTACGGGAACTGCGAATCT
This sequence comes from Ottelia alismoides, assembly GCA_037367405.1. NCBI lineage: Eukaryota > Viridiplantae > Streptophyta > Magnoliopsida > Alismatales > Hydrocharitaceae > Ottelia > Ottelia alismoides. The sequence goes on along the minus strand of JAZKJV010004536.1, from coordinate 13,252 downwards.
TAACGTAATTAAGGAGTTAATTACTATTTAGAGACGCCTCAAAATACATGCAGATCACATAGGTTCTGTTGTAAATCAAATTAGCAAACTATGGAAACTTACTTTGCTTAATTTGGATTTAAATTGATTGAGATATGCTAATTTTAGTAAGTAGGGGTCACTGCTGAAATTACTTTCCTAATCAAGAACCATGTTTGTCAATTAATGAAATTAATTGTTAATTTCGATAAATAATTATGAAAAATATTTCAGAAATATTAGAAGATGATTATTTCCTTAATTGACTTGGCCCCAACCAATTAATTGATTAGATTTGATCTAAATCATAATTGAAAACACAATCATCAAACTCCTTGCTTGAATAGGATTGGGAATTTGTCTAGCAAATTTTCTTATAATCAAAATTGTTTTGATTACTATATGGTATAATTTCGATTGAAGAACCGATGATCATCTCAAGTACAAATTAATCAATTTAGCATTATCCTTTCCCGAGGCGGATATGGTGTCTAGTTGGGGATCGCTGGGGTAGCGGGTTGCAACGTATGCGGTCTGCCCCACTCTCGCTGGTACTGGCCATGACAGCGGGTAGGGCCGAGATAATGTCCGAGGGATTAAGTTGTATTTTTCTAATTATTAAAATACGAATTAATACGTACTTTGAGAATAATACTATATATATTCAAGCATAACAATTAAGTTTGATTGATTGAATTGGATTGATAATTAATTTAATATGATTGAATTGATTATGTCCAATTATACTCTAATATGATTAGAGTGAATAATTCCCTTGGAAGAATTAATTATATGAATGTTATTCATAGTAATTAATTAAATTTGAATAAGAGGTGGATGATCGCATAAGTGACATCCATGGTCTCCCGTCAAGGCGAAGGGTCTCCGTCGCCAGGGATTGTATATAGGAGACGCATGTACGAAGTGACAGCTCCTATATACAAGCGCATCTGGATCGGACTCTTTGCTTCTCGAAAGAGTAAGGCCGTATGCGTAGTGACCCTAGTATCGGATCCTCATATTATTGGAGCGATATTGGATTGCGCATAGCGAGTTCTATTCCTGTTGACGGCTAGTTCAATTAATGACGGGTCAACATCACCTTAGGGGTGGTGGGCCCGGATGTTAAAGACCGAATTGGGAGATGCAAGTTGGACTTGCAAGGCGGAATGTGTTCCCGCTTCTTTTTATCTGAGTTGCAGTTTCTCATCTTATTGGGATGTAACAAAGATAAGGAAGGAGATCCCAGATCTTGCTTGAGATATAATGGTAAGTATATCTCTTGCATTGAAAGTGATTAATGGAATGAACTTTCATTGTTGACATGGCAAGATAACTTTGATATAAAAAATCCTAAATCAAAGTAAATTAATTATTTATATATATGCAAATTTCTTATTTCAGATAATCCTTCATTAATCCCACTCAATGTTATACTCAATAATAATCAGTAGAATATCATGGATTGGACCTACGATCCAGATATTGTACTTGCAATTGGACACATAATGTATGTGGTTGCAATGTGCAAGTTTCCTCATAATAATGAGGAATGACAATTAAATGGATAATAGGACTACAACCCTAGGGTTTGTATGTCTCTATAGTCTTGATCTCTCATCGAATGTACTTTGGAAGTAACATGTCGATGATGATCGCAATTGTCAAATAATCCTTATAAAATCAATGAAGATATTATGGCATACATATGTGCTCTTGACATTTAATCATGAGTGACATGGTTCTCTGCATCATGTAGAACGGTAGCTCTATAAGAGAGGATGTATTCAAATTGTTTGAGTACCTACCTGAACCTATGTTTTAAGAGTTTAGATGGATGTAGATGATGAGTGTCATCATTCTAATGTCTATACTCTAGTCATTCATGAAGCTTCATAATATTCATATTTATGAATTGGGTGAAGCATGTATAAATGTCGAAATGCTCTTGAATTTAACATAAGAGATCCTTAGTCTTAAGCAATGGTTGTTTATAGATAAAGGGAGCGCAGTGGAAGCATGGGTTGGACCCAAGCAAGAAGTATAATCAAAGAGTTGATTGTACTTCTGTGACTTCCATATAACATCCAAGGAGTTGGATGAATGCCAATACTGCAATATGTTGATGTGTTGATAGTATGACTATCAAATCTATCTAGAATCCTTAGAGAAGGAATCAGATAACACATCAGAATAACCTAGATATAATCATTGAAATTGACTTACTTATTTGATAAGGTAAAGTCTAATAATTGTGTCTCAATCTTCTAATGACACTTGCAATTGGTTGCATATGTATTAAAATATTAGAAATTTGATCTTAAGGTTTATTGATCATCCATGTTGAAAGTGATGCAATTGTTGCAACAAATTCCATGAGATCAATAGACTTCATATTTTCAGTGGGAGCCCTTAGTCTTAGAGAATGTCTCCATGACCTAGATATTAGAATATACTCATTGTTTATTTCTAAATGTTGGATATAAACATGAATTCTGTAATAAATCTATCATAAAGAGTTATGATGGAGATATTTAGTAATCTAAAATCTAGTGGACTCTATTAAATTAGAAAATTAATGAATGGTTCATTAAGATTTCTAATATTGAAAATTAAACCTTTAAAGATCAATAGGAGGATAAAGATCATTTGACAATGATCTGGCATAAAAATTTTGACATATGTCTATTGATGAAATCAATGGACTAGTAAGACATGAAACTTTAGATTTGTCTAAAGATTCAAATCTCACATACTTGTGAATATTGTATTCAAAGTAAAATGTTCAATACACCCTTCTTTGGGAAATGTGTAAGATTAAGGTATTCAAGATCTCATACATATTAATGTATGTGAATCATCTATATCAGAATAAACATTATGGATATGTGATATCTATTAGTGATTATTTGTGATATAAGATTTCTTCTCCTCACTTAGAAAACTTTGAAATGTTCAAAGATTTCACAATTTTGGTTTAGAACCAAAGTTTGAAGGAAGATGAAATGAATTTGATCTAACCAAGGTAGCATGTACCCATTAGATGAATTCAAGAAATACCTTATGGAGATATGAATATCATTCCTATCTCAATCCTCCTAATGAACCCTAACTCAATGGAGTTGTAGGGAGATACAATTGATCATGTGTGACATGATTTAATCAATGATTAATCCTAGCATAATTACCTCTTAGTTTCCAAGGTATATATGTAGTAGAGACTACATTATATACTTAATAAGGTTCCATACAACTAAGCTGGAATTGAGCACTAGAGAGTGCTACTTCATTAGGAAAATAAAGGATGGTATTGTATACCTACTTTATGACCATGATATTCTTAAAGTATCTCATCTCTGAGAATGTGATTCTTAGAGGATGACTCTTTTAAGAATCAAGATAAAAATGAAGTAAAGGAACTCATTTAATCTTGAGAAGATAATGAGGCTCCTGAAATCGAAAACTAAAAGAATAATTGAAGATGAAACACTAATACTTCTTCAAATAAGTTTGAGGATGTATTCCATGTAAAAATGATCGAACTTCATGTGATGAAGTTCCTGAGGATCATGACATGGAAAAGATGGATGTTAGCAATAAAAGTCTAATGTAGATTTCATATACAAGTGCTGTATATGGACCCTCGAAGATCCACCTATATGGGTAAGACCCATCAAGGTGTAAATGAATTCTTCAAGAGAAAGAGAGAACATGATGAGAAGGTAGAAACCTTCAAAGCACGGTTCGTAGCCATGAGCTACACACCAAAGAGAAGACATCGCTTGCGATGAGACTTGCTCTCCAGTGACCTTGCTTTAACCCATCAGAATATTGCTAACTATAGCTACACAACTTGACTATGACATCTTCTTGATGTAAGTTAAGATTGCGTTCCTCTATGAATACTCTCTTGAGGATATTCATATGAAGTAGCCCCAGGTCTTCATGGTTGAGGAAAGCAAGGTGTGCAAGCTAAAGAACTCCATCTTTGACTCAATAAGCTTCTTGTAGTTGGAACATAGATTTGATGAAATTATAAATGTTATGATTTCAGTTAAAATCTTGATGAACCATGTGAAGCTTAGTAGGAGTGCCATTGTGTTCATCCATGCTAAATGTAGATAATATCCTAATAATTTGGAATGATCTAAGGATGATACTAGTAAGTGTTTTATAATTTAGTTGTTCCATACCTTGAGATATGATCTCAAGGATACCTCTTAGATCTTAATTATGAAGTCGTTCAGAAGCAAAGAGAAGAGGGTATTGGGACTGTCGCATTAGTAGTACACCTTGGACTTGTTCCATTTCTGGAAAATTCCAAGAAATGCTTCCTTCCCTTAAGATGTGGTAGTGACCTATCTAAAGGGATAGCACCTGAAAGAGTTGAGGAAGTGAATGCTAGAACTGTTCGCACTTGTGCATCAGTTATAAGAAGTTGAATGTATGCTAGATGTGTACAAGAACCAGATGTCTACCATGCAGTGGGAGTAGTAAACTGTTACTAATCCCACTATGGAGATAAAACACTTGATTGCAGTAATAATAATATCTTCAAAGATGATGAAACTCAGAGATAGTGATCTCAAAGTCTTATCTTCAAAAGTTTAAGATCTTGTAGATAGTAATCTATAAGGGTCTTAACTGTATATACCTTAGGAGACAGAGATCTCCAGGAATGAAGGTATTCTAATAAGGATTATGGGAATACTGGTTATGATAATTAATAAGATGTAGTGTCAAGGACACTATAACCGACAAAAAATTGAGTATCGGTTGCATAAGATGCAACATTCGCATTGGATGTGAGCACTGTTACTAGGAGAAATGCAAGTGTCGTAAAAGGACTTGGCGTAGTCTCTTGAGAACAGAGTGACTGATCAACTTACCTAGCTATATTCTAAATAGCCTATGATTGTCACATGAGTGTGGGTTTAAATGATTAGCCCATTAATGGCTTTTTGGGCTAGTGGGAGATTGTTGGACATGAGAGCCCACGACGAGCCATTATGCAATAAATATTATTGCAATTCACTCCTTAATCTGAAATAAAGAGTGCATAATTTGCATAATAGGTCCCTTAGTACAATTAGGGTTATGTACCATGGTCATCTTAATGATCATACAGCTGTTGATTCAAATATTGAATCATAGAGGTTGGTGCTTGGATGAACATCTAATGAGTTAGATTGAGGACTCATCAAGCACCGTCAAATGATTGTTAAAAGATGATCTCCAACCTGAGTAGGAGATGGCAATCCTATCTCATTTAGGCTGATATCTGACCGACCTCTTGATGCAGGTCCTCTGCATAGGAATAGAGATTCGGAGGTGTCAGATGAGTTAGATCAAAGAGTTGACTTAACGAGATCGAGATAACCAAAGTCCTATATCATATGTTGTCATGATATAGGCACACATCCTCTGACCGGAGACAGATGTGTTATTATATGTCTGAATATGTACATTTGGCAGACCAATAGGTTGATGACCTAATCAAGGTCTATACACCGGCGCGCTGGTGTGCATATAAGGGCATATGAGTAATACGATCTCTCAAAGGGATCATACATGTTCAATTACTGAACCGGAAGACATGAGCTCACTCATGAGATATTAGGAAGAATCAAATTCCATGCACATGGTCGTCTCGCTTTGGAAGCTTGACTGAATTTGTAGGTTTGATATATACTTTTGGAAAGTATATGATCAAGACCTAGGTATGATATATGCTTTTGGAAAGTATATGATCGATACCGACTCCCAATGATAGAATGAGAAACTTACTGATAGAACCTTGAAGTAGACAGTGTAAAGTTGATCTAATACTTCGGGTTTATTCTGAGTCTTCCAGTATGCAGGATGTACAGGTATTAGGAATACCTGAGGGTGATGTAATCATAAACGACTGTATAACCATGATGCTTCCATTCCTAGGGAGTGATGAAAGGGGTCTGGATTTTAGTGACTCCTTTCAGTAGAGAAGTAATCTGATCTTAGTCCAAATGTTGGACATTGATCTGAATGTGATTCAGATGCAATGAGAAGATTAGATTTGCGGTCTTGATTTAATCAAGCATCTATGGGAGGCCCGCGATCTGGATTTGAGATATGATCTCAATATCCATGTCACTATACGTGGAACAATACAATCGCCCTGTCCTTATCTCCAAGTATTCGCGGAGAAAGCGCATTATCCTTGAAAGAGTTCATGGATAATTCTATTGTTTATATATGTATCCGAGCAATGAGAAAATAGATAATTAAATATGATTTAATTATCATGAATAATATGAATTTGATTCATATTATAAGGAGAGTTATCTTAGATAATTAAATGTGATTTGATTATCAAAGATGTAAATAATGTGAATGTGATTCAAATTATTTGAGCACAAGAGAATAAGTTATCAAATATAATTAAATGTGATTTAATTATTATGGATAAGAATAATGTAGATAGTAATATCCAATTATTCATAATGTATTATAAATGTGATTTATATTGTATTAGAGAGAGTTAAATATAATTTATATTAGTAGACTAATTATTAATGTGTATTGGATACACATTGTCTAATTAATTGAAAATGTAAATTACATTTTGTTTTGGGTTGTGAATATGATTCACAATATTCCAATGTCAAGATTGCAATATTCCCAAAATTAATTGAGAATTATTTTAGTGAATAAAAATCCCAACAAATAGTTGTTGGAAAAAAAGTAGAGAGAAAATCAAGGAGATGTGCAATCTCATGGGAATCCATGAGATTGCCCTCCATTAGGAAAGGAGGGGGCGACACCAAATCCCTTATGGGATTGGTGGCCGTCACCTCCCTCTAAAGGGGAAGGTTGATCTCCTTTGTATTTTCTCTCCTTATTTGATTGATTTAATTTGGTATTAATATTTACTTGATTTATCAAATATATTTTATCAAAATTAAATCACAAGTTGTTGGTTTTTACCAACAATAATCTTGACCATTGGATTGACATAAATCAATCCCATCCATTGATTTTATATGTCACATGGATTGAGATCCATGGATCCCAAAACCCTATAAATAGAGAGGCATACCATGCTCTCTATTTTTACATACATGCTTGAGAAGCATCTCTCTCTCTTTTCTCTCTACTCGACAGCCCTCTCTCTCCCTCTCATGTGGTCGTCCACCATGGACGAACTAAGAGAGGTTCTCCATCGCCGTGACATCGTCGTTATGCTGCCCGTTCTTCTGCTCGTGGATCTCCGTCTCCTTCGGTGCGCCTTGCTCGTGAAGAAGACGTCGGATCTTGTGTGTCGAGATCAGGAGATCCGCTGCTTGGATCATCAACATGGATTGCGAGAAGCACACGGTTCATCCCCGCGCTCGCAAGCGTCTCCTCAGTCGGATCGGACTTGAGACAGGAGGTCTCTTCGTTTAGAGACTTGATCGCAACCACGCTTCAAGAGGTAATCCTATTACTTGTTTGTGGTTTAGACGAGATGATCCGAGAAGTGTTCTTGGATCATGTGGTTTCGTCGTAATAATTTTTTTTTAAATTCCGTTGTATCGAGCAACTAGTGCGACTAGTCGCTCCTCGTCGTATTCGATACGATGCTCACGCTTCCGTGATGCGCTTGAGGATTTAACCATATCCTTCAACCAACACTTCAGCGAAGTTGTTGCTATCACTAGCAAACTCAAGTACAATGAAGAGAGGGGTTTTAGAGGGTAGAGAGGGATCAAAATCAAAAGGGGGCGACGTAGGAGCTTATGTACAACCGGTGAAGAATTTAGGGTTTATGCTCGATGCAATGATCCTTCGATCGAGGAGAGGTGTGGGCATCTAAGCGTGTGGCTCGAGGATGAGAAGTCAACAATTCGTTGAGCTAAAATAATGAAAGGATTGGGTGGAGGAAAATGGAGAAATCAAGGTGGTCCTCTTCTGATAGATGCATGCCTATGAGGGGCTAGCAATCGACTGAGGTTAACGTGGACTCGCTCCTCATTGGTCCACATCAACACAGAAGAGGACAAATAGGAAATAAAATAATAAATAAATCAAAATACAATATGATTTAATTAAATAAACTTAAAACATAAAAATGTTACTAATCAGATGTTAGTTTTTACATTTATAATCACATGTATTTTTTATTATATATAAGGTATTTTATCTTTATTTTGTATTTTATAATTTATTATATTATTTACATATTTTATATATTTATAACTTGTTTAAATACACATTACATATTTTTAATTTATTTTTCTGAATTTATTCATTTACCTAAATAATTAAGAGATTTTTACACCCATAACCCTGAGTAATTTCGCAATAACATTCATAACCCCGCATAATCGTGAATTACACTCATGACCCTCAATAAGTGTGCCATCTTACACCTATAACTTTCCGTTACTTTACTTCGTTAACTCAACCAGATATTGAGTTAATCTAACCACTCAACAATCTAACGGCTGAGATTACATTAAATAAAAAATATATATCCCATCTTCTTTTGAGATAGCACCTGCAACCTAACGGCCTTCACGTGGACGCGACTGTGTGGGTAACTGGCCGTGCGGGGGGGCTGGCAGGGTCTGAGGGAGGGGGAGGTGCGGCGCGGGGGAAGGGGGGTCGTGCAGAGGCAGAGGTGCGGTGTTGAGGGAAGGGGGGGTCGTGCAGAGGCAGAGTGTGGTGCGGGGGAAGGGGGGAGTTGCAGCAGTGTTGCGGGGGGGATCGTGCAGAGGTGTGGTCGGGTTGGCACTGAGGGGGTAGGGGTGATGGAGGTCAGGTTTACGTCGCAAGGGGGGAGGCTGAGGTATGGCGCGGGGGTGGAGGTTGCAGAGGTGCGGTACCGGGCGGGTTGGGGGGTGGCGTTGCAGAGTTGCGGCGCCGGGGGGGAGGGGTCGTGGCGTGCAGAGGTGCGATGCAGGTGAAGGGGGAGTTGCAAACTTGCGGTAGGAGGGGGTGTCGTGCAGAGGTGTGGCGCGGGGGAAGGGGGGAGTTGCAGGAGCATTGCGGGGGGGGGGGGGGGGGGGGGGTTGTCGTGCAGAGGTGTGGTCGGGTTGGCACTGAGGGGGTGGGGGGCAATGGAGGTCAGGTTCACGTCGCGGGGGAGGGGGGTGCGCAGAGGGGGGTGGCGGTGCCTTCGGGTCGGGTTGGCACCGCGGGGGTGGGGGTCGATGGAGATCGGGTTCGCGTCCGGGGGGGTGTAGTGCAAAGGTGCAGATGTGTGTCATGCAGAGGTGCGTCGTGGGGGAGGTCGGGTTCGCGTCGCGGGGGTTGGCACTGGCGGTTGGGGCTGCGGGTGGGGGCGATGGAGGTCCGGGTTGGCGCCGCGCGGGGAGGGGGTGTGGGTGGTGGTCAGGTTGGTGCCGCGGGGGGAGGGGGTGTTGGCGGTGGCTGCAGTTCGTGGGGGAGGGGATGGAGTTGGAGCTGCAGGTGTTGGCATGTTTTGCAAATAAGAATAGATATTTAGGGGTAATTTTGTAATTTTTTAACGGAAATCATCAAACATAATGGGCAACTCAAACGGATCTTGACACAGGGTTATGTCATGTAAGAGTTAAGTATTACTCAGGGTTTCTCATGTAATTCGCGATTATGCATGGTTATGGATGTTATTGCAAAATTACTCAGGGTTATGGGTGTAAAAATCCCAATAATTAAGTATACACATAATATATGTATATTTCATCTAGGTAGTTTAATATTTTATTTATTTTTATGAGTTTTAATAGCTTTATTCTACTTTTACTATTTACAAGTATTTTGAATAATATTTAAAAATATATAAAATTATAAGATAGTAAAAAATATAAAGAGTAAATATATTGATTACTTTATACATGTATAATACATAATGAGGGCTCATAAGCCAACTTTCGTATCTTAACTTCAAATTGAATAAATCAACATGAATGAAATATGCACATGAAATGACAGGTCAAAATCAATAAAAATGTACAATGCATCGTTAGGTCCCAAAATCCAATTTTCACAAATGGACTCTGATTCTTTTGAATTTGGTCTTGATTTGTAGATATTTGAACGTACATTAATTCAAAAGAGTCTATTTGGACACTGTATGAGAGAGATATCAACTTTTTCATATGTTTGTTTTGAAACTAGGGTTCGAGATTATTTTGCATATGCACAAGCTAGCATTTTTAGGATTTTTCATGGATTAAGGTTAATGATATGTACACAATGGTATGATTTTAGGTCAATTGGCATTAACATGAATTAGTTAAAAATGCATGAAATAGGTGAAAATGCATGGATGATTATGTATGCTATATGAATTGTTAATTTATAAAATTTTTAACAGGTGCCTGAAAGTTAATTTTATAAAGTTAACATGCAAATGAACCTAAATTATCATGAGGAAGCTCTATTTTCAGCTAATTAGAGTGATGAATCACATATTCATCGTCTTTCAAGAAGCATTGGCCCCAGTTTTGTCCATTGGCTCTGGATCTATCAAGATGTGCTCCTTGTTGTTGCACTGCATGAGGGTGAGAAATTACATGGACCACGACTCATAGTTGGTCCCATTCATCTTTGTGATGGGAGCCGGACCCTTGAAGGTACTGAATGAAGAAAATATATCACCCTTGTTCTCTGACATGATGATAAAATGACCAAACACCAGAACTTTGATTGGAGAGTAGACCAATATGAACGAGTCTACATGATCATACAAAGGATTGTTTGTATGTGTAGACTCATAAAATAATCCTCATCAAACTTCATTGCATTCTACTGTCGGAAAATGCGATTTATAGGGTCTGAAACCACATTTTCCAGTCAAAATCAGATCATTTCAGACTACAGTTCGAACCATAGAGGTGCACGGAGAAGCACAGAGGCATGAGGAGAGGTCGATGATAGCCTTGGTTTCTAGGCTCGATGGTACGGGGCTCCTGCAGTGGACGCATAGGGGTGGCTGAGGGGGGCAGCGGTCTGAGGTAGCGGGTGGGCTGGGGGAGGTGGTCGGGGGGGAGAGTAGGGTTAGGGCTTGGGAGGGATACAGGAACACCAGTCTAAGACCGTCGCTCCGATACCATGTAGAAACAGAAGAATGAATTGCAATTTTGAGAGGTCTTAGGGTTCTCTTATATACGAGAGAAACTTGTTGAGAAAAATACAAGATGGATATAAAAAGAAATAGATAATATGAAAATAATAAGAAAGATAACTAGTATATTAATAGATTCTTCTTTATAAATGAAAATTGAGTAAAAAAATCCTCATTTCTAGCAAATTAAAGCTAAAATAGTAGCAACCTGGTGGTTCATATGGAAAGTGAGATGTCAAAGAATCTTTGATAACCTTGAAATGGATATGAACAGTTTCTTGTGTGAACTTAATAACTTCCTTCGGTTCCATTGCTAAAGCATGCATTTTAGTTTTTATTCACTACTTGTTGCTCTATCTTTGCCTTTTATCTTATGAATAGGGAAACCCCCACCAATTCGCCCAGCTTGTCCATTGTCCTATGGCAAAGTTAATGTTACTCTCTTTTCCTTGTTTATGCTTCTATAATCGAGATGGCAATAATCCACCGCTCACTTCTAGTACTGCTTGTCATGGGAATAACTGAAGTTTCATCACCGATCACAACCCTTCCCTCGATCTTGTACGCCTTTGTTTGTCATCCTTATTCGTTGCATCACCATACATGCTTCCTTAGTCGTTATGAGAAGCCCCCCTCAAGTGGTGACTCGATGTCCCTGTGACTCGATTATTCCCAGTGAAATCAGATTGGTAGTGGACATGTGTTTGATGATGACATAGCTCATATTGCCCCATCAAAGATTCAAAATCACATCAATCCAATTCCCTTGATGTGATGAATCTCTCCACTTACTATCTAAAATCGTCTCATCATCGAATTCCTAGTATGTACTGAACTGCTCCCTAGATGAGCACATGTGATTTGAACATGTCGAATCCACAGGGCATCATGAATCTGCATTTATTTCTCTTAAGTATGTTAACAATTCCCCCTCATAGATCGCAGTGGAATCCTCTTGATCCGAGTATGAATTACATACCTTCTTTCAATTTTCCTTCTCACATCTCGAGCAATCAACAATCTCATGACATTCCTTATCATGATAAAAGTATCTGATTAGATTGCATGACTGGAATCGACATTCGAACTTCATCTCCCTTGATCCGGAATGTCTGTTCTTGGCTACTAGAACATGACCTTTACCATTTATTGCCTCATCTATCAACCTCCGTCCAAACTCATTCATGAGCAGCGAAGCAACTATCTTGTTCAATGTGATGGTATCTTTATCGTAGAGCGATGTTGCTACATTATAGAAGAGAACTCAATAAAATCAGTGTCTAGTCCTCTTTGAAGAGATACTCTCCTTTCTCGTTCTTCTCCTCAAATGTAAGCATGTCCATCAGAATCTTGTTGAATTCATCCATACTCTGCTCCGGCTTTGTCTCGCGGTCATATTTAGACCATAACACTTCTTCTTCAATAAAAGCCTCTTCATCCGAGATTTGGACATGTATCATCCCTTGAACTTCTTCCAGACCTCAACTAGATCATTCAGACCGATGACTTCACAAAAAATATTGTCCGTTAGGAACTGTTGTAATTTGCTATTCATGAGATCCTTCATATCCTTTCATTCTTCCCCGTTCATCATCGCTAGACTCTAGTTTCTCTATCGATTGGAGAGCTTTCACAAGACTCTGTCGCATGAGTATACTCTTCATCCACTATTGCCATAAGGTGATCCAACTTGCCCGGAGCCTAAACAAATTCTATATAGACTCATGGATCTCCTCAATCGGATTTCGGATGCTCTCTATCTCAATGGTTCACCGTAACCATTGATAGTTTGTGGCTTTTGAAAAATGCACACTTGTTGCGTTGCATCCTCATGTTGACGTCGAACCTTTATTTGATACCAGTTTTTCGGGGGTATGAACTGGATGCGCAAACAATCACTACTACAGAAGCATTTGAATAGCAAAATAACCAATATGACGGTGGTCGGTTACCTCTCGCGACTACCAGAGAAGAAAAAGCACAAACGAGCATAACTCTCTCAGTTCCGTCATTATCTTCTGTTCTTCTCTCCCTCTCTCTCCATCCATTTGTTGTCTGTTGTTGTGGTGTGATGGTAATGCCCCTAGGTCCTTTATGTATAATCCAAATACAAGATCCATAGTCCTATTCCTAAAAGGACTCTCATAGAATATACCTCAATTA